>CM029020.1:55119095-55523261 GCA_016801055.1 Panax notoginseng | reverse complement strand
TATTGTCGGATTGAGAAAAAGACAAAAATATTTTATTAAAAATAACGGCGGAAGTTTACAGTTGATACTGTTGACTAACTCGTAGTAAAAGTACAGTAATACGTGTGGTTTGCATAGTAGCACACGATATTGATTATTAATGCTTATGTGAGAAGTCACTCAGTTTGATTCAATTATTGTCAGTTAATAATATGAAGTTATTTAGGCGATAATGACTTTTGTTTTATTCGTATTATTAACGTAATAAAACAGAAACATCTTTTTATATAAAACAGAATACTTTATTAAAGTTATTCTATAAATAGAATATATTATATTTTATTTAAAAGATTTTTCTTTAAATATGGACCGTCAGATTAAAGTAATCAATCTGGACCGTTCATGGATTATTTACTATGCATTCTATTTTTTCTATAAATAGCAGCTCATTCCTTCATTATTTCTTACGAATTCACTGAACTCTAGAGAGAGAAACTATAGAGAGAAACTATAGAGAGAGAGAAGAAGAGTAATTCTGCTACTATTAACTACTTCCTTATTTCAGCTCTTCTTTAAAACGTAAGGGTTGATTATCTTTCTTATTCATGAAGAGAACTGTTGTTATTCCATTTCTTATTATTCTGTTGGAATAACCTGTATACGCGGTCTACTCTATACTTGGTGACATTCTTCTATTATTCTGTTGGAACATCCTTCTGTGTGTGTTTTACACCGGACCTGGTTTCGTTTTTATTATTATTCTGTTGGAACATCCTGTCTGTGTGTTTTACACCGGACCTGGTTCCGTCTTTATATTATTCTATTGAACATCCTGTCTGTGTGTTTTAACATGACCTGGTGTCCATATTTTATTATTCTGTCGGAATATCCTGTCTGTGCGTTTACGCCGGACCTGGTTCCATTATTTATTATTCTGTTGGAATAACCTGTCTGTGCGGTCTATCGCATGCATGGTGATTTCTTTTGTTATTCCATTCTTTATTATACTCAGTTGGTTAAGTTTTGACTTCTATACTCCATGAAATTTGTGGAATATCCTTGATAATTTGTTTCATCCAGTATCTTTTCATGAAAATATTCTTCTAAGCATTCTTGAATTTTACTCCACAAAGCAGTATCATGTTGACAATTTGGACGTTGTTAATTCTTGGATAAATTAATTCTTGAACTTGTTTTATTGAATTCTTATATCATTGTCATCATCCTCATGTTTATAAAATGTTAAAAGTCATCTGTGGCCTGTAGTGCATAGATGGACTTGGTATGATTATGACCAGGGATTATTCGGTATAATCATGACCGTAATGTTACAAATGATGTGGTAAAAGTCCTCATTGGCCCGTAGTGCATTGATGGACAGTTGTTGGCATGATCATGACCATTAATGAATACACGAATATCCTTGGCCGTAGTGCAGGGGTGATTCGATGATGTGGATTATTTTATTAAGCTGAGTCCCAGCGATCACAGTGTTGAAAAACCTTTTAAATCATAAAAGATAGTAGAGTTATATTCTACTTGACTCTTTTAATGGATTGCTTGTTCCGCTGCAGTTAAACTTGATGTCTATTATATTTTATCAGTTTAACATGTTGAAGGCTAATGATAATTTATTCTGCATTATCTTAGTCATAATATTTCTTACTGGGCTAGTTGAGCTCACCCTTTCTTTCACTGTTCTCTTCAGGAAATGAGAACGTAGCTGGGGCAAGTCGGGAAACGGAGTGATGTCCGAATGATAGTATTAGTTAGTAGTCCTCACTATTCTATGTAATGGTGTGTTAATAAATGTAATGAGGACTCCTTTTGAGTATGAATACTCTCTAGAAGATAATATTTGTATTCAAACTCACAGTTTATGTTTTGTCGTATTGTACACGACAGTTGTATTAGTAAGTTATTTGTATTCTGTACTATGTATCTGACGACCCAAGATGGGTGATGTATACCTAATTTTGGGGCGTCACAGTTGGTATCAGAGCTTAGGGATATGATCCCTGGCTAAGATGTGAGAATAGAACTAGGAGGGAGAGACGGGGAATTCCTTCGCTAGTATGACCTACCTAAGTTTATTTGCATGGTATTTAATTGGTCGGTCATAATATAAGGATAATATATGACATATCAATTAACTTTTATTTTGTGGCAGTATCTGAAAATGGCATCTGAGAATGTTGAGAATAGCAATGGAGCACAGGCGACTGTTGATTCACCACATATCAATAATCAGGATAATGTGCATCAGGAAGGTGACAATCCTCATGCAAACAACAACACTGACCAGAAAATGAATGATGGAATGTTCAGAAATTTTATGCAGTTCATGCAACAGCAGGCGAGAGCGGCTCCTGTCCAAAAATAGGTGGAAATACTGAAAACTCTCGGACGGTCACCGCTAAACAGTTCAAGGAGCTGGGACCACCGGAGTTTAAGGGAGAGCCAAAACCACTTATAGCGGAAACATGGATAAAGCAGATCACCAAGATATTTGATGTCTTGGGATGCTCCGAGGAGCAAAAGGTTCCCTTTGCCGCCTTTATGTTGCGAGGAGAGGCAGATTACTGGTGGGAATCGATAAGCGTACTCAACCTGCCGCACTGAAGATGTCTTGGGAGAAGTTCCAAGAGCTGTTCAATGACAAATACTTTCCCGAAAGTGTTCGTCACATGAAGGAGGTGGAGTTCATCATCAATTTGGAGCAGAATAATATGACCGTGTCGCAGTATGAGGCTAAATTTGCTGAGTTGTCCCGGTTTGCGTCCCACTTGGTGGATAATGAAGAGCGAATGACGCGAATGTTTTTGCGAGGTTGAAACCTGAGATACGTCAACATCTTATTTCTCATAAACTGTGTTTGTATTCAGATGTTGTGAATAGGGCTCAGTTAGTGGAGCGCGATAACGAGTCAACGCAACCAAAAGAGAGCAGTCGGCAAAATGATAATACCAGTGAGAGCAGTCATCGAAGCGGTGACAACAAGCGTGGAGGGAATCAACAGGCCAGAAATGGTAACCACTTCGGTGGTAATCAGGGCCAAAACAATAAGAATGGTCATTTCAAGAAGAGGAGATTCAACAATGATGGAAAGACGTCAGCACCAGCACCCGTTGTTAAGGAAGGAGAACGACCACCTATCATATGTTTCAAATGCGGAGGGGAGGGGCACATCAGTCCAAACTGCGCGATGCCGTCTAAAGCATGTTATAATTGTGGAAGAGAAGGTCATTTAGCTCGATTTTGTCGTTTACCAAAAACAAGTTCAGCCAATGGAGACACCAAAGGCCGTCCCAGAAAAGTCAAAACCGGTAGTGCAAGGAGAGCGTTTGTTGTGACCTCCCAGAAAGCAAGGAACCCGAATGAGGTCATCACGGGTAAGCTTATCATAAACTCTAACGAAGTCTATACTTTATTTGATACCGGTTCTACCCATTCTTTTATTTCTCCTACTTGCGCTCATCGATTAAATTTGACTCCGGAGAAATTAGACTTTGACTTATCTGTTGAAACTCCATTGGGAGAAACCTTCATTACATCCACGTTTATAAGTCTTGTTTGGTTCAAGTTGTACCCACACATTACCTGTCGATCTGATTTCATTAAAAATACTTGCATTTGACGTGATTCTAGGGATTGATTGGTTAACTACTCATCATGCAAAAATTGATTGTTTTCGTAAGGTTGTTAGCTTTCATATTCCTAATCGACCTATTATGCGAATTCAAGCAACCAAACCATTAAAATCAATCGCTGTCATCTCAAGCCATAAAGCTATTCGTTTATTGAAAACGGATGTCAAGCTTTCTTAGCTCATGTCACGGATCTAAACAAAAATACGTCAGTTTTGAATGATATTTCTATTGTTAATAAATTTTCTGACGTATTCCCTGAAGAACTTCCTGGCCTACCCCCAGAGCGTGAAATTGAATTTTGTATCGACCTTGAACCCGTACAAAACCCATTTCCAAAGCCCCATATCGAATGGCTCCTATTGAACTTCAGGAGTTAAAGATCCAACTGCAGGAATTGTTAGACATTGGCTTTATTCGTCCTAGTACTTCTCCTTGGGGTGCTCCTGTTCTATTCGTGAAGAAGAAAGATGGAAGTATGCGACTTTGTATTGATTATCGGGAGTTGAATCATGTCACCATCAAAAACAGGTACCCATTGCCACGTATTGATGACCTGTTTGACCAGTTGCAAGGAGCACAATTCTTTTCAAAGATCGATCTTCGTTCTGGATATCATCAGCTGAAGGTTAAATTGAGGATATTCCAAAGACGGCTTTTAGAACTCGGTACGGGCATTATGAATTCTCTAGTCATGTCCTTTGGATTGACTAATGCTCCTCTGCCTTCATGGATATGATGAACCGGGTATTCAAGAATATTTGGATCATTTTGTGGTCGTCTTTATTGATGACATCCTTATTTATTCCAAAAGCCGTGAAGATCATGAGCAACACTTGAGGCTGGTACTCCAAAAGCTTCGTGAATACAAGCTTTATGCCAAGTTGAAGAAATGCGAGTTCTGGCTGGAGGAGGTAGCATTCCTTGGGCACGTAGTATCAAGTCGTGAAATATCGGTTGACCCGGCAAAGATTGAAGTATTCAAAGCTGGGAGCAACCTAAATCAGTGACCGAAGTACGTAGCTTTCTTGGTTTAGCTGGTTATTATCGGAGATTCGGGAAGGATTTTCTCGAATCGCTACTCCATTAACTCAGCTGACTCGGAAAGATACAAAGTTTCGGTTGGAGCGAAGAATGTGAGCAGAGTTTTCAAGAACTCAAGAGGAGACTCATTTCAGCACCTGTTCTAACAATACCATCTGGCTCGGAGGGATTTGTCATCTACAGTGATGCTTCGAGCAAAGGGTTGGGATGCGTTCTCATGCAACATGGAAAAGTCATAGCCTATGCATCAAGACAACTCAAGGAATATGAGAGGAATTATCCTACTCATGATCTAGAGTTGGCAGCTGTTGTCTTTGCACTTAAAATTTGGAGGCATTACTTGTATGGGAGAAGGTGGAGATCTTTACGGATCATAAAAGCCACAAATATTTTTTCACTCAAAAGGAACTCAACATGCGACAATGACGTTGGCTTGAACTGTTGAAAGATTATGATCATACCATTCAATACCATCCTGGAAAAGCGAACGTGGTAGCTGACGCATTGAGTAGAAGATCATATGCAAGTACGAGTGAAATATTGTCAACACAAAGGCCCATTTTGTGTGACTTGCAAAGGATGGAGATAGAGTTAAAGACTCCAGGGACCCATGTGATGATGGCGAATATACGAGTAGACCAACTTTAATCGATAAAGTTAAAGCTGCTCAAGCTACAGACCTGGAGCTGATGCGTATGAGGAAGAAAGTGCAAGAAGGTGTATGCCGGAAGCAAGAATCGATGAAGAAGGAATACTTCGAGTCAACTCCAGACTTTGTGTTCCTAACAACCCTGATTTAAAGTATGAAATCATGATGGAGGCGCACACACACACCGTTTGCAATCCATCCTGGAAGTACCAAAATGTATCATGATCTTCGTCATACATTTTGGTGGAGCAATATGAAGAGAGAGATAGCGTTGTTTATCTCAAGGTGTCTAACTTGTCAACGAGTCAAAGCGGAGCATCAAGTACCAAAAGGTCCATTGCAACCACTTGAAATTCCAGAATGGAAGTGGGAGCACATTACCATGGATTTCGTTACCGGTCTTCCTAGGGTTTCTCAAGGTATTGATGCGATTTGGGTCATTGTTGATAGATTGACCAAGTCTGCTCATTTCTTACCGATACGAGAAACTTATACACTTGATGTCTTGCTCGTATGTACATAAACGAGATTGTAAGACTGCATGGTATGCCAGTATCCATAGTTTCTGATCGAGACCCAAGATTCACTTCACGATTTTGGGTTAGTTTACAAAAAGCTATGGGCACAGATTTACGATTTAGTTCGGCATATCATCCTCAGACGGACGGACAATCAGAGAGGACTATTCAAACTCTAGAAGATCTATTAAGACTCTGTGTCTTTGACTTCAAGGGAAGTTGGGACAAGTTCTTACCATTGGTGGAGTTTTCCTACAACAACAGTTATCAAGCAAGTATTGGCATGGCTCCATTCGAAGCATTGTATGGAAGAAAATGTCGTTCTCCAGTATGCTGGGATGAGGTGGGTGAAGCAACGTTGTTGGGACCGGAGTTGGTACGTATGACTACAGAAAAGATTCAAACGATCCGACAACGTATAAAAACCTCACAAGATCGACAAAAGAGTTATGCTGATCTTCATCAAAGGACGTGGAATTTGATATAGGAGATCATGTGTTCTTACGTGTTGCTCCATGGAAAGGAGTTACGAGATTTGGAAAAAGAGGAAAGCTCAATCCTCGATTCATCGGTCCATTTTTAATCCTCGATCGAGTAGGAACTGTGGCTTATAGACTCGCTTTACCGCCAAGTATGTCTCGTGTTCATAACGTTTTTCACATATCCATGTTACGCAAATATGTGGAAGACCCGAACAACATTATTGAGTTAGAACCGACGAAATAGCGGAGGATTTGACGTATGAAGAAGTTTCTGTTCAAATCTTGGATAAGAAGGAACATATTCTACGCTCCAAGGTTATACCTCAAGTCAAAGTTTTGTGGAGAAACCACGATGTTGAGGAAATGACTTGGGAGTTAGAATCTGAAATGAAATCAAGGTATCCTTACCTCTTCGACATACCAGGTACGTACCCTAATTTCGAGGGCGAAATTTCATAAGAAGGGGAGGTTGTAAGACCCCAACTTTTATAAATAAAGATGAATTTTCTATAAATATCATTTTTGAATATTATGGAGTTAATTTGATATAATGTTATAGTTGTGGGTAATATTTATAAATTTTGCAAAGTACGCAAGTTGTTATATAATATTCGATTGGTCGGGAATATTCGTTTTAACAGGAAATATTCGTACAACGGCACAATCATTGGTGGACCCCACAACGGAATTATTTTCGATTGAGAAAACGACAAAAATATTTTATTAAAAATAACGGCGGAAGTTTTACCGTTGTTACTGTTGAACTACTCGGTAGTAAAAGTACAGTAATACGTGTGGTTGCATAGTAGCACACGGTATTGATTATTAATGCTTATGTGAGAAGTCACTCAATTTGATTCAATTATTGTCAGTTAATAATATGAATTATTTAGCGATAATGACGTTTTGTTTTATTCGTATTATTAACGTAATAAAATAGAAACATCTTTTATATAAAACAGAATACTTTATTAAAGTTATTCTATAAATAGAATATATTATATTTTATTTAAAAGATTTTTCTTTAAATATGGACCGTCAGATTAAAGTAATCAATCTGGACCGTTCATGGATTAGTTACTATGCATTCTATTTTTCTATAAATAGCAGCTCATTCCTTCATTTATTTCTTACGAATTCACTGAACTCTAGAGAGAGAAACTATAGAAAGAAACTATAGAGAGAAGAGAAGAAGAGTATTCTGCTACTTAACTACTTCCTTATTTCAGCTCTTCTTTAAAACGGTAAGGGGTGTTATTCTTTCTTATTCATGAAGAGAACTGATGTTATTCCATTTCTTATTATTCTGTTGGAATAACCTGTATACGCGGTCTACCCTATACTTGGTGACATTCTTCTATTATTCTGTTGGAACATCCTGTCTGTGTGTTTTACACCGGACCTGGTTTCGTTTTTATTATTATTCTGTTGGAACATCCTGTCTGTGTGTTTTACACCGGACCTGGTTCCGTCTTGTTATTATTCTGTTGGAACATCCTGTCTGTGTGTTTTACACCGGACCTGGTTCCATTATTTATTATTCTGTCGGAATATCCTGTCTGTGCGTTTACGCCGGACCTGGTTCCATTATTTATTATTCTGTTGGAATAACCTGTCTGTGCGGTCTATCGCATGCATGGTGATTTCTTTTGTTATTCCATTCTTTATTATACTCAGTTGGTTAAGTTTTGACTTCTATACTCCATGAAATTTGTGGAATATCCTTGATAATTGCGTTTCATCCAATATCTTTTCATGAAAATATTCTTCTAAGCATTCTTGAATTTTACTCCACAAAGCAGTATCATGTTGACAATTTGGACGTTGTTAATTCTTGGATAAATTAATTCTTGAACTTGTTTTATTGAATTCTTATATCATTGTCATCATCCTCATGTTTATAAAATGTTAAAAGTCATCTGTGGCCTGTAGTGCATAGATGGACTTGGTATGATTATGACCAGGATTATTCGGTATAATCATGACCGTAATGTTACAAATGATGTGGTAAAAGTCCTCATTGGCCCGTAGTGCGTTGATGGACAGTTGTTGGCATGATCATGACCATTAATGAATACACGAATATCCTTGGCCGTAGTGCAGGGGTGATTCGATGATGTGGATTATTTTATTAAGCTGAGTCCCAGCGATCACAGTGTTGAAAAACCTTTAAAATCATAAAAGATAGTAGAATTTATTTTCTACTTGACTCTTTAATGGATTGCTTGTTCCGCTACAGTTAAACTTGATGTCTATTATATTTTATCAGTTTAACATTGTTAAAGGCTAATGATAATTTATTCTGTATTATCTTAGTCATAATATTTCTTACTGGGCTAGTTGAGCTCACCCTTTCTTTCATTGTTCTCTTCAGGAAATGAGAACGTAGCTGGGGCAAGTCGGGGAACGGAGTGATGGTCTGAATGATAGTATTAGTTAGTAGTCCTCACTATTCTATGTAATGGTGTGTTAATAAATGTAATGAGGACTCCTTTTGAGTATGAATACTCTCTAGAAGATAATATTTGTATTCAAACTCACAGTTTATGTTTTGTCGTATTGTACACGACAGTTGTATTAGTAAGTTGTATTTGTATTCTGTACTATGTATCTGATGACCCAAGATGGGTGATGTATACCTAATTTTGGGGGCGTCACATATGAAGTATTTGTTGTAAGTTTGGCTTATTACATGGACCCTCACTTACTCATTTTTCAAAATCGCCGATAGAAAGTTATCCCAGTTTTTGCTTTATATTGCATAGTGTTGCATAGTAAAATCAAAATTTTTATCGAAAATCCGTGAACTTCGCCCGTGAACTTCCCCTATTATGCGTCCGTGATTATTTCCTAAATAGTATCCTGTCATTCTCCTATAAATAGGATGCTTAGTTTATAATGAAAATCACACCAGAATTAAAGAATTCTTCTATAATATTGAGCATATTTCTTTTGAGTTTAAGAAAACTTTGAGTGTAGCAAATAGTGCAAATTTACTTCAAGAATATTTTCGCTATACCAATCAAAAGTACTCTCCTTTTAAGGTAAAGGGTATTATTTATTTCATATTCGTAAGAGATATTATTTTCGTATTCGTAAAGAATATTATTTTCATTCAATATTCGTAAGGAATATTATTTTCGTTCGATATTCCTAAGGGATATTATCTTCGTTCAATATTCATAAAGAATATTATTTTCGTTCAATATTCGTAAGGGATATTATTTTCATTCAATATTCGTAAAAAAGTTATATTTTCTTCCATACTTTGTAGTATATAAGTAATATTTTTTCGTTTTATATTCCTAAATCTATACTTATTTTGATAAGTATTGCTTCTATACTCCTTGAAATTAGTAGAATATCCTTAAAATTTGTGTTTCATCTAGTATCGTTTCACAAAAATATTTTTCTGAACTTTCTTGTTAAATTTTAAGCTTTTCATGTCGGAGTACTATTCATATATACAATACTATTCACGAGATACTATTCATGAAGAACTATTCATGATAAAAATTAATTTCTTTTCTGTCCAAATTATTTTTGATACATGAATATTATTCTTGAATTTTACTCCACAAAGTAGTTATCATATTGACAATTTGGACATTCTTAAACTCTGGATAAATTGAATTATAAATCTTTAATATTTATCCTTAATCTCACTTGTTTGATTTCTTATATCATTGTCATCATCCTCATGCTTATATTATGGTAAAAGTCATCTTTGGCCCGTAGTGCATAGATGGACTGTTGATTGGTATGATTATGACCAAAAATTATGTATCGGTATAATCATGACCTGTAATGTTACAGACAAATGATGTGGTAAAAGTCATCATTGGCCCGTAGTGCATTGATGGACAGTTGTTTGGCATGATCATGACCACTGGTGATAATAACGAATATCCTTAGCCCGTAGTGCATGGATAATTCGTGGATGTTATACTAAAGAATATCCTTGGCCCGTAGTGCATGGATAATTCGGTGATGTGAATTATTTATTGAGATGTGTTACAGAGATAAAATATTGATGATGAACTTTTAAATCATAGAAAATAGTAGACATCATGCTCTACTTGACTCTTCTAATGGATTGTTTGTTCCGCTGCAGTTAAGCTTGTTGTCTATTGTATTCTATCAGTTTTTACACTGTTGAAGACTAAAGATAATTTATTCTACATTATCTTTGTCATATTATTCTTTACTGAGCTAGTTGAGCTCACCCTTTTCCTTCATTGTTCACTTCAGAAAATAAGAATATAGCTGGGACTAGTCGGGGAATGGAGTGACGGTCTAAGATGGTTGATATAGTAGTCCTCACTATTCTATAAACTAGTGTGAAAATAATTATAATGAGGACTTTATTTGAGTTTGGATATTGGCTACGAGACAATATTTGTGTTAAAACTCTCAGCTTATGTTTTGTCGTATTCTGCACTACAATTAATAATTGTGTAAATTAAGTTTGTATTTAAATTCTGTACTATGTATTTGGCGGCTCAGGATGGGTTGTATGGGACCTATTTTGGGGGCGTCACACGTAGTGCAAAGATTGACATGTGTTTGGCATGATCATGACAACTGGTGATACAAACGATTATCTTTGGCACATAGTGCATAGATAATTCGTTGATTGGAAATAATTAATGATTGATGTTATAGGATAAAATATTGATGATGGACTTTTAAATTATGGAAGATAGTGGACATCATGATCTACTTGACTCTTCTAATGGATTGTTGTTTCCGCTGCAGTTCTTGATCTAAAACGTGTTGTCTATTGTTCTCTATCAGATTTTTCCCTGTTGAGGACGTAGTATAATTTGTTCTACATTATCTTAGTCATAATATTCTTTACTGGGCTAGTTGAGCTCACCCTTTTTCTCTTTTTTTTCCATTGTTCTTCTCAGGAGGCGAGAATATAGCTGGGACTAGTCGGGGTGTGGAGTGATGGTTCAAAACGGTTATTATAACAGTCCTCACTATTTTGTAAAATAGTGTATAAATAATTGTAATGAGGACTTTATTTGAGTTTGGATATTGTCTACAAGACAATATTTGTATTAAAACTCATAGCACATGTGTTGTCGTATTTTTCACGACAGTTATATTAATAAAGTTTGTATTTGGTTTCTGTACCATGTATTTGGCGACTCAGAATGGGTTGAGTGGACATATTTTGGTGGCATCACAGTTGGTATCAAAGCTTAGGGATATGATCTCTGGTAGAGATCTAGGATTAGAACTAGGAAGGGAGAGATGAGTAAATCCTTCGCTAGTGTGTCCTTCCTAAGCTTAATTAATATTTAATTGGTCGGTCGGAATATAGGGATAATATGTGGCATATTAATTTCTTTAATTAACTCTTATTTTGTGGCAGTATTTGAGAATGGCAGCTGAAAATTTTGAGATGAGCAATGGAGCACATGAGACCGTTGAGACACTGATAATCAATAACTAGGATAATGTGCATCAGGAAGTCAATAATCCTCATGTAAACAACAACACTGACCAAATGATGAACGATGGGATGTTTAGGAGCTTTCAATAATTCATGCAAAACCAGACGAGAAAGACTCCTGTTCAAAATACAGGTGGAAACAATGGTAACTCACAGCTTGTCACTGTCAAGCAATTCAAGAAGTTGGGGCAGGCAGAGTTTTTGGGAAAGACAGAGCCACTTAAGGCAGAGGCATGGATTAAACAAATTACCAAGATATTTGATGTCTTAGGATGCACTGAAAAGCAAAAGGTTCCCTTTGCCACCATTATGTTGAGCGGAGAGGCAGATTACTGGTGGAAATTTGTAAAATGTACTCATCTGTCCGCACTTAAGATGTCTTGGGAGAAGTTCTAAGAATTGTTCAACGACAAGTACTTTCCAAAAAGTATTCGTCACATGAAAGAGGTGGAATTCATCAAGCTGGAGCAGAACAATATGACTGTATCGCAATACGAGGCTAAGTTTGTGGAGTTATCCTGGTTTGCATCTCATTTGGTAGATAATGAGGACCGAATGACACGAATGTTTCTGAGAGGTTTGAAACCCAAAACTCGTCAACATCTTATCTCTCATAAACTCTGTTTGTATTTAGATATAGTGAATAAGGCTCAGTTATTGGAGCGGGATTATGAGTCAGCTCAACCAAAAGACAGCAACCGGCAGCACGATAATAGCCATACTAGTGGTAACAATCATCGAAGCAGTGATAACCAACGTGCCAGAAATGGTAACCACTTCAATGGTAATTATGACCAAGATAATAGGAGAGGTGAGTCAAGTGGAAATTTCAAAAAAAAAAGATTCAACAATGACGGGAAGACATCGGCATCAGCACCGGCAACAAATTTTAGGAAAGGAGAACGACCTCCAGTTAGATGCTACAGATGCGGAGAGGAGGGACACATAAATCCAAACTGTTCATAGCCATCCAAGGTGTGTTTCAGTTGTGGAAAGGACGATCACATAGCCCGATTTTATCTGGTAGCATCAAAGGCGGCTGCGGACAAAACAAAGTCAATGGTTCAAGGGAGAGCGTTTTTCGTAACATCCCAAAAGGCGAGGAACCCAAATGAAGTTATCGCGGGTAAGCTAATTATAAACTCTTGTGAAGTCTATACCTTATTAGATACCAGTTCTATCCATTCTTTTATTTTACCTGCTTGTGCTTAACGTTTGAACTTGACCACTCAGAAATTAGACTTTGACCTATCTGTTGAAACTTCGTTAAGAGAAACCTTCATTACATCTACTGTATATAAATCTTACTTAATTTAAATTGGCACCATCACATTACCTGTTGATCTCATCTCTTTGAAAATACTTGCATTTGATATGATTTTAGGAATTGATTGGTTAACTACTCATCATGCTAAAATTGATTATTTTCATAAGGTCGTTAGTTTTCATATTCGTAACCAACCTGTAATGCGAATTCAAGCAACCAAACCACTAAAGTCAATCACTATCATATCAAGCCATAAAGTTATTCATTTATTGAAAAACGGATGTCAGGCTTTCTTACCCCATGTCATGGATTTAAACAAAAATATGTCAGATTTGAATAATATTTCTGTTGTTAATGAATTTCCTAACGTATTTCCTGAAGAACTTCATGGCCTACCCCCTATCGACGTCGTGATTTTTATTTGTCCCTTTTCGTTACTTATTTTTTTGTGTTCTCATTTTATGTGAGATTTGTTTGAAAAAACAAGTGAAAAAGATTCGATATGTGTAATGTCGACGATTGGACTATAAGAGCCGCCAGTTGCTTTTTTAACTGGTTGTACCAACACAATCGAGAAAAGGTTTGCACATTGACCCAGTGATGTGACACTGCTAAACGGGTCGGTGAAACCGAGATTCATTTAGGGTCCGGGGATTTGCTTATGCTGAGGGAAGGTGTTAGGCACCCCCCGACATCCGTGTTGCCACGGTGACCACCACTTTTCAAGAAACTATTATCTGCATGTGTGTGTGTGTGGGGGGGGGGTGGGTCAATGTGCTGTTATTTGGAAGTAGTGCTATGCCTCGTTTACACCTATATACAAAGGGTTTGAATTTGTGTAAAAAATCAGTTTTAAACAAGATATAGCAGTGATGTTTTGTAAAAGAGATTTTTCAAACCCTGTGCTCAATAGTAATTGAGGCCTTTGATACTTCCATTTTATTCCGTATTCGACTGGATTAATTTTATTTTACAGATGCGAGGCGTCTGTATGAAAACAATGTACAAAAGGTGTTGAACTCCTCGTGGGTATGAAAACCATCTGAGGTAATTCAGACATCGCAGATAAATTTACAAGCTGCTTACAGCTGAAAAGGTCCATCACGGGAACCGAAATTAGATTCAGTAGACTGAATCTGTGATGACATGATTCCTAGGCTCACATGATGCCGCAATTGATATAAACGCAGTAAGCAGGTATATATATAAAAGCCATAAATATATATATACAGACATGATCACCAATCACGAAGCACCTCCATGGGGGATCATAAATATAAATAAAGCTGTAAAAGCTATCAACCGCCACGGAGGAAACTCCAGGCGAGACGAAATATACAGAAAGTAGTAAAAACGGTCAACCACCACGAAGTAAACTCCAGGTGGGACGAAATGTAAATATATATATATATATATATATATATATATATATATATATATATATATATATATATATATATAAAGCGATAAACGCACCGGATATAAAATCCAGGCTAATCGGACAAAGTCCGACAACAGATAATATATATAAGTATATATATATTAAAGCAATAAATGCACCGGATGTAAAATCCAGGCTCATCGAATAGAGTTCGACACGCAATTCATATATATAAATGTATGTATATATATATATATATATATATATATATATATATATATATATATATATATACACAAAAGCAAGCAAACGCTCCAGACCGAAGTCTAGGCTCAATCGAGGCATAACTCGATAATGTAGTATATATATATATATATATATATATATATATATATATATATATATATATATATCTAAACTGAAATAAAACCACGAACCGAAGTCCGGGCAAACACACGCAACACGACTCTCAACGTAAAGAAGGGTGTGTGCAAAGATGGAGAGAAAGACTTTAAAGTGTGTAAGAAGGCTTACAGTGGGCTGCCAAAGAAGACTTCTATATCTTTAAAGTAGATAAACACTGGCTTTTGTAGGTACAAAAATAGTTATATGTGAGCTCACAGGTGTTTAAAATGAGAAAGCACTCAGTATATTGCAAGTACGGAGCAAATTGGACAGGGCTTCCTTGCTCTCTCTCCCTTCAAAATGGCCAACCCAAGCACTCTATTTATAGAGGGTGCCTGCGGCTGGGCTGCAGGTGTACCAGAGGCTGCCCGGGGTGCCCCGGGCTTTGCGGGTCGCGTCGTCTCGTAGTACGTGCATGCGGGCAACGTGATGTCCACTCAAACTTTCAGAATTGCAATCCGGGCATCCGACTGAGGTATATAGGACCTATTTCGGACCGCTGTTGTCGAGAGTTACGCAATGACATGGGATTAGAGGTTGTACAAAATCATGAAGATGGGACGATGCCCTCCGGTCTTCAGCTTCAAATTCTATCCGTTATCCTGCGTAATAGTCACTCGGGATTGGTTCTTCTGAGCTTTTGTGGGACATTACTGTGTAGAAATGTATGTCTGAAATGTTGAGACGGCGTGATGTGGCGTCATGGTGGCGAGATGATGACTTTGCCCCTCACCGGGGTTATCTCCGGTTGGGCTGATAAAGCAGACGTTGCTCAGGGTTATCGCTGAGATTGGACTGCTGCAATGATTGAAGGTCCTCAGTGTCATCTCTGACGTGTGCCTGTCCTCCCGGTGTTATATCCAGGTTGGTACTGAGTATCTCGTTGTGAACGTCGAGATTGAAGCTGCTTCCATTTGAAACAAGCATTTCTGGGGTTATCGCCGGAACTACATTCCTTGGGGTTATCGCCATGGTTGGTATCTATTCCCACTATTGGGACTGAGACGAAACATCTCGGGGTTATCTCCGAGATGAATCGGTCTTCTCCGGTGTGTGTTCTGGTATTGGATCTGCATGCCTTGGGGTTATCTCTAAGGTTTGATTTGTTACTCCCGGTGTGTACTCCGGGATTGATGCTGAACTTCCGGTAGTATTCGGACTGGATATGAACTATCTTCCAGGGTTCCCTCTTGAAAGACAAATCTATCCTCCTGCAATGTTAGTGACAGGTGTACAAAAAATTTCAAGTGTCTACACCCCTAGAGCGTGATATCGAATTTTGTATTGACCTCGAACCCGGTACAAAATCCATTTCTAAAACCCCATATCGATTGGCTCTTATTGAACTTCAGGAGTTAAAAACCCAACTATAGGAACTGTTAGACATTGGTTTTATTCGTCCTAGTACATCTCCTTAGGGTGCTCCTATTTTATTCGTAAAGAAGAAAGATGGAAGTATGCGACTTTGCATTGACTATCAGGAGTTGAACCATGTCACCATTAAAAATAGGTACCCGTTACCTCGCATTGATGACCTGTTTGACCAGTTGCAAGGTGCTAAATACTTCTCAAAGATCGATCTTCGTTCCAGATATCATCAGTTAAAGATTAAAACTGATGACATTCCAAAGACTTCTTTCAGAACTCGGTACGAGCATTATGAATTCTTAATCATGTCTTTTGGATTGACTAATGCTCATGCGGCCTTCATGGATATGATGAACCGAGTATTCAGGGAATATTTGGATCATTTTGTGGTTGTCTTTATTGATGACATCCTCATCTATTCTAAAAGTCATGAAGATCATGAGCAACACTTGAGGCTGATACTGCAAAAGCTTCATGAAAATAAGTTATATGTCAAGTTAAAGAAATGCGAGTTCTGGCTTGAGGAAGTAGCACATGGTATCGAAGTATGTAATATCAGTTTACCCTGCAAAGATTGAAGCAATACAAAGTTAAGAGCAACCTAAGTCAGTAACCGAAGTACGTAGCTTTCTGGGCTTAGCTAGTTATTATCAAAGATTCGTGAAAGAATTTTCTCGAATCGCTACTCCATTAACTCAGCTGACTCAAAAAGATACAAAATTTGGATGGAGCGAGGAATGTGAAAAGAGCTTCCAAGAACTCAAGAGGTGACTCATTTCGGCACCTATTCTGACAATACCATCAATTTTGGAGGGATTTATCATCTACAGCGATGCTTCAGGAAGAGGTTTAGGATGTGTACTCATGCAACATGGGAAATTCATAGCCTATGCCTCACGACAACTCAAAGAATATGAGAGGAATTATTCTACTCATGATCTAGAGTTGGCAGCAGTTATTTTTGCTTTAAAGATCTGGAGGCACTACCTGTATGGGGAGAAAGTGGAGATCTATATTGATCATAAAAGCCTCAACTATTTCTTCACTTAAAAGAAACTCAACATGCTGCAATGACGTTGGCTCGAGCAGTTGAAATATTACGATAATAGGCTATGGCTCAGTTGGGAATGGTGCAGTATCCTTCAGCAAAGTAGCCTATGTGGAAGGACTAAAGCACAATCTTCTGAGTATAAGCTAGCTCTGCGACAAGGGTCATCAAGTTACCTTTCTCAACAATCAATGTCAAGTCAGATACTTGAAGACCTCTTCCATAAAGCTGACCGAAACAAGAGAAGGAAACGCCTACACTGTTAATCTTGGTCAACTGAGTTCTGACGAGACAATATGCTTTCTGGCTACAGCCTCTGAAGAAATTAGCTGACTGTGGCATAGAAGGCTGTCTCATCTCAACTTCAAAAGCATGTCAAAACTAGCCTCCAAGGATCTAGTAGCAGGCCTAACCAAGTTCAGTTTTGTCAAAGAAAGGTCGTGCAACGCTTATCAACTTATAAAACAAACTAGAAGCTCTTTCAAAAGCAAAACTATCAACTTAACTGATAAGCCCCTGCAGCTACTTCGCATGGATCTATTTGGATCAATTCTAACCACGAGCCTTGGAGGGAAGAGATACTTATTGGTTGTAGTGGATGACTACACAAGATTTATATGGGTGTTCTTTCTAAACTCAAAAGATGAAATAAGTTCCCAACTCATCAACATGTTCAAGCTGGTGATGAACGAGAAAGGGAAAAAAATCAAGGTCATAAGGAGTGATCATCGTAGAGAATTCGACTTCTCTGAAATGGATCAGTTCTGCACATACAATGGCATCAGTCACAACTTCTCAGCTCCACGAACTCCACAGCAAAACAGAGTAGCTGAAAGAAAGAACAGAACGTTGATTGAAGCTGGAAGAACTCTACTAGCAGCCGGTCTGCCTGAATACTTCTGGGCAGAAGCTGTCAACATTGCATGCTACACTCAGAACAGATCTCTTGTGCACTTGTTGGTAAAAATATAATTACGTTCACATGCAAGAGCACGTGATCAACAAGTAATATAATGATAAGTCAAGTATCGTTCCCATAGAGACTAGTATGACATTAATCCTAACAATTACCAGCTTTATATTAATCTAAACTTTATTAAACTATCCAATTCAATGATTATAACTATTATAAACTAAAAATATTAAAAATACCAAGCAATCAACACAACTAAAAAAAACTAAAATTTAAAGCAAATATTGGAGAATTAGGCTTATAACTTCACTTTAAGTACCACTCGATTATTACACCTTATTTCAGTTCAATTCACTATCCTAGTTTATTAATCAAAAACACTCAAGTAGAACTAGCCATCTCTCGATGCACTAATACCATATTAACTTAAATCAACAAATTAGATAGAATTAAGCTAAACACCTTAATCAATTAATTCACTATATCTCTATGTGAATTACAATCAAACAAGGTTTAAATTCAAGTTTTCTATCCGATTACATGCGATGTTAAGTATATCTCTACCCTAACATTCATCAAGATTCCATTCAATCATAGAATTTAAGAACACGTGCCAAAGTGACTAGGTCTAGATTCATATACCATCTCTCGAGTCCATACAAATCCATATAGAATTGGTGATCAAGCAATTCATAAATTAAAGCACAAATCACAATAGATAAACTGAATGATAGATTATTAAATTGAAATTAAGGACTACATAATCATCGTTCCACTATGAAGATCCGTCATAAGCCTAATAAGTAAATTAGTTCATCACAAATGAATTAAAAACTAAAATCATCAAAGTAATCATCATCCTAATTACAATAATTGAATTAAAGAAGTAGAATGAATCCAAAACCACCCTTCTCCTTAGCTCCAACTTGTAATTTTCGTGACTCTGACCTTCAATCCTTCCTCCAATGAATTTTCTCAAAATTCGGGCTTCAAATTGCTAATTGATTGTCTGTGTCTTAATCTCCCTTGTTGTTTCATAATAATATCTAGTATGAGACACATATTCTGACCATAACTCGACGCCCAATACAGTTCCAAACCATGCCAACCTCCTTCCTTCACGCCATTGCATCATTACAGTTCAGTCAGGAGTCTTGGCTTTTTCCCGTACCCCCGCCCCGGTGGGGGGCTTTTCCTCTCTTAGTGCCCGCCCTGGCGGGGGGTGCTCCTGTTCTTGATCGAGTACCCCCGCCCCGGTGGGGGTCTATTCTGCTGCAGTCCAGTTTTTGCTCCTTTACTTTCCCAGTTTCTCCACGAACCCACCGTTTAAGTCCAAATGCTATGCCACCACACCTAAACATAAAACAACAATAAACAAGTAAAAAGAATCACAAAAATAAAGAATTAACATAGTTTAAGCTCGAATTAGAGACCAATTCATATGTATAAAACCCACTCATCAAACTCCCCCAAACGTAAACTCGTGCTAGTCCTCGAGCACAAAACAAAATAAAAATGCTATGCAATGCAATGGAATGGAATGGAATGAAATGCAACTAGTCTGCATGCCTACGAATCCAGCAAAAATGATAGGAACAAATCTATTCAACCGGCCTCAGAGAAATCAAGCAATCATGACAATACTTCATATCAAACCTAATCAGTAAATTCCTATCAATCATCAAATCTTAAACTGTAATCACTGATATAATGCGTGTGTGTTCAACACCTATGCTAACTGATGCAAATTCAAATTTAATACATAACAAGTCTCTTAGAAGGCATCATACAGTGTAAACTCAAGAATTTCAAAAATAGTCAAGATCCAACTAAAATCAAATAATTACCAATATCAAGGGTCCAAATAGGGTACTTCTGCTTTATTTTTCATTTAAGGGGGCTTTTTGCTCTTATTTCCTGTTTTATTCATTTTTTTTATTTTTTTATACACATGGCTATGCAATGTCTTATTCTCTTAGGCTTTTCAATGCTACCTTAACGAGCTTTCGACCAACGACTCCCAGACCATTAAGACCTTAGGGCGCTAGGTGTAAAGGCAATCCCCTCGGGCTTACTTACTCAAGTAACAAAGGCCTCAAAACTAGACAAGCATGCCACTGTGTTTATTCTTTCTCTCTTTTTTTTATGAAGCTTACATACCCCAAATGTTCCCCCAAACTTAGGTTCTTGCCTAACTTTCGCCTTCACTAGCTATCCTTGTCGTTCTTTTATTCAAACTAGCATTATCTTTTAGAAGTCCATTATATATCAATTTGAACTAAATCAATCAACATAGTTGTTATTATCGTGCTAACCTTATCATACCATGTTCAAATAGGAAAAGATTCAATTCATAACAGAAAATCACATCAAAGTTCTAATAGTCGGTACTATACTTGATTACTCGAAGTCATTCTCATCATTGGCCAAACTAGACTGTAACTTATCAAACAGCTGGACTCATGCAAGATAAACACAATACTTAACTAATATATATATATATATATATATATATATATATATATATATATATATATATATATATATATATATATATTAAACTATATGGAATAAACATAACATAATTAAAAATTAATAAAAACTATTTACAATACTACTCTACTTTGCAATTACACTAAATGAATGCAACATATCATGAACCTAACTCTAATCATGAAACTAACATATGCAAAACTAACATGCTAAATTAAACATGCAAAAACTCTAAATTAGACTAACTCCCCCAAACATAACAATTACAATGTCCTTATTGTATAAATAACACATTAAGTGTACGAGGACTTCCATGTAAATCATTTAAGCTTGAGGTGGTGGTGGTTATGGCTCATCATTGTCTGAATCTGAAGGTGGAAATCGTGGCATTGGGGTCGGCTGCTGCTATAGAAACTGAGCATTTGGGTTAAAGCTTTGGAGGGTTGCGTTCAATGAGGCAAATGACATGTTCATGGCCTCGAACATATGATCCTGCTTGGCCGCGAGTCTTCTCATCTGTTTGTTGGCTTCTTTGTTGTGCCCATCCACTTGTCTCTGGAGGCTCTAAAATTGAGGGCTAAACATATCTCTACCGGTCTGCTGCATCTCCTCAGTTTCCTGCTCTCCCATCATCTCGTCTGCCTGGAACTCGTCATCGTCAGAAGTGTCCTCAGCATCAGCCTCCTCCTCTGAGGCTAGTTCAAATATAAACCCTACTCCTCTTGGATGCGATTCCCCCCTGGGCCACACAGTGTAACGTGTTATCATCCTTGAGTCCAAAATCTGAAGTGGCTGCTGGGTAGTCTCATCACCGGACCACCTAACTCTAACTTTCTTACACAGCCCACATATGAGGGATGGGTGTGGTAGGCCACTGGAAAATGGCCCTCGCAGGCATCGTCGTATTGAGAAATTGATGATGGCACCTACGTCGATGAGAAAGTCTTGCACAATTGCATACAAAAGAAGTATCTTCTCCTTTGTCACTTCAGTAGTATGTGTGGACGGTAATAGCTTGGTGCACATAAACGCATACCAAATCTTTCCATAACGGCTCAGGTCCTTGTTGTGGAAGATTGTGCCCCCTTTTCGTCCCTTGACCCATGTGGTGCCCGACTTAGTTATTTCAGTTAAAATTACCTCATAGTCGGGATCGTGGTCACGCAAATAAGCATACTGGCATTCCACAGGAACTCCCAGTTTGTAATACTCGTTAATAGCTTCCGCACTAAATGGCACTTATTTGCCCCTGACGAATGCAATGAATAGGGCCTTATCCTCCACATTAGTATAAAATTCCTTCACCACATTGACGATCGTTGGATCTGGATCGTCAGTGAATCTATCCCATTCTTTTTCATAAATTTATCTCTTCATTTGGCCATCTACTTTGTTGGGTGTCGAGCCTCGCTCTGGAGTTAGTGTCTTAGTCACTAGATAGTCATATTGATCGACGGCGTTGGCACTCGCGAACTTTCTCATGTCAAAGGCTTTAGTCGGTGGTGTAGACCCTGAGCTCTCGCCTCGCTGTCTCTTTGATGCTAGTTTTGGTGCCATGGTACACAAATGGATGAACTCAAGCCAAAATACCCATAAACTTTACTTGAACAATTCGTCGAACACTTGGTGTGCACGACTCACAATACCCCCAAAATTTGTAATAGAACTTCGAATATGGTGCTATGTGATGAGAAATTGTAAGAATTTTCTTACCCACAGTATGTTGACAATTTGATTAATCCTCCCCTTCCTTATTTGTGCCCAAAATCGAACTTAAAGAACCCTAACTTTTGTATGACTGAAGTTGTATGAACTTAAATGAAGAAGTGGTGTAGTTAGGGTTTGAATTTATAGAGAGGAGGTGGTGTAGAGAATTGGTGGGTTAATGTAGTAGGTAAGTGGGGAGTTTTTGTCTAATTTGTGGGTTAATAGGGTATAGGAGTCGGTTGTGGGAGAAAGAAATGGAGAAGATGGGCTAAAATGTTGTAACTATCGAATTTGAACTCCTTCACGATCCCGTACCCCCGCCTCGGTGGGGGGTAATAAGCTGCAGATGCTCGGCGGGGGGGGGGGGGTATTCTGTTCCTGGTGCAAGACCCCCGCCCTGGTGGGGGGTATCCTTTGTTAAATGCCCGCCCCGGCAGGGGGGGTATACTATTTCTAAGTCAAGACCCCCACCCCGAGGGGGGTATCCTTTACAAATTATCCGCCCCGACGGGGGGTACACTGCAGCTGAGCTTGATTTTTCCAATTCTTTGCATCCAACACATATCTATGAGCTTTGCAAATACCTGAAACACCATTAAATCATTAATATAAAACAATATTGTGCAAATTAAGCATGTAAGGTCAAATTATCTAGAAATCATAACTCAATTAACTATCTAATGAATCAAAATACTAAACTCTATACTAAACTTAAACTATAAACTACAAATTGACTAACACACTTACAAATATTTAAAATGAAAGTAAAATTGGTTTGCCTCCTAATTAGCGCTTAATTTTAAGTCTTTCAACCTGACTACTCCCTATTCATGGCGCGTCGGCAAGTGTGATTGCGGTGACTTCATTGTCGATGTCGCCACCCCAATAATGCTTTAACCGATGACCGTTGACTTTGAATGTCTCTAATAGATTCTGGTTGTATAACTCAACGGCGCCATATGGGAAAACCCTCTTAATTGTGAATGGCCCCAACCATCTCGATTTAAGCTTTCCTGGGAACAACCGTAGTCGTGAGTTGAACAATAATACTGCTTTTCCTGGTTCAAACTTTTTCTGCATGATCTTTTGGTCGTGCCACGTATTAACCTTTTTGTAAGACCCCAACTTTTTTAATGAATAAAAATCGAATTTCCTCTATTTATTATTGTGAATAATAAGGTGTTAATTTGATATAATGCTTTGGTTAGGGGCGAAATGTGCAAAATTTTCAAAATAAGCAAGTGGTTATAAAATATTCATTGTTGTCGGCGAATATTCGTTTGGTTGTGAAATATTCTTGTTGTCGGGGAATATTCGTACGACGGCGCATCCATTTTTGGGCCTCATAACGGAATAACTGTCGGATGAAGAAAACGATAAATTTGAATTTTTATAAATAAAGGCGTAATCGTTACCGTTAATACTGTTGGAATACCCAGTGGGTAAAGTAAAGTATTACGCGTTGTTACACAGTAGCACACAGTATTGCACAGTATTTTTGAATTATTGATTCTTACGTAAGAAGGCACTACTCAATAATTGTTACAATAATTACTGTTCAATATTTTATTTTATTGATTCAATAATTGCTACGTTGATATTTTATATTATTGTTGTTCAATAATTGTCACTACACAGTATTTTCTATTATCGGAGCAATAATTCACATTATCTGAATAATATTATTAGATAACATTATTGGCAATGTCTAAAAAGTTCTGTCTAAGGAGAGGTTTGGTCACCTAATTGCGCACCAGTAAGGAGAGATCCTTATTGGAAAGCCCCCTTTGTAGACACTCGAAAATTTTTGTACACCTATCACTAACATTGTAGGAGAGCAGATTCGTCTTTTAAGAGAGAACCCTGAAAGACGATCCATATCCATATCGGATACTACCGGAAGTTCAGCATCAACCCCGGATCGCAATCTGAGAGTAATGATCTCGGAAATAACCCCGAGGCATGCAGATACAATACCGGAACACACACCGGAGAAGACCGATTAATCTCGGAGATAATTCCGAGGTATCCAGTCTCAGTCCCAACCATGGGAATAGCCACCAACCTTGGTGATAACCCCAAGGAAGGCAATTTCGGCGATAACCCCAAAAATACTTGTTACAAATGCAACCAGCTTCAATCTCGACGCTCACAACGAGATCCACTGTACCAGCCCGGCGATCACATCGGGAAGACAGACACACCTCAAAAATGACAATGAGGACCTTCAACAAATTACAGCAGTCCAATCTCAGCGAAGCTGAGCAACGTCTGCTTTATCAGCCCAATCCGGCAATAACACCGGTGAGGGGCAACATCGTCATCTGACCAACACGATGTCACGCCACGTCGCCTCAACATATCTACGCAACAATGTCCCACAAGACTAATCAATCCCGAGTGACTATTGTGCGGGGTAACGGATGAAAGTTGAAGCTTGAAGACCGGAGGGCATCGTCCCATCTTCAATAACTTCGCACAAACTCTAATCCCATGCCATCGTACAACTCTCAACAACGGCGGTCCGAAATAGGTCCTGTATACCTCAAACGGATGCCCAAATTGCACTTCTGAAAGTTCGAGTGGACATTACAGTGCCCGAGTGCACGTACTTCGAGACGACCCGAGCCGAAAAACCCGAGCCCACCCGGGTTGCCTCTGGCCATTTTGTAAGAGAAAACGGTGAGGAAGCCCTGCCTAATTTGCTCTGCACTCATCTCAGGCAGTGTACTTTTCCCTTTTAAACACCTGTGAGCTCATATATAGCCCTTTTGTACCTATAAAAGTCCGTGTTTACTCACTCTAAAGATATAGAAGTCTTCTTTGGCAGCCCACTGTAAGTCTTCTCACACACTTTAGAGTCCTTTCTCTTCATCTTTGCATACACCCTTCTACACGTTGAGAGTCGTGTTGCTTGTTTTGCCCGGACTTTGGTCCGTGGTTTCAGTCCAGTCTGTATGTATGTATATATATATATATATATATATATATATTGACTAACATTATCGAGTTATGCCTCGATTGAGCCTAGACTTCGGTCTGGAGCGTTTATTTGCTTTTCTATATATATATATTTATATATATGAATTGTATGTCGAACTTTGTTCGATGAGCCTAGACTTCGGTCTAGAGCGTTTACTGCTTTAATATATATACTTATATATATTAACTGTGTGTCGAACTTTGTTCGATGAGCCTAAACTTTGGTTTGGTGCGTTTACTTGCTTTCCTATATATATATATATATACTTATATATATTAACTGTGTGTCGAACTTTGTTCGATGAGCCTGGATTTTACATCCGGTGCGTTTATATGCTTATATATATATATATATATATATATATATATATATATATATATATATATATATATATCTTTACATTTCGTCCCACCTGGAGTTTACTTCATGGTGGTTGACCGTTTTTACAGCTTTCTGTATATTTCGTCCCACCTAGAGTTTACTTCGTGGTGGTTGATCGTTTTTACAGCTTTCTTTATATTTTGTCCCGCCTGGAGTTTCCTCCGTGGCGGTTGATAGCTTTTACAGCTTTATTTATATTTCTGATCCCCCATTGAGGTGCTTCGTGGTTGGTGATCATGTATGTATATATATATTTACAGCTTATATATATATATATATATATATATATATATATATATATATATATATATATATATATATATATATATATATACCTGCTTATTGCGTTTATATCAATTGCGGCATCATGTGAGCCTAGGAATCATGTGATCACAGATTCAGTCCTCTGAATCTAGATTCGGTTCCTGTGATGGACCTTTTCAGCTGTAAGCAGCTTGTAAATATATCTGTGATGTTTGGATTTCCTCAGATGGTTTTCATACCCATGAGGAATTCAGCACCTTTTTGTAAAGTATTTTCGTACGGATGCTTCGCATCTGTCAAATAAAATCAATCAAGCCGATCACTTAATAAAATGGGAGTGTAAAAGGTCTCAATTACTATTGAGTATCAGGGTTTAAAAAATCTCTTTTATAAAACATCACTGCCATATCTTGTTTAAAATTGAATTTTTACATAAAATTCAAACCCTGTGTATATAGGTGCGAACGAGGCCTCGCACTACTTCCAAATAACAGCATATTGACCCACACACACACACACATTCAGATAACAGTTTCTTGAAAAGAGGCGGTCACCGTGGTAACACGGATGTCGAGGGTTGCCTAACACCTTCCCTCCGAATAACCAAGTCCCCGGACCCTAATAAATCTCGGTTTCACCGACCCATTTAGCAGTGTCACATCACTGGGTCAATGTGCAAACTTTTTCTCGGTTGTGTTGGTACAACAATTTAAAAAACCAACTGGCGACTCTTATAGTCCATCGTCGACATTATACATGTCGGACCTTTTTCACTTATTTTTTCAAATAAATCTCACCTAAAATGAGAACACCAAAGAACAAGTAACGGAAAGGGACAATTAAAAATCCCAACGTCGACAGGTGGCGACTCTGCTGAGGACTCCAGTAAGAGGACTTAAGCCGCTATTACAATTTTTTCAAAATTGGTATCTGCTTGTATGTGGATGTTGCATTTACATTTTGTGATGAATGTGTACGAATGCATTTCCTTACTTAGTGCTTCGCACTATAAACTGCTTGTGATATTAGTGCTTCGCACTATAAACTGCCTGTGATATTAGTGCTTCGCACTATAAAATTGCTTGTGATATTAGTGCTTCGCACCATATCTGCTTGTGATATTAGTGCTTCGTACATGCCATCATCTTCATACGGTAAGACGTGATGTATGTGAATGTATGTTGTGTGGTCCCTCCACCAGGAGGCTATCCCGTCGGTGTTTAATTACTGGACTCGTGAGAAGATTAATTATCCGAGGCTCAGGAAAGGCACCACCCAAATTCGCTCCAGTTGAAAGACCGAATTAACTTCTCGTCAAGTAGATTGCGATGATTTGGGAACCTTCATGCCAAAAAAACGCGTGAGTAACCTAAGATAGGTCAGCCTCTGATAAACCCAAAATGGAGGAAAGTCTCTTCATGCTCTCATTTCAAATTACTTGTAAAGCACAATTACTTGTAATTATCTTCCATATCTATCTCCATGTAATGAGAAATATGAAGAAATGTGTACACATACATGCTATAAACAGCTGACATCCGTTTTACAGGATAAAATTCCTAAACTTGACACATCACATAGCATGTTATTATCCACCCTAAAGACTAAAGTATGCAAGTCTTTTGTAGGGAATCAATCGAACCTACCACCCGTTCAAAGTCCAAAAAGGCAACAGGCCTACAGTCAATCATGTCGTCATCCGACCTGACTGAACTTAATCCAGTTTCTCGCAAAGAATTCGACGGATTAAGCAAACAGATTACAGATTTAGTTGTTCTACTAAAAGAATTACACCAGTCTACACAGGGTCAGAAAATACCCGTACATGCTGAATCCTCCACATAAGGAGGAACCCAGGTCGTTACAATACCTGAACTGTAGTTGGATTCGACCAACAAAACTCATGATGCTGCCCATCCCACTGGAGACCCAGACATTGGTGACATCAACAAGAAAGTCCTCCAAATGGAAGAGACTCTTCGCACTATCAAAGGAATTGGAACACACGGGAGTGTTTCATATGCTGATTTGTGTATTTTCCCTGGTATTCATTATCCAAAAAAGTTTAAGACTCCTGACTTTGAAAAATATGACGGGTTAGGAGATCCTTACACATATCTAAAGGAGTTTATTAGAGAACTGGGATCTTATGCAGAGGATGAAAAACTCAGAATGCAACTATTCCAAAAAAGTCTAACTGGAGAAGCCCGTTCGTGGTACACAAGATTAGACAATTCAAAGATCCATAGTTGGGAAGAGCTAGCACACACTTTCCTCACCTAATACAACTTTCAATCTCAAATGGCTCCTGATCGGTATCAAATTACCAAGATCAAGAAACAGTCTAATGAGTCTTTCAGAGAGTATGCTCAGAGGTGGAGACGCCTGGCTGTAAGACCCCAACTTTTATAAATAAAGATGAATTTTCTATAAATATCATTTTTGAATATTATGGAGTTAATTTGATATAATGTTATAGATGTGGGTAATATTTATAAATTTTGCAAAGTACGCAAGTTGTTATATAATATTCGATTGGTCGGGGAATATTCATTTTAATAGGGAATATTCGTACAACGGCACAATTATTGGTGGACCCCACAACAGAATTATTGTTAGATTGAGAAAACGATAAAAATATTTTATTAAAAATAACGGCGGAAGTTTTACCATTGATACTGTTGAACTACTCGGTAGTAAAAGTACAGTAATACGTGTGGTTGAATAGTAGCACACGGTATTGATTATTAATGCTTATGTGAGTAGTCACTCAGTTTGATTCAATTATTGTCAGTTAATAATGTGAATTATTTAGCGATAATGAAGTTTTGTTTTATTCGTATTATTAACGTAATAAAACATAAACATCTTTTTATATAAAACAGAATACTTTATTAAAGTTATTCTATAAATAGAATATATTATATTTTATTTAAAAGATTTTTCTTTAAATATGGACCGTCAGATTAAAGTAATCAATCTGGACCGTTCATGGATTAGTTACTATGCATTCTATTTTTCTATAAATAGCAGCTCATTCCTTCATTATTTCTTATGAATTCACTAAACTCTAGAGAGAGAAACTATAGAGAGAACTATAGAGAGAGAGAGAAGAAAAGTATTCTACTACTTAACTACTTCCTTATTTCAGTTCTTCTTTAAAACGGTAAGGGGTGTTATTCTTTCTTATTCATGAAGAGAACTGTTGTTATTCCATTTCTTATTATTCTGTTGGAATAACCTGTATACGCGGTCTACCCTCTTCTTGGTGACATTCTTCTTTTATTCTATTGGAACATCATGTCTGTGTGTTTTACACCGGACCTGGTTCCGTCTTTATTATTATTCTGTTGGAACATCATGTCTGTGTGTTTTACACCGGACCTGGTTTCGTCTTTATTATTATTCTGTTGGAACATCCTGTCTGTGTGTTTTACACCGGACCTGGTTCCGTCTTTATTATTATTCTGTTGGAATATCCTGTCTGTGCGTTTTACGCCGGACCTGGTTCCATTATTTATTATTCTGTTGGAATAACCTGTCTGTGCGGTCTATCGCATGCATGGTGATTTCTTTTGTTATTCCATTCTTTATTATACTCAGTTGGTTAAGTTTTGACTTCTATACTCCATGAAATTTGTGGAATATCCTTGATAATTGCGTTTCATCCAGTATCTTTTCATGAAAATATTCTTCTAAGCATTCTTGAATTTTACTCCACAAAGCAGTATCATGTTGACAATTTGGACGTTGTTAATTCTTGGATAAATTAATTCTTGAACTTGTTTTATTGAATTCTTATATCATTGTCACCATCCTCATGTTTATAAAATGTTGAAAGTCATCTGTGGCCTGTAGTGCATAGATGGACTTGGTATGATTATGACCAGAGATTATTCGGTAAAATCATGACCGTAATGTTACAAATGATGTGGTAAAAGTCCTCATTGGCCCGTAATGCATTAATGGACAGTTGTTGGCATGATCATGACCATTAATGAATACACGAATATCCTTGGCCGTAGTGCAGGAGTGATTCGATGATGTGGATTATTTTATTAAGCTAAGTCCCAGCGATGACAGTGTTGAAAAACCTTTTAAATCATAGAAGGTAGTAGATTTTATTCTCTACTTGACTATTTTAATAGATTGCTTGTTCCGCTGCAGTTAAACTTGATGTTCGTTATATTTTATCAGTTTAACACTGTTGAAGGCTAATGATAATTTATTCTGCATTATCTTAGTCATAATATTTCTTACTGGGCTAGTTGAGCTCACCCTTTCTTTCACTGTTCTCTTCAGGAAATGAGAATATAGCTGGGACGAGTCGGGGAACGGAGTGATGGACCAGATGATAGTATTAGTAGTCCTCACTATTCTATTAAATAGTGTGACAATAATTGTAATGAGGACTCCTTTTGAGTTTGTATAGTCTCTAGTAGACAATAATTGTATTCAAACTCACAGTTATGTTTTGTCGTATTGTACACGACAGTTGTATTAGTAAGTTATATTTGTATTCTGTACCATGTATCTGACGACCCAAGATGGGTGATTTATACCTAATTTTGGGGGCGTCACAGTTGGTATCAGAGCTTAGGGATATGATCCCTGGCTAAGATGTGAGAATAGAACTAGAAGGGGAGAGACGGGAAATTCCTTCGCTAGTATGACCTACCTAAGTTTATTTACATGGTATTTAATTGGTCAGTCATAATATAAGGATAATATATGACATATCAATTAACTTTTGTTTTGTGGCAGTATCTGAAAATGGCATCTGAGAATGTTGAGAATAGCAATGGAGCACAGACGACTGTTGATTCACCACATATCAATAATCACGATAATGTGCATCAGGAAAGTGATAATCCTCATGCAAACAACAACACTAACCAAATGATGAATGATGGAATGTTCAGAAGCTTTATGTAGTTTATGCAATAGCAGGCGAGAGCGGCTCCTGTCCAAAATATAGGTGAAAACACTAAAAACTCTCGGACGGTCACCGCTAAACTGTTCAAGGAGCTGGGACCACCAGAGTTTAAGGGAGAGCCAAAACCACTTATAGCGGAAACATGGATAAAGCAGATCACCAAGATATTTGATGTCTTGGGATGCTCTGAGGAGCAAAAGGTTTCCTTTACCACCTTTATGTTGCGAGGAAAGGCAGATTACTGGTGGGAATCGATTAAGCGTACTCAACCTGCCGCACTAAAGATGTCTTGGGAGAAGTTCCAAGAACTGTTCAATGATAAATACTTTCCCGAAAGTGTTTGTCACATGAAGGAGGTGGAGTTCATCAAATTGGAGCAGAATAATATGACTGTGTCGCAATATGAGGCTAAATTTGTTGAGTTGTCCCGATTTACGTCCCACTTGGTGGATAATGAAGAGTCAATGACGCGAATGTTTTTGCGAGGTTTGAAACCTGAGATACGTCAACATCTTATTTCTTATAAATTATGTTTGTATTCAGATGTTGTGAATAGGGCTCAGTTAGTGGAGCGCGATAACGAGTCAACGCAACCAAAAGAGAGCAGTCGGCAAAATGATAATACCAGTGAGAGCAGTCATCGAAGCGGTGACAACAAGCGTGGAGGGAATCAACAGGCCAGAAATGGTAACCACTTCGGTGGTAATCAGGGCCAAAATAATAAGAATGATCATTTCAAGAAGAGGAGATTCAACAATGATGGAAAGACGTCAGCACCAGCACCCGTTTTCAAGGAAGGAGAACGACCACCTATCATATGTTTCAAATGCGGAGGGGAGGGGCACATCAGTCCAAACTGCGCGATGCCGTCTAAAGCATGTTATAATTGTGGAAGAGAAGGTCATTTAGCTCGATTTTGTCGTTTACCAAAAACAAGTTCAGCCAAGATGGAGACATTAAAGGCCGTCCCAGAAAAGTCAAAATCGGTAGTGCAAAGGAGAGCGTTTATTGTGACCTCCCAGAAAGCAAGGAACCCGAATGAGGTCATCACGGGTAAGCTTATCATAAACTCTAACGAAGTCTATACTTTATTTGATACCGGTTTTACCCATTCTTTTATTTCTCCTACTTGCGTTCATCGATTAAATTTGACTCCGGAGAAATTAGACTTTGACTTATTTGTTGATACTCCATTGGGAGAAACCTTCATTACATCCACGGTTTATAAGTCTTATTTGGTTCAAGTTGGTACCCACACATTACCTGTCGATCTTATTTCATTAAAAATACTTGCATTTGACGTGATTCTAGGGATTGATTGGTTAACTACTCATCATGCAAAAATTGATTATTTTCGTAAGGTTGTTAGCTTTCATATTCCTAATCAACCTATTATGTGAATTCAAGCAACCAAACCATTAAAATCAATCGCTGTCATCTCATGCCATAAAGCTATTCGTTTATTGAAAAACGGATGTCAAGCTTTCTAAGCTCATGTCACGGATCTAAACAAAAATACGTCAGTTTTGAATGATATTTCTATTGTTAATAAATTCCCTGGCGTATTCCCTGAAGAACTTCCTGGCCTACCCCTAGAGCGTGAAATTAAATTTTGTATCGACCTTGAACCCGGTACAAAACCCATTTCCAAAGCCCCATATCGAATGGCTCCTATTGAACTTCAGGAGTTAAAGATCCAACTGCAGGAATTGTTAGACATTGGCTTTATTCGTCCTAGTACTTCTCCTTGGGGTGCTCCTGTGCTATTCGTGAAGAAGAAAGATGGAAGTATGCGACTTTGTTTTGATTATCGGGAGTTGAATCATGTCACCATCAAAAACAGGTACCCATTGCCACGTATTGATGACCTGTTTGACCAGTTGCAAGGAGCACAATTCTTTTCAAAGATCGATCTTCGTTCTGGATATCATCAGCTGAAGGTTAGAATTGAGGATATTCCAAAGACGGCTTTTAGAACTCGGTACGGGCATTATGAATTTCTAGTCATGTCCTTTGGATTGACTAATGCTCCTGCTGCCTTCATGGATATGATGAACCGGGTATTCAAGGAATATTTGGATCATTTTGTGGTCGTCTTTATTGATGACATCCTTATTTATTCCAAAAGCCGTGAAGATCATGAGCAACACTTGAGGCTGGTACTCCAAAAGCTTCGTGAATACAAGCTTTATGCCAAGTTGAAGAAATGCGAGTTCTGGCTGGAGGAGGTAGCATTCCTTGGGCACGTAGTATCAAGTCGTGGAATATCGGTTGACCCGGCAAAGATTGAAGCTATTCAAAGCTGGGAGCAACCTAAATCAGTGACCGAAGTACGTAGCTTTCTTGGTTTAGCTGGTTATTATCGGAGATTCGTGGAAGGATTTTCTCGAATCGCTACTCCATTAACTCAGCTGACTCGGAAAGATACAAAGTTCTGTTGGAGCGAAGAATGTGAGAAGAGTTTTCAAGAACTCAAGAGGAGACTCATTTCAGCACCTGTTCTAACAATACCATCTGGCTCGGAGGGATTTGTCATCTACAGTGATACTTCGAGCAAAGGGTTGGGATGCGTTCTCATGCAATATGGAAAAGTCATAGCCTATGCATCAAGACAACTCAAGGAATATGAGAGGAATTATCCTACTCATGATCTAGAGTTGGCAGCTGTTGTCTTTGCACTTAAAATTTGGAGGCATTACTAGTATGGGGAGAAGGTGGAGATCTTTACGGATCATAAAAGCCTCAAATATTTCTTCACTCAAAAGGAACTCAACATGCGACAACGACGTTGGCTTGAACTGTTGAAAGATTATGATCATACCATTCAATACCATCCTAGAAAAGCGAACGTGGTAGCTGACGCATTGAGTAGAAGATCATATGCAAGTACGAGTGCGATATTGTCAACACAAAGGCCCATTTTGTGTGACTTGCAAAGGATGGAAATAGAGTTAAAGACTCCAGGGACCCATGTGATGATGGCGAATATACGAGTAGAACCAGCTTTAATAGATAAAGTTAAAGCTGCTCAAGCTACAGACCTGGAGCTGATGCGTATGAGGAAGAAAGTGCAAGAAGGTGCTATGCCGGAAGCAAGAATCGATGAAGAAGGAATACTTCGAGTCAACTCCAGACTTTGTGTTCCTAACAACCCTGATTTAAAGTATAAAATCATGATGGAGGCGCACAACACACCGTTTGCAATCTATCCTGGAAGTACCAAAATGTATCATGATCTTCGTCATACATTTTGGTAGAGCAATATGAAGAGAGAGATAGCGTTGTTTATCTCAAGGAGTCTAACTTGTCAACGAGTCAAAGCAGAGCATCAAGTACCAAAAGGTCCATTGCAACCACTTGAAATTCCAGAATGGAAGTGGGAGCACATTACCATGGATTTCGTTACCGGTCTTCCTAGGGTTTCTCAAGGTATAGATGCGATTTGGGTCATTGTTGATAGATTGACCAAGTCTGCTCATTTCTTACCGATACGAGAAACTTATACACTTGAACGTCTTGCTCGTATGTACATAAACGAGATTGTAAGACTGCATGGTATGCCAGTATCCATAGTTTCTGATCGAGACCCAAGATTCACTTCACGATTTTGGGTTAGTTTACAAAAAGCTATGGGCACGGATTTACGATATAGTTCGGCATATCATCCTCAGACGGACGGACAATCAGAGAGGACTATTCAAACTCTAGAAGATTTATTAAGACTCTGTGTCCTTGACTTCAAGAAAAGTTGGGACAAGTTCTTACCATTGGTAGAGTTTTCCTACAACAACAGTTATCAAGCAAGTATTGGCATGGCTCCATTCGAAGCATTGTATGGAAGAAAATGTCGTTCTCCAGTATGCTGAGATGAGGTGGGTGAAGCAACGTTGTTGGGACCAGAGTTGGTACGTATGACTACAGAAAAGATTCAAACGATCCGACAACGTATAAAAATCTCACAAGATCGATAAAAGAGTTATGTTGATCTTCATCGAAAGGACGTGAAATTTGATATAGGAGATCATGTGTTCTTACGTGTTGCTCCATGGAAAGGAGTTACGAGATTTGGAAAGAGAGGAAAGCTCAATTCTCGATTCATCGGTCCATTTTTAATCCTCGATCGAGTAGGAACTGTGGCTTATAGACTCGCTTTACCGCCAAGTATGTCTCGTGTTCATAATATTTTTCACATATCCATGTTACGTAAATATGTGGAAGACCCGAACCACATTATTGAGTGAGAACCGGATGAAATAGCAGAAGATTTGACGTATGAAGAAGTTCCTGTTCAAATCTTTGATAAGAAGGAACATATTCTACGCTCCAAGGTTATACCTCAAGTCAAAGTTTTGTGGAGAAACCACGATGTTGAGGAAATGACTTGGGAGTTAGAATCTGAAATGAAATCAAGGTATCCTTACCTCTTCGACATACCAGATACGTACCCTAATTTCGAGGGCGAAATTTCATAAGAAGTGGAGGTTGTAAGACCCCAACTTTTATAAATAAAGATGAATTTTCTATAAATATCATTTTTGAATATTATGGAGTTAATTTGATATAATGTTATAGTTGTGGGTAATATTTATAAATTTTGCAAAGTACGCAAGTTGTTATATAATATTCGATTGGTCGGGAAATATTCATTTTAACAGGAAATATTCGTACAACGGCACAATCATTGGTGGACCCCAAAACGGAATTATTGTCGGATTGAGAAAACGACAAAAATATTTTATTAAAAATAACGGCGGAAGTTTTACCATTGATACTGTTGAACTACTCGGTAGTAAAAGTACAGTAATACGTGTGGTTGAATAGTAGCACACGGTATTGATTATTAATACTTATGTGAGTAGTCACTCAGTTTGATTCAATTATTGTCAGTTAATAATATGAATTATTTAGCGATAATGAAGTTTTGTTTTATTCGTATTATTAACGTAATAAAACAGAAACATCTTTTTATATAAAACAGAATACTTTATTAAAGTTATTATATAAATAGAATATATTTTATTTTATTTAAAAGATTTTTCTTTAAATATGGACCGTCAAATTAAAGTAATCAATCTGGACCGTTCATGGATTAGTTACTATGCATTCCATTTTTCTATAAATAGCAGCTCATTCCTTCATTATTTCTTACGAATTCACTGAACTCTAGAGAGAGAAACTATAGAGAGAGAGAAGAAAAGTATTCTGCTACTTAACTACTTCCTTATTTCAGTTCTTCTTTAAAATGGTAAGGGGTGTTATTCTTTCTTATTCATGAAGAGAACTGTTGTTATTCCATTTCTTATTATTCTGTTGGAATAACATGTATACGCGGTCTACCCTATACTTGGTGACATTCTTCTATTATTATGTTGGAACATCCTGTCTGTGTGTTTTACACCGGACCTGGTTCCGTCTTTATTATTATTCTGTTAGAACATCCTGTCTGTGGGTTTTACACCGGCCCTAGTTCCGTCTTTATTATTATTCTGTTGGAACATCCTGTCTGTGTGTTTTACACCGGATCTGGTTCCGTCTTTATTATTATTCTGTTGGAATATCCTGTCTGTGCGTTTTACGCCGGACCTGGTTCCATTATTTATTATTCTGTTGGAATAACCTGTCTGTGCAGTCTATCGCATGCATGGTGATTTTTTTTGTTATTCCATTCTTTATTATACTCAGTTGGTTAAGTTTTGACTTCTATACTCCATGAAATTTGTGGAATATCCTTGATAATTGCGTTTCATCCAGTATCTTTTCATGAAAATATTCTTCTAAGCATTCTTGAATTTTACTCCACAAAGCAGTATCATGTTGACAATTTGGACGTTGTTAATTCTTGGATAAATTAATTCTTGAACTTGTTTTATTGAATTCTTATATCATTGTCACCATCCTCATGTTTATAAAATGTTGAAAGTCATCTGTGGCCTGTAGTGCATAGATGGACTTGGTATGATTAGGACCAGGGATTATTCGGTATAATCATGACCGTAATGTTACAAATGATGTGGTAAAAGTCCTCATTGGCCCGTAGTGCATTGATGGACAGTTGTTGGCATGATCATGACCATTAATGAATACACGAATATCCTTGGCCGTAGTGCAGGAGTGATTCGATGATGTGGATTATTTTATTAAGCTAAGTCCCAGCGATAACAGTGTTGAAAAACCTTTTAAATCATAGAAGATAGTAGATTTTATTCTTTACTTGACTCTTTTAATGGATTGCTTGTTCCGCTGCAGTTAAACTTGATGTTCGTTATATTTTATCAGTTTAACACTGTTGAAGGCTAATGATAATTTATTCTGCATTATCTTAGTCATAATATTTCTTACTGGGCTAGTTGAGCTCACCCTTTCTTTCACTGTTCTCTTCAGGAAATGAGAATATAGCTGGGACGAGTCGGGGAACGGAGTGATGGACCAGATGATAGTATTAGTAGTCCTCACTATTCTATTAAATAGTGTGACAATAATTGTAATGAGGACTCCTTTTGAGTTTGTATAGTCTCTAGTAGACAATAATTGTATTCAAACTCACAGTTATGTTTTGTCGTATTGTACACGACAGTTGTATTAGTAAGTTATATTTGTATTCTGTACCATGTATCTGACTACCCAAGATGGGTGATGTATACCTAATTTTGGGGGCGTCACACTGGCTGCCCAAGTTAGTCCTTCCATGACAGAATCAGAGATGGTCATGACTTTCATAAACATACAAGAAGCACCTTTCTATGAAAGAGTTTTAGCCGGCATCGACAAACCATTTTTTGAAATGGTCAAACATGGGGAGATGGCTGAAATGGGATTGAAATCTGGAAAGATTCAAGACCTAGCTGCACTCAAAGCTGTTGCTGACCACATCCAATCTGGAAATTATGGGAACAACCCCCGGAGGGTCCATAAAAAGAAAGAAGAGGATGTTTTCCTGATACTACAGGGTCAAAAAGGTAGTCAAAACATGCCTATCCAGAGGAGAAATTATACTTCCTTTCAAGCACAGTCTGCAAACCCTCCAGTACCAAAAAGTGGAGAAGTCAAACGACCTCGAGTATTCACACCCTTAGGGGACACCCTCGAGAACATTCTCAATCTTCTAACAACACAGAAGAAAATCACGCATCTTCTTCCACCAGCCAGCCCTAATGGTCGGGGTTTTAATGCTGCTCGAAAATGTGCTTATCATGCCGAGGCACCTGGATATGATACTCAGGATTGTTGGGCCTTGAAACACAAAATCCAAGACCTGATAGACAACGGAGAAATCGTGGTCATGAAACTCGATCAGCCTCTCGTTCAAGACAACCCCCTTCCTCAACACAAAGAAGAAGAGGTCAATATGATCAATTGGAGCAGTGGACAAAGTTTCAATTTCAGCTGTGAATCCTCCCAGGCCCCCAAAGATGGTGATGGCAGATGGGATTATGCCAAGTTCCAATTCACAATGGAACGAAAGATGAAAGCTCTTTGTAAACAAATTGAGCAATTGGCGGAACTGGTGACTTATCAGCATAAAGTGACTCGTCAACTAATTAGCCAGGAGCATGCCAGTCTCCTACCTATTGTCATGAATATTTCCTCTTCACTTTCAGAAAATGAAATGTTGGAAGACAAAGTGATGAAGAAAGCGCATGCTAAGGCTCGTCGGGATTTTGCCAACAAAAGGGAATTCACATATTTGGACCAACCTATGGAGGAAATCCTTCATATGTTAATCAATGAAGGAAGGATTAGTTCCCTTCTACCTCCAATCAACCCCCGTTCAGGACGATACAACTCTGAGGGAGTATGTAAATATCATTCTCAATCTCGCGGTCACAGCATAGAAGAATGCTGGGCACTCTGCCACCTTATTCAAAATTTAATCGACAGTTGCGTACTGCGTTTGGCAGATAATGACACTGTGTTACGGGCAAGTGAGTATTCATGTCCTACTAAGTGGAAGAGTGTAGTAGCAGTCATATCCACTGAAAATGATGGGGTTAACAAATCACTTGTCATGCCAGTAATTCAACTCAAGGTAATCAACAATCCTTTGAAAGTGGTCGCTCCCGAGCCAATCAACTTGCCGTGCAGAGCACAATATAGTATTGTTAGCTTGCGCGCAGTTCTGTGGAATTATGGAGAAGGTAAAGGATCCACCTCGCATATAACTGCTGCAGTGTAGAAGGAAAATTCACTGTATCTTCCCCAACGGGTAATGAAGCCTGTCATCAAGTCTAAGGGGAAAGTACCCATTGAGAAGATTGAAAGTTTCCTCCGCACTGTGGGTCATAACGAAGCCAAGGTGGTTTTAAGCTTGAAAGAAGCTCCACAACAGATATCAATCTTGGACTTGGTCCTGACCTCCGAGAATCACCGGAAGGTCTTGTTAAAGGTTTTAGAAGAAGCCTATCTACTGACATCAGTTGATACGGAAAAGTTTCAACATCTAGTTGATCACATTTTCAACAATAATGTGATATCCTTCACTGATGATGACATATCGCCCGAAGGGACCGGTCATTGCAAACCGTTGCACATTGCGGTCTTGTCCTCCGGATATATGGTGGCGAGAGTTTTAATAGATGGAGGTTCCTCTCTGAATATCTGCCCATATGCTACCTTGGTGAAGATGAATATCAATCCCAATCGAATTCGGAGTAGCCATACCATCATCAAAGCTTTTGATGGAGCCCACCGTAACTCGGTCGGAGTAGTTGAGATGCCAATTGAGATTGGTCCTCATACATTCTGTGTATCCTTCCATGTGCTCAAGATAGATTCAGGATACAACCTGCTCTTGGGACGACCATAGATTCACATGGCAGGGGAAGTCCCCTCCACTCTTCACCAACAGTTGAAATACATCATCAACAATAGCCTGGTCACAGTCAACGCTGAACCAGAGATTCCTCAGCACGGGGACATGCCGCTCATCAATGCCAATAAGGATGTTGAGCCAATTAGTTTTTATGCTTTAGAAATAAACAATACCCAATACCATGCTATTGGAACGCCACTGCCCGAACCCCAGATTTCTGCCGAGATAATGTCGGCCACGCAAGAAATGATGTCGTTGGGTCATAAACTGGGACAAGGGTTGGGTAAAGATTGCCAGGGTGTCAAGTATCCTATTCGTTTAACCCAGCAAATTGGGACAGCTGGACTAGGCTATTCTGCCAGCTCTAGTCACAGGAATCCTCATAAGCATCAACAGATTCCTTTAGCTTCGACCATGCGGTGTTTAGCTTCGCCTTCAAGCTCTGAGTTCGCACAACCTTCCGTAAAGGTGCCAGCCAATATAATGGCGATGTTATTTCCCAAGCCGGTACCGGTGAAGGAGAAAGAATTCTTTGTTCCAGATCCCGCAGTGGAGGAAGAAGAACGAAGAATTAAGCAAGACGTCATACGGATGATGTATGGCATACGCATCATCGTTCATGATGAGCATACCAACAGATACACCCCAGACGATGATTGCCCAGACGTAATGGCTATCATTCAGGACAGGGAAGATGATGATAATCCCTCTATTACTATGGTTCACCCGAAATTTGCTCTTGCCAATTGGAACAGCATTCCTTGCATTGGTCGTCAAGGGTAAAGCGGGCGGAAACTCTTTCTGCCCTGTAGATATAATAACTGCTTACTTTTCTGTACAGTATTAGCGGTTTATTTTGCCAGTATATGCTAACACTGTGTATGATCACCACATTTCATATGTACTAAGTGAAAGCATATTTTGTTTCAGGACTCTGAATTTAGATGTGCCTGTACTTGCTGATACGGTGCCTCTTCTCCACAAGGATTATACCTTTGATGTAGAGATGAATTCAGCCTTGGTGGATATACCAGATGACATTGAGGTGCCTCCAGAAATTCAAGAATGGGTCAAAGACAAACCTAAACCCAATCTTGATCAAACCACTCCTTTCAATCTCAGAACCTTAGAAAACCCAAAGTTAATCCAGATTGGTTCAAATCTTACCCCAAACCAACGGAATGACATGGTTACGCTACTAACCCAATTCCAGGATGTGTTTGCATGGTCTCATGAGGATATGGTGGATTTGTCCACTGACATTGTCCTTCATCGTATTCCCATTAAAGAGGGATTTAAGCCAGTTAAGCAAAAGCTTCGGCAATTGAAACCTGAATGGAGTTTAAAGGTGAAAGAAGAAATTGTGAAACAGTTTCAAGCCGGCATCATAAATGGTGTCTACACATCCTGAGTGGATATCCAACATTGTGCCCGTACCTAAACCTGGAGGAAAGGTGCGAGTTTGTGTGGATTACCGGGACTTGAACAAAGCTTGCTTAAAAGATAGCTTTCCCGTGCCATTTATCCACATTCTCATTGACAATACTGCGCAATACGATATGTACTCCTTTGCAGATTACTTTACGGGGTATCATCATATCATGGTTGCCGAGGAAGATCATAAAAAAACTGCTTTCATCACTCCTTGGGGAACTTTTTGCTATAGACGGTTGTTATTCGGCCTCATCAACGCTGGAGCTACCTATCAACGAGCTATGATGGCTCTTTTCCACGACTTAATGCATAAAGAGATTGAGATCTACGTGGATGACATTATTGTCAAGTCCCGAAAGGAGGATGACCATATAGACCATCTCAGGAAGTTGTTCAACAGGTTGCGTAAGTACAACTTGAAGTTGAATCCAGCTAAGTGCGCTTTTGGCGTTAAATCAGGCAAGTTGCTAGGATTTCTAGTTAGCCACAAAGGGATAGAGTTGTATCCTGCCAAAATCCAAGCCATCACTGAAATGCCCATTCCTCAAACAGAAAATGAAATACGGGAATTTTTGGGAAGAATCAACTTCATTAGCATATTTATTTCCCAACTCACAGCAACCTGTGAGCCAATCTTCAAGCTATTAAGAAAGAACTCCTCCATGAAATGGAATGAGGAGTGCCAGAATGCCTTCCTTACAATCAAGAAACAGCTAATCAAAGCTCCCATCTTGGTACCACCCAGGGATGATGTTCCCCTATTTATGTATCTGTCCGTAAGTGACAATGCCATGGGCTGCATGCTGGGTCAGAAGGACGATAGAGGCCTAGAATGAGCTATCTATTACCTCAGCAAAAGATTCAGCAGCAGTGAACACAAGTACACTCTGATCGAAAAGGCGTGTTGTGCTTTAGCATGGGCTTCCATGAGGTTACAGCATTATCTCAATGGTCATACAACCCATCTCATATCCCACGTGGATCCTCTCAAGTACGTGTTCAACAAACCCATGTTAAATTACAGGCTGTCCAGATGGCAGTTGACCCTACAACAATTTGACATCGTATATGTGACTCAAAAGTCCATCAAAGGTCAAGGAATTGCGGATCAACTGGCTGTCGTACCATCAGGGGATTTCAAACCCTTGCAGACATATTTCCCCGATGAAGGAGTAATGACAGTTTAGCAACACCATCTGTACGATACACGCCAAACGTGGAAGATGTATTTCGATGGAGCTGTTAATATGGAAGGTTCTGGAGCTAGAGTAGTTTTAGTATCTAATACGTGGGAGCAGTATCCCGTCACCGTCAAATTACAATTTGTCAGCACCAACAATACGGCTGAGTATGAAGGCTGTCTTATGGGGCTAAAACTTGCCCGTTCAATGGGCATCAGGCGGTTAACTGTCCTTGGAGATTCAGAGTTGGTAATCAGACAATCCACCGGAATCTATCAAAACAAGGAATTACATTTGCTGCCTTACCATCGGCAGGTTTTAAAGATGGTTGTGGGGTTCGAAGAAATATCCTTTCTACACATTCCTCGTAATAGGAATAATTTTGCGGACGCGTTAGCAACTTTGGCCTCCTTGATCCTCATATCAGACAAGGAACACTTGCCAAGCGTCACAATTTCCCTGCACAAGGCCCCAGCCTATGGGAATTATGTTGGAGAAGTATCGGATGAGCTGCCTCCCATCCAACATCCTTGGTATCAGCACATCAAGGAATATCTGCGAGATGGATCTACACCCGCTGAGGTGAGCCTGACTGAGAAAAGGAGGATCCACTGACTTGCTATGAAATTCTACCTGAGTGGAGATGCGCTCTACAAAAGAGATGCAGGATTGGGTCTCCTTAGATGTTTAGACAAAGATCAAGCCCAAAGGCTTATGGATGAAATCCATGGCGGAGTCTGTGGCCCCCACATGAGTGGCCCCCTCCTTGTCAAGAAAGTCCTCAGGACGGGACATTATTGGTTATCTCTCAAAGCTGATTGCAATGACCATGTCAGGAGATGCTATCAGTGCCAGATTCATGGGAATGCTATACACGCCCCTCCACGGGAACTTCACAATATGAGTTCACCTTGGCCCTTCTCAATGTGGGGAATGGACGTTATCGTGCCCATTAAGCCTAAAGCCAGTAATGGTCATTGATATATCTTCACTATGATCGACTACTTCACTAAGTGGGTAAAAGTAGCCTCCTTCCCCAGGGTTACTAAAGAAGTCATCATTGCTTTCATCAGAAACGATGTCATTTGTCGATATGGACAACTAGAGGTAATTATGTCCGACAATGCCAAGAACCTCAACAACAAAATGATGGTGGAATTACGCAGTAAATTCCACATCAAACATCTCAACTCGGTCATCTATCGTCCGAAGATGAATGGTGCTGTTGAAGCGGCTAACAAGAACATCAAGAAGATTATGCAAAAGATGTCCACCAATCACAAAAATTGGCCTGACTAATTGCCTCTGACTCTGTTAGCCTACAGAACCTTAATGTGCACTTCTACTGGGGCAACCCCCTACGCATTAACCTATGGGATAGAAGCGGTACTCCCCATAGAAGTGGAGATGGAATCCCTCAGAGTATTGATAGACGCTCAGTTGGATGAAGACCAATGGGTACAAGATAGGTATCACCAGTTGTCTCTAATAGACGAAAGGTGAACCGCGGCTATCTTCCATGGTCAGTTATATCAGCAAAGGATCGCCCGATCCTATAACAAAAAAGTCTGGCTACGGCAATTCAGACAACATGACTTGGTTTTGAAGAAAATACTGGACAACCAAGATCAGTCTAAGGGAAAATTCGCTCCTAACTGGAAAGGCCCGTTTATTGTCAAGGAAGTATTGACAGGAGGCGCTCTCAGATTGCAAGAAATGGACGGCGATGAATTTCTGCAACTCAGCAACTTAGACGCCGTGAAACGGTACTATGTCTAAAGTTACCATCAAGTAAACATCCGGGTGGTAGACCATCAGGTCACCAATCATTCCGGTTCTTTAAACCTTTACCACAAACAACTTTTCTACACTTTGCCCCTCAGGGAAACATACCTTTCAAGCCAGCAGCCTGGCTTTCTCCTTTGCATTACTACAACTTAGGTCATCCCACCGTGGATTGAACCTCTTGTGTATACAGTTTGGCTACCCATACATGGGATCAAACTTTTCACCTGCAGTTTATCCTCAACCTAGGATTAAACTCTCTCCTCCCCGCACTCTGACCTGCACATGGGATTACGCTTTTCATTTCGCCCTGAGGGGTGAACTACGTCAACCTGATCTCCTCTTCAATAGGAGTACATAGGCAACCATTTCATATGGCCCGGTCGCAATAAAACAAAAACAACAAAAACATTCCCACACCACTCCTGCCACATACAGCGTTGAACCTCTTACACCAGGTTCGAACTACGTCGACCTGATCTCCTCTTCAATAGGAGTACGTAGGCAGCCATTCATGGTGCGGTCTCACCCCCTACCAAAACACAAACCCTTATCAGTTGGTACTGGGATCATCCTTCAATCCACTACATTTCATTTGGGTTCAGACCAAAGGGATGGAATTACCTGAACTCCTCCTAGATAGGAGATTCGGCGACCATCTAAGCGGCGGTTGTACCTCGAAGAGCAACACCAATCCATAAGAGATGGAATTAACTAGGCTTCTCCTGAATAGAAGTGCCGGCGACCATCTGTGGTGCGGTCAATCTCAGAGAGGAAAGCCACACTCCTCTCCTCATTTCCATATAGAAACCAGTCCCAAGACACCAAGAGATGGTAGGGATACATACAGATCGATGATCCATTCTGAACTATCCAGAGACAACTCAATGTCCATCCACCGAGAAGGAATTCAGAATATATCACGATCACAAGCCCTGAAGCAGCAGGCAAAATATCAAGCAAGCAGCAAGGCATATCTAAAAGGGAAGTGATCAAAAATATATTTCCCTATCATATATATAATGTTGTTTGATATACACAATGTAAACTGTACATGACAAAATGGCTAAGCTAGTCTGTATAGGAAATTACAAGATCATCTACAAGTCAGGGTATATGCGAGCTAACAAGCCCAACATGGCGTCCCTCTCAGAAGATGGAGGTAAAGCTGTGGTCTCCTGTATGAGAATATCCATACGACCCAACAGATCTGTAGCCATCTGCATGGTGACCATATGATCATCAATATATATGCTCATCTCTGCGATCATGCCAGTGGTAAGGGACCTAACTGCAGTACTATCTGTGACGGCTACATCCCGGGCAGATATGGCGATATCCCGCTCAACTATCACTGCATCTCTGGCTGATATAGCCTCATCCCACTCAACGACGGCGGCATCTCTACGAGCCAAGGCCTCGTCTCTCTCCAATAGAGCGACCTCCCTCCCATCAAGAGCAGTCGACATCATAGATCGAATCTAATCTCTCTCAAAGGTCATCAGATGAAGACTCTGCTCTAAGTATTGTGTCGAGTGCTAAATCACAACAGTACTGGTACTAGGAGAATCCAGAAGAAATGCTGGCAACCCAGCAGTAGGCTCCTCCTCGATGTAGGTATCAATGTCCTCCATGGGCTCTACATCATCTAACTCGCTATCCGGTACTACAAATACTGCTGCAGCCAATAAAATCTTTGTCTCCATCCACGCGGAATACTCTGCGGAATAACAAGGATGACTGACAGAAAAAGTCGCTATCTCACGCCGATCCCAACAGGCGTATACCCGAGATCGGTCCTCTACTGAGAGGTACCGAGAAGCTGAATGGGTGATAAGTGGTCACTCCCCTCATACCAGCCAGAGGGAGATAGTCCATGCCCGGAGCATGAGTAATGAAGCTGTATGGTGAGCTAAGCCCCGAACATAGCAATATGCTGAATGAATCTCTGATATCTGCCAAGAATGTGGACCAGGACAGAGCATCTATACACTCTGATGGCTGAAAAGAGTATGACATAGCTACATCATGGGTGAACCAATACCCATGCCGTCTAAAAGTGCCAATCGGTCTCAAGTGTGACATGAACCACACATATAGCATGATTGAGCTACCTGTGAACACTCATGTAGGATACGTGCAACAATATGATGCCGACCGTAGGGCCTCAGCTACAATCATAGGTACAATGGTACGACCCTCCTTGAGAGTTCTCACGGCCATGACAACGCCTATATCTATCTCATCCATATACCGCGGCATATACACATATGACAATACACCTAGCATCAATACGTCAACTCTGGCCAAGTGCCAATGAGCCTCCGGTGTGGTGAAATCCCCGGAATGTCGTGAATAGCTATCCTCCAAGCCAAATCTATCATACAGAAAATGCTGGGATATCACGTGGCCAGATGTCAACTCATCATGTACCACTCTGCGCCTCAATCCTGTGAGAGTCATGAATCGTCTGCTCATGTCTCCCAAAGCCAGATGCACGTAAGGTCTGTCTAAAGGCAGCATCATCAAACGTGCATACTCCTCCAGAGTAGGAGTCAACTCATGGGTGCCGAATTGGAATACTTGCATATCCGGTAGCCAATGCTCTATCATCCCATCCACAAATCCTGCGGGAACCTGAAAAGTCAAAAAGGTCATGGTATGTTGTAATAAATGATCTACAGTCACCCTATCTGGTGGTGACATGCTATCATACCACGATCGCATACCCGATGCTACCACTGACGGTGGGGTATGATCTATACGGCTAACTGTCGAAGAAGTCATCTATGCGGGCCGTGTCATAAGACCATCTAAGGGTCAATACCAAATATCTCTAGACATACATACATATGCATAACATGATACATGCATAACAGATAATAGATGGCAATATGATATAGGGAATAAAAAAACAGTGCATACATTCCTAAGTATATCATCATCTAATACATCATCTTTGTACAGCTACAAATACAGGGAAATGGGACACAGCCACCTAATATCTAACAGAGGCCTATCAAAAGATATAACGAGAATATACATCAGAAGAAGACAATGGTGTCGATGTCCACATCATCAATCCTGTCCACCTGATGTAACTCCTCCTGAGTCACTGGATCTCTATCAACAGGGATGTCAGGCCTATATAGAGGAAGATCTACACCGGCAAAACCGAATGGGTCACCTGAGGAGCCAGCGCCAGAGCTGGAAGGATCAAATGAAGTCGCCTCTGTCGAGTCTCTGCCCAAATGCCGGATAAATATGTGTCTGGTCCAACTGCCGGGTCAAACTATCAATCTGGGTCATATGAGTCGGATCTCAGACACAAGCTATCCAATCCATCATCATCAAAGATCCTGGAACCATATCCCCCATAAACTGTGTGGCACAGGACTGAGCTCCAATAGTGCGAGGGGACCACCACCGATGGAATGTCTCCTGAGTACATGGACCCTCTGATAATGCAAAATCGTCAACCCCCAACAATGGGATATCAATGACGGGTGACTGCAATACAGGCCAATAACGCCAGGCAGGAGGCAAGATCGATATACGAATCTCCCCTGTGGTGCTCCTAATAGCACATTCTCCTAAATAGAGCTCCCAGCCTCCATCTGTGAAGAGAGGAACTCTCTTGGTGGAAATCACATACTCAAATCCAGTCGAGTATCCATCCTCAAAACCCACGGTCAGGTGTTCCCCAGAATAGGGAAGCCATGTGATGGTGTCGGCCGTCAGCAACTCCAGCTGCATACGGCAATGAGTGAATCCCTTAGCTACAGAGACCTCTGGCAGAATCAAATGATGCCATCGTCGTCCTCATGGATACATGTCTAAACCTAACACACTCACGGGATGTAAGCATGGAAGCCTCTCATAGGCCCAAACTGCCAACACAAAGGCAAACATCTACTGTCAGTTAACACTCTTAACCTATACATGGTAAATAACAAGAGAAATACTCACCAGCAGAAATGGGTAAAATCCTAGCCAAGCCTCGGTCAAACCCTGTGAGCGCATACGCATGCCCCGGAGGAAATAGACAAACGTGTAGGAGTCCCAATCATACTCTCCAATACGGTCCACATCACGTGTAGCGCTAATCAAAGCGAAAGATACTGTGGAAGAGTTATCTGCTATGAAGCAGCCTCGAATGATCATCAGGAACAATCGCCGCAGAACACGATCCCTGATTCTGACATCATCAGGCATAGGTTCACTCAATAGCCCGCTCATAGCATCTACGCTCAAAGGACCTGAACGGACAGTCCTGCCTTTGAGCGCCGTCGCCGGAACTCCTAAAAAGGATCTAACGGCAGTAGGGGTAATATTTGACATGCAAGGCACTGGCTCCCCTCCAAACTCCATACCTGTGATAAATTGCCAATTCATAGGCGTCATCATCACCTCGCAATCTAGCAGATGGAGTGACTGAGTCTGATGAAACCATCGCTCAGACAATGCCCTGAGATAACCCCAGGGACAATGACGGGGAAGGATGGAGAAAAATGCCCCAAATCCCCACTCATGCACTACCGCTCTATAGTCAGGATGAAGCGCCTGATACATGGAGTGAATTCTGAACCAGTTCCCTCGAGGCTGTGTAAAACTAGGAACCTGCATGAAATACATGTCAACATCAAAACCCTTTAATCCTTATCAATAGGAAAGAAGGAAGATCAAAGTCTAACGCCATACCTCGTTAGTATGAAAATACATCGATGGATGTCTGACCAAGTCACCCAACAACTCTGGGTTCACCACCTGAATGCTCGGAAGCTCCCTACGAGGGACAGGTGCAGCAGGAGCGGGGTCCTCTATCAGAATATCCGCCTCCTCGTCCTCAACGTCTGGAACATCTACCTGCACAGGACGTATCACGGCCTCTACCAACCGTCGAGGCTGTCTGACAGAACGGGGACGAGGTACTTCAGAAGCCCTCCGCCGTACACCAGAAGTGGTCCTATAGGCACTGCTCGGCTGATCCGGATCCATAGTATCTGGACAACAAGTCTCCAAACCACCTCAGAAAGGGTGTGGTATTTCCTTACCTGGAGCTTTCTAGAAAGTATTTTATGACTATATGCATGCATGCAATTACTTTAACATATAATAGAGTTAAAATGCCTGACTACCCAATGCCTACATTTGGAAAAAGTTTGCCATAGTTCTCTCTGAAAATAGGACTATCCACATGCATACAGGCATGTCTAGGTGGCCATTTAGTAGCACACCTGCCCCAAAGTCATATACATAATATATGCATTAAAAATTAAAATCATCATGCATCAGGCCAACCTCAATACTAGGAGTACTTTGCCTTGCTACCTTATACTCATTGGACCTCAAATAGGACAAAAAATAGCAGAAAAAGGTGCCAATTTGACTGTCTCAAAAGTCAAATTTTTTCACATCATTATGTTCAGCATGGTTTAATACTAACATTTACTATGTTGAATATTTTTTATCTAGTCGTTTGTGCATACATAATCACCACTATGTGTTTAGATGCATTTCATGCGATAACTCAAAATCCAACGGACAGAAATGAGAGAAAATATAGGCATATGTTACCAGGATAGTGTAGAACACTTGTACGGTGACAGAATTTGTAAAAAGCAACCCGAACTCAGCAGATCTGAAAGAGGCTCACATATTTTCCTTCGTGCAACAAGATGAAAGTGACTTGTGACCAACCAGCTGGAATTTATCATCCACGGTTGGCCGCAGGCCCATCTGTGGCTGCAGCAGGTGCACCTGCGGCACTCCCATACGGGTCCCATCCCTCCGGCTCGGTCCAATTCGAGTTGCAAAGAAGTTCTTACAAGCTGAAAAGGCCAAACTCGGGATAAAAACGCTACGCGATTGAGCAGAATAGCCTGAAACCTTGGTTTTTCTGGATCCAGCTGTGGTTTTCTTTTCATCCATTGGCATTCGCCCGAACACAGGGTTTACTGTACCTATGATTCAAGTCATTGCATACCACATTCGGCAATACCGTACAGAGGTTCGATGCCGCCAACGTAAGGTTGCCACCCCAATCTTTTCACACAAGAAATCCCCGACGGGGGTTACAACGTGAAATCCCCGGCAGGGGTTACAACGCATGCTCATCCGTTGACACACAAATCAATGAAGGTCAAGCAGCCTTGACATTATTACAGTAGATAGCAATTTAAACCTATCAGAACTCTGGAGCTATTCAAGGTTTTCACACCAGACCGCTCAGATCCCCGGCGGGGGTCACAACGCAATGTTCCGTTGATTCACACGACAGCGGAGGTCAAGTAGTCTTAACAGTATATCCTACAGGATTTTTTAGCCATTGATTCACATGTTGGTGAAGTACACGTCAACGAAGGTCAGGCATCCCTAACAGCATTTGTTGTTGGCAGTAAACCCAACAGAATCTTGGCATATTCTGGCGATACTAACCAGGAGAGGTCAATGTCATCAAAGAGGATAGATGATGTAATATGTTATACACATTCTCAAACAGATCAAGCTTTATCCCCAGTGATCTCTTACACAAAAGAGGTACATCTGCAGGATCAAGTCATTATCCAAGAATTTGGTGATAACTCCAACATCAACGTCCTAACAGATTCGGATTACACATCAAATCTGGTCATCGTTGCCAAACCCCAGTTGAAGTAACAGGGAGCCAGCAATCATCCCCAGCGTGTTGGGCTATAACCCCGTACACATGCATCATACATTTGCATCATGTTGCTATCCATAGTATCATGTTTATCTTACTACATTTCAAGTGTCTAGGATTCTTTATCCTACCCATACATCGCCATGCATGAGTATGATAAAGAGGGGCATCTGTAGACACTCAAAATTTTCTGTACACCTGTCACTAACATTGCAGGAGAGCAGATTCGTCTTTTAAGAGAGAACCCTGAAAGATGATCCATATCCATGTCGGATACTACCGAAAGTTCAGCATCAACCCCGGATCGTAATCTGGGAGTAATGATCTCGGAAATAACCCCGAGGCATGCAGATACAATACTGGAACACACACCAGAGAAGACTGATTAATCTCGGAGATAACCCCGAGGTATCCAATCTCAGTCCTAACCATGGAAATAGCCACCAACCTTGGTGATAACCCCAAGGAAGGCAATTTCGGCGATAACCCCGGAAATACTTGTTACAAATATAACCAGCTTCAATCTCGGCGCTGACAACGAGATCCACTGTACCAGCCCGGCGATAACATCGGGAAGACAGACACACCTCAAAGATGACAATGAGGACCTTCAACAAATTGCAGCAGTCCAATCTCAGCGAAGCTGAGCAACGTCTGCTTTATCAGCCCAATCCGGCGATAACACCAGTGAGGGGAAACATCGTCATCTGACCAACATAATGTCACGCCATGTCGCCTCAACATATCTATGCAACAATATCCCACAAGACTAATCAATCCCGAGTGACTATTGTGTGGGGTAACGGATGAAAGTTGAAGCTTGAAGACCGGAGGGCACCGTCCCATCTTCAATGACTTCGCACAAACTCTAATCCCATGCCATCGTACAACTCTCGACAACGGCAGTCCAAAATAGGTCATGTATACCTCAAACGGATGCCCAAATTGCACTTCTGAAAGTTCGAGTGAACATTACAGTCCCCGAGTGCACGTACTTCGAGACGACCCGAGCCAAAAAACTCGAGCCCACCCGGGTTGCCTCTGGTACACCTGCAGCTTAGCCCTCTATAAATAGAGGGCTTGGGGTGGCCATTTTGTAAGAGAAAACGACGAGGAAGCCCTGTCCAATTTGCTCTGCACTCATCCCATGCAGTGTACTTTCCCCTTTTAAACACCTATGAGCTCATATATAGCCCTTTTGTACCTACAAAAGTCTGTGTTTACTCACTCTAAAGATATAGAAGTCTTCTTTGGCAGCCCACTGTAAGCCTTCTCACACATTTTAGAGTCCTTGCTCTTCATCTTTGCACACACCCTTCTACACGTTGAGAGTCGTGTTGCTTGTTTTGCCCGGACTTCGGTCCGTGCTTTCATTCCAGTCTGTATATATATATATATATATATATATATATATATATATATATATATATATATATATATATATATATATATATAGTGACTAACATTATCGAGTTATGCCTCAATTGAGCCTAGACTTCGGTCTGGAGCGTTTATTTGCTTTTCTATATATATATATTTATATATATGAACTATATGTCGAACTTTGTTCGATGAGCCTAGACTTCGGTCTGGAGCGTTTACTGCTTTAATAAATATACTTATATATATTAACTGTGTGTCGAACTTTGTTCGATGAGCCTAAACTTTGGTTTGGTGCGTTTACTTGCTTTCCTATATATATATATATATATATATATATATATATATATATATATATATATATCTTTACATTTCGTCCCACCTGGAGTTTACTTCGTGGTGGTTGACCGTTTTTACAGCTTTCTGTATATTTCGTCCCACCTGGAGTTTACTTCGTGGTGGTTGATCATTTTTACAGCTTTCTTTATATTTTGTCCCGCCTGGAGTTTCCTCAGTGGCGGTTGATAGTTTTTACAGCTTTATTTATATTTCTGATCCCCCATGGAGGTGCTTCGTGGTTGGTGATCATGTATGTATATATATATTTACAGCTTTTATATATATACCTGCTTACTGCGTTTATATCAATTGTGGCATCATGTGAGCCTAGGAATCATGTGATCACAGATTCAGTCCTCTGAATCTAGATTCGGTTCCCGTGATAAACCTTTTCAGTTGTAAGCAGCTTGTAAATATATCTGTGATGTTTGGATTTCCTCAGATGGTTTTCATACCCACGAGGAATTCAGCACCTTTTTGTAAAGTATTTTCGTACGGATGCTTCGCATCTGTCAAATAAAATCAATCAAGCCGATCACTTAATAAAATGTGAGTGTAAAAGGTCTCAATTCCTATTGAGCATCAGGGTTTGAAAAACCTCTTTTATAAAACATCACTGCCATATCTTGCTTAAAATTGAATTTTTACATTAAATTCAAACCCTGTGTATATAGGTGCGAACGAGGCCTCGCACTACTTCCAAATAACAGCACATTGACCCCCACACACACACACACATTCAGATAACAGTTTCTTGAAAAGAGACGATCACCGTGGTAACACGGATGTCGGGGGGTGTCTAACACCTTCCCTCCGCATAACCAAGTCCCCAGACCCTAATGAATCTCGATTTTACCGACCCGTTTAGCAGTGTCACATCACTAGGTCAATGTGTAAACCTTTTCTCGGTTGTATTGGTACAACCATTTAAAAAACTAACTGACGACTCTTATAGTCCATCGTCGACATTATACATGTCGGACCTTTTTCACTTGTTTTTTCAAACAAATCTCACCTAAAATGAGAACATCAAAGAACAAGTAACGGAAAGGGAGAATTAAAAATCCCGACGTCGACACCCTCTTTCCTAGGAACGGCCTGGTTGCCAATATTGTGATTCTGTAATATTATTTGTGAATAATTAATTATTGATTTATATAATGAGAAAAATATTGATTTTATGTGGATATAGATGGAAAAAAATTTTAATGTGACAATTGTTGAAAATTAATATTTTATCTTTTTCTGATAAAATAATTCATTTAAATATATTATTATATTTTAATAATATAATAATGGTGATATTTTTATAATGAATGTGGGATATATGAGTATATAAGTAGGAAGAGTATTTTTGTTACATTAAATGATTAACACATGTTTTGTGTATTGGTGGACCCTATTTCTTGACTGAAATTTGATTATAGCCAATAAAATCGCCCGTTTGTGGATTTCGATTAATTTCTGTTTAGAATTTGGAAAAAATTAAAATTATAAAGTTGTAGAAAATAGAATTTTATGTGTCAAAGACATAACGTTCAAATTTTTCTGATAAAAGGGCTATTTGTTATGAATTATTGAAGTTCCGAAGTTTCAAAATAATTAATTTTTGGAAGTTTTAATTATGTTTATTAAGAAAAACGTTTTTTCCATTTAATGGGCCTAACTTGCACATGTTAGTTGCTAAATTTAGATGTCTTAGGTGTGCATAGGAATGTTGAGTAAAAATAATATTATTATATTAAATTTTTTGTTTTGGTGTTCTAAGTAATTTCCTATAAATAGGGTGCTTAGGTTAGAATTGAAAAATACACTAGAAACTAAAGTTTTCTCTCTCTATATTATCGAGCGTATTTTTGTGAGTATTTTGATATTTTGAGTGTTGCTATATGATACAAGTTCCCTTCAGTACTATATCCGGTATTCCAGCTAGAAGTACTACTCTTTTGAGGTAGGGAATTTTAAGGGTTATTATGTTTTTTAGTTTCGTAATTTTTCTAACCTTCAAAAATTTTGAAAAAATTTGAAATGATAATTTGATGACTTTTCTAGATTGTGTCCAAAAATGGCAATTTTTTGATGTATAGATTAGGAGTTATGAATTTTATGGGAAAAGATAATTTTAAAAGTAAACCCTTATAACTCCTTGTGGTTAACTCCAAAATTGGTAAAATTTTTATTGGGAGTACATATATATAACAGAAGTATACTCTGTAAATTTTAGAATTTTTAGACAAAAGTACAGTTTATGATAAATGTCTAAATATTCGGTAGTTTTGATTATATGAAAAATAGTAAATGAATTTAAAAAATTCCGGAAAAAATATATGTTCAATATGGGACTATATTCTCCTAAATCCTAGAAAAGAAATATTTTTGGGACTGATTTGGTATTTTTCATAAAAATAGACTAGTTGTGAATAAATAAATTAAATATGTTATGTGAAGTAAGAAAAGTGAAAAATAGGATTTTATGGCTTGAGAATCTTATATAAGGTATATACAGATTTTTTATGAGGGTTTTGGTTATTGGTGATGAAATTTTATGAGTTTGGCATTTTAGGATGATTAAATGTATTATTTAGTAAAGTGTAAACAATTAAAATAAATTATTTATATGTTTAAGAAATGTTATTCTTTCAATATCATTATACCGAAATATTGATATGGATTTTATTGTGGAATTTCTACCATTTTTATGTCAGAGTTACTATTCATAAATTACTATTCATGAGTTACTATTTATGAGTTACTATTTACGGGGTACTATTCACGACAAAATTGATTTCTTTTTCTGACCAAATTATCGTTAATTTATGAATCTTACTCTTGAAATTAAATATATATGTTGATCATATTATTTTTATTATCATATATAATATTTTTATAATCTTGGTGATAAAATTTCTCTTAGACTTGAGTGTAAAGATGGGTAGATTATTGGTATGATCATGACTATAGGTTCTCTTTGGCCAGTAGTGCAAAGTTGAATCGTTGACTGGTATGATCATGACCATTGAATTTACAATTGAATAATTTTAGCTTAAGTGCAAAGGTGAATTGATCAACATGGTTATAATTATGGTTTCTATAAATTCTGAAATGATTATGTGTTTCTTTGAGATATGAATATCTTTGGCCCGTAGTGCAAAGATGATCTGTTGTTAAATATCTTTGGCCAGTAGTGCAAAGATAAACGGTTGACGAATATCTTTGGCCCGTAGTGAAAAGATGAATTTATTGGTATGATTATGAACAGGAACTGTGATTTGGTATAACCATGATCTTTGATGTTTCAGGTAAAGACATGTGATGAAAATTATCTTCGTCCTAGATGCGAAGAGGAATTTAGAATTATAATTATGATTATGAGTTATTCATATGATTGTGGACCAGAACTGTTGATTGATGTTACAGGGATAAAACATTGTTGGTGGATTTTTAACATGGAGAAGATAATAGACTTTATGGTCTATTTGACTCTTCTAATGGATTGCTCGTTCCACTGCAACTATGGTTGAAAATTTTATCATCTACCATATGTTCTAAATCTCTGATTTATTACTGTTGAAGGCTATTGATAATTTATTTATTTTTAGTCATGATATTCTTTACTAGGCTAGTTGAGCACACCCTTTTTCTTCACAATTCCTTTCAGGTAATAAGAGTGTAACTGGGTCGAGCGGGGGTAACAAGGGAATAGAACAGTGGTCTCTAGTTGTAGAGTTCTCCCTAAGCAGTATAGAAAAGTGTGTTATATTTTATACATCATTTAGTAGTTATATTTGGTGAATCAAATAGGATAAGGCGAACCCAGCGTTGGAAGGGTGTTTGGCCACTATCATACAAGATGTCTAATGACATACAACCTCGTGTTATCATAAGACAGGGTTGTGCACATCCACTTGCTGAGTATATCTACGAGCACTACCTATATGATCTTGGAGTTTATTTGAAATATAATTTTCAACTGGAGATAGTGGAGATAGTTATATGTCAAGAGAAGACTCACCATTAGAAAAAATATGATAGTAATCTTCTCGTTTTTCTTTGGGGTCTATTGGGTCAACCAAGGATAATTATGTGGGCATATGATATCTATCATAACCTAGACGCGTGGCCTCCCATGTACGAAGGTTTCCTTGAGCACTTTTCAAAGATTTTAATTTCTAAAATAATTTTTGACTGTACCTTTATGTAAGGTATCAATGTGAGGTGTTGTCCATAGTTGGGACATAAGTCACAGTTGGTATTAAAACTCACAGTATATGTGTTGTTGTATTTTATACGATAATTGTTGTAATAAAGTTGTAGTTATTTTTTGTACCATATATTTGGCGACTCAGAATGGGTTGGGTGGAATGAACCTATTTTGCGGGCGTCACAGTTGGTATCAAAGCCATAAGTAAAGAGCCCCGAGCCTCTATCTGGATAATTTCTATTGATGGGGGATGCACCGAAGCCAGACTCTCCGTAGGAGATGCCGTTCTGCGGTGGCAAACTAATAGGTATCATTGTGAGGTGCTGACACAAGTTGGTGTCCAAAGTCATAGTTGGTATCAGAGCTTAGGGATATGATCTCTGGCGGAGATCGGGGAATAGAACTAGGAGGGGAGAGATGAGTAATATCCTTCGCTAGTGTGTCCTACCTAAGCTAAATTTTCTTACTTAAGATGACAAATTGTGATATGTCAATTAACCTTTGTTTTGAAGCTGTATTCTAGAATGATATCTGAAATACAGGAGATGAGCAATGGAGAAATCATGATGACAGGGAAGATGAAATCTGAAATGAAAGCAAGGTATTCTCAATTCTTTGAAATACCAGGTATGTAAATTTTGGGGACGAAATTTCATAAGGAGGGGAGGTTGTAAGACCCCAAATTTTTTAATGAATAAAAATCGAATTTCCTCTATTTATTATTGTGAATAATAAGGTGTTAATTTAATATAATGCTTTGGTTAGGGGTGAAATGTGCAAAATTTTCAAAATAAGTAAGTGGTTATAAAATATTCATTGTTGTCGAGGAATATTCGTTTGGTCGTGAAATATTCTTGTTGTTGAGAAATATTCATACGACGGCGCATCCATTTGTGGGCCCCATAACGGAATAACTATCGGATGAAGAAAATGACAAATTTGAATTTTTATAAATAACGTCGTAATCGTTACCGTTAATACTGTTGGAATACCCGGTAGGTAAAGTAAAGTAATACGCGTTGTTGAACAGTAGCACACAGTATTGTACAGTATTTTTGAATTAATGATTCTTACGTAAGAAAGCACTACTCAATAATTGTTACAATAATTACTGTTCAATATTTTATTTTATTTATTCAATAATTGCTACGTTGATATTTTATATTATTATTGGTCAATAATTGTCACTACACAGTATTTTTCATTATCGGAGCAATAATTCATATTATCTGAATAATATTATTAGATAACATTATTGACAATGTCTAAAAAGTTCTGTCTAAGGAGAGATTTGGTCACCAAATTACGCGCCAGTAAAGAGATATCCTTATTGGAAAGCCCCCTCTTTCTTGGGAACTGCCTGGTTGCCAGTATTGTGATTCTGTAATATTATTTGTGAATAATTAATTATTAATTTATATGATGAGGAAAATATTGATTTTATATGGATATAGATGGAAAAAATTTTTAATGTGACAATTGTTGAAAATTAATATTTTACCTTTTTCTGATAAAATAATTTATTTAAATATATTATTATATTTTAATAATATAATAATGGTGATATTTTTACAATGAACGTGGGATATATGAGTATATGAGGAGGAAGAGTATTTTTGTTGTATTAAATGATTAACACATGTTTTGTGTATCGGTGGACCCCATTTCTTGACTGAAATTTGATTATAGCCTATAAAATCGTCTGTTTGTGAATTTCGATCAATTTCTATTTAGAATTTAGAAAAACTTAAACTTACAAAGTTGTAGAAAATGGAATTTCCTATGGTTTAAATTTTTCTGATAAAAGGGCTATTTATTATGAATTATTGAAGTTCCGAAATTCCAGAATAATTGATTTTTGAAAGTTTTAATTATGTTTATTAAGAAAAACGTTTTTTCCATTTAATGGGCCTCACTTACACATGTTAGTTGCTGAATTCAGATGTCTTAGGTGTGCGTAGGAATGTTGAGTAAAAATAATATTATTATATTAAATTTTCTACTTTCGTGTTCTAAGCAATTTTCTATAAATAGGGTGCTTAGGTTAGAATTGAAAAATACACTAGAAACTAAAGTTTTCTCTCTCTATATTATCGAGCGTATTCTTGTGAGTATTTTGATATTTTGAGTGTTGTTATACGATGCAAGTTCCCTTCAGCACTATATCCGGTATTCCAGCTAGAAGTACTACTCTTTTGAGGTAGGAAATTTTAAGGGTTATTATGTTTTTTAGTTTCGTAATTTTTCTAACCTTCAAAAATTTTGAAAAAATTTGAAATGATAATTTGATGACTTTTCTAGATTGTGTCCAAAAATGGCAATTTTTGGATGTATAGATTAGGAGTTATGAATTTTATGGGAAAAGACAATTTTAAAAGTAAACCCTTATAACTCCTTGTGGTTAACTCCAAAATTGGTAAAATTTTTATTGGGAGTACATATATATAACAGAAGTATACTCTGTAAATTTCAGAATTTTTGGACAAAAGTACAGTTTATGATAAATGTCTAAATATTCGATAGTTTTGGTTATATGAAAAATAGTAAATGAATTTTAAAAATTTCGAAAAAAATATATGTTCAATATGAGACTATATTCTGCTAAATCCCAAAAAAAAAAAATTTTGAACTGATTTGATATTTTTCATGAAAATAGACTAGTTGTGAATAAATAAATTAAATATGTTATGTGAAGTAAGAAAATTGAAAAATAGAATTTTATGGCTTGAGAATTCTATATAAGGTATATGCAGATTTTTTATGAGGGTTTTGGTTATTGGTGATGAAATCTTATGAGTTTGACATTTTAAGATGATTAAATGCATTATGTAGTAAAGTGTAAACAATTAAAATAAATTATTTATATGTTTAAGAAATGTTATTCTTTCAATATCATTATACCGAAATATTGGTATGTATTTTATTATGAAATTTTTACCTTTTTCGTGTCGGAGTTACTATTTATGAATTACTATTCATGAGTTACTATTCACGAGTTACTATTCATGGGGTACTATTCACGATAAAATTGGGTTCTTTTTCTGACCAAATTATCGTTGATTTATGAATCTTACTCTTAAAATTAAATCTATATGTTGATCATATTGTTTTTATTATCATATATAACATTTTTATAATCCTGGTGATGAAATTTCTCTTTGACTTGAGTGTAAAGATAGGTAGATTATTGGTATGATCATGATTATGGGTTCTCTTTGGCCAGTAGTGCAAAGTTAAATCGTTGACTGGTATGATCGTGACCATTGAATTTACAATTGAATATTTTTAGCTTAAGTGCAAAGGTGAATTGATCAACATGGTTATAATTATGGTTTATATAAATTCTGAAATGATTATGTGTTTCTTTGAGATATGAATATCTTTGGCCCGTAGTGCAAAGATGATCTATTGTTAAATATCTTTGGCCAGTAGTGCAAAGATAAACGGTTGACGAATATCTTTGGCTCGTAGTGAAAAGATGAATTTATTGGTATGATTATGAACAGGAACTGTGATTTGGTATAACCATGATCTTTGATGTTTCAAGTAAAGACATGTGATGAAAATTATCTTCTTCCTAGATGCAAAGAGGAATTTAGAATCATAATTATGATTATGAGTTATTCATATGATTGTGGACCAGAACTGTTGATTGATGTTACAGGGATAAAACATTATCGGTAGATTTTTAACATGGAGAAGATAATAGACTTTATGGTCTATTTGACTCTTCTAATGGATTATTCGTTCCGCTGCAACTATGGTTGAAAATTTTATCATCTACCATATGTTCTAAATCTCTGATTTATTACTGTTGAAGGCTATTGATAATTTATTTATTTTTAGTCATGATATTCTTTACTAGACTAGTTGAGCTCACCCTTTTGCTTCACAATTCCTTTTAGGTAATAAGAGTGTAGCTGGGTCGAGCGGGGGTAACAAGGGAATAAAATAGTGGTCTCTAGCTGTGGAGTTCTCCCTAAACAGTATAGAAAAGTGTGTTATATTTTATACATCATTTAGTAATTATATTTGGTAAATCAAATAGGGTAAGGCAAACCCAACATTAGAAGGGTATTTTGCCACTATCATACAAGATGTCTAATGACATACAACCTCGTGTTATCATAAGACAGGGTTGTGCATATCCACTTGTTGAGTATATCTACAAGCACTACCTATATGATCTTGGAGTTTATTTGAAATATAATTTTCAACTGGAGACAGTGGAAATAGTTATATGTCAAGAGAAGACTCACCATTGGAAAAAATATGATAATAATCTTCTCATTTTTTTTTGGGTCTATTGGGTCAACCAAGGATAATTCTGTGGACATATGATATCTATCATAACCTAGATGCGTGGCCTCCCACGAACGAAGGTTTCCTTGAGCACTTTCTAAAGATTTTAATTTCTAAAACAGTTTTTGACTGTACCTTTATGTAAGGTATCAATGTGAGGTGTTGTCCATAGTTAGGACATGAGTCACAGTTGGTATTAAAACTCACAGTATATGTGTTGTTGTATTTTACACGACAATCGTTGTAATAAAGTTGTAGTTATTTTCTGTACCATGTATTTGGCGACTCAGAATGGGTTGGGTGGAATGAACCTATTTTGGGGGCGTCACACTTTTCCTTGTATAGCTTTGAGTTCTCGTATGCTTGCGATCGAAACTCATCTAGTTCGTTTAGTTGGAGCAATCTTTTCTCTCTTATAGCTGCTTGATCAAAATTAAGTTTCTGAATGGCCCAATACGCTTTATGCTAGAATTCCACTGGGAGGTGACATGCTTTCCCGTAGACCAATTGGTATGGAGACATCCTAATTGGTGTTTTATATGATGTCCTATAAGCCCATAGTGCATCGTCCAATTTTAGAGACCAATCTTTTCTACTTGGATTCACTACTTTCTCTAAAATCTTCTTTACCTCTCTGTTCGAAACCTCAGCTTGACCACTCATTTGGGGATGATGTAAGACCCCAACTTTTATAAATAAAGATGAATTTTCTATAAATATCATTTTTGAATATTATGAAGTTAATTTGATATAATGTTATAGTTGTGGGCAATATTTATAAATTTTGCAAAGTAAGCAAGTTGTTATAAAATATTCGTTTGGTCGGGGAATATTCTTTTTGTCAGGGAATATTCGTACGACGGCACAATCATTGGTGGACCCCACAACGGAATTATTGTCGGATTGAGAAAACGACAGAATTATCTTTGTATAAAAATAACGGCTGAGGTGTTACCGTTAAAACCGTTAAAACTGTTGAACTACTCGGTAGTAAAAGTACAGTAATACGCGTGGTTGCATAGTAGCACACGGTATTGATTATTGATGCTTACGTGAGAAGTCACTCAGCTATACTCAATTATTGCTACAGTAATTGCTGCATCATATCTCTTAAATTATTGTCATAGTATCATCTGTATAATATGTTATATTATTAAATCAATAATTGAGACGTTGTGGTAAGTTTGGTTATTTTATGGGGGGCCATATGTCATCATCTAAGAGTCTCTTCGTCAATAGTATTTACCTTGGTCAATAGTAATTACCTTCGTCAATAGTATTTACCTTGGTCAATAGTATTTACCTTGGTCAATATTAATTACCTTCGTCAATAGTATTTACCTTGGTCAATAGTAATTACTTTCGTCAATAGTAGTTGTCCCTTCAATATTACCAAGAGTCATTTGACCCTTCGTTAAGACCAAGAGTCATTTGACCCTTCGTTAAGACCAAGAGCCACCCTCAGTTTTTCTATAAATAGAGGCCTAGGGCTTCATTATTTTTCACGAATTCATTCAAGCTATAGAGAGAGAAAGTATAGAGAGAATAAGAGAGAGAGAATAAAAGTATTCTGCTACATCACTTTTCCAATATCCAGTTCTTTTAAGGTAGGGAATATTATTTCTTTTATATTCATGAAGAGAACTTCTGTTATTCCATTCGTTATTATTCTGTTGGAATAACCAGTATACGCGGTCTACCCTATACTTGGTGACATTCTTCTATTATTCTGTTGGAACATCCAGTCTGTGTGTTTTACACCGGACCTGGTTCCGTTTATTATTCTGTTGGAACATCCTGTCTGTGTGTTTTACACCGGACCTGGTTCCGTTTTATTATTATTCTGTTGGAATATCCTGTCTGTGTGTTTTACACCGGACCTGGTTCCATTATTTATTATTCTGTCGGAATATCCTGTCTGTGCGTTTACGCCGGACCTGGTTCCATTATTTATTATTCTATTGGAATAACCTGTCTGTGCGGTCTATCGCATGCATGGTGATTTCTTTTGTTATTCCATTCTTTATTGTACTCAGTTGGTTAAGTTTTGACTTCTATACTCCATGAAATTTGTGGAATATCCTTGATAGTTGCGTTTCATCCAGTATCTTTTCAAGAAAATATTCTTCTAAGCATTCTTGAATTTTACTCCACAATGCAGTATCATGTTGACAATTTGGACGTTGTTAATTCCTGGATAAATTAATTCTTGAACTTGTTTTATTGAATTCTTATATCATTGTCATCATCCTCATGTTTATAAAATGTTGAAAGTCATCTGTGGCATGTAGTGCATAGATGGACTTGGTATGATTATGACCAGGGATTATTCGGTATAATCATGACCGTAATGTTACAAATGATGTGGTAAAAGTCCTCATTGGCCCGTAGTGCATTGATGGACAGTTGTTGGCATGATCATGACCATTAATGAATATACGAATATCCTTGGCCGTAGTGCAGGGGTGATTCGATGATGTGGATTATTTTATTAAGCTGAGTCTCAGCGATCACAGTGTTGAAAAACTTTTTAAATCATAAAAGATAGTAGAGTTTATTTTCTACTTGACTCTTTTAATGGATTGCTTGTTCCGCTACAGTTAAACTTGATGTCTATTATATTTTATCAGTTTAACATTGTTGAAGGCTAATGATAATTTATTCTGCATTATCTTAGTCATAATATTTCTTACTGGGCTAGTTGAGCTCACCCTTTCTTTCACTGTTCTCTTCAGGAAATGAGAACGTAGCTGGGGCAAGTCGGGGAACGGAGTGATGGTCCGAATGATAGTATTAGTTAGTAGTCCTCACTATTCTATGTAATGGTGTGTTAATAAATGTAATGAGGACTCCTTTTGAGTATGAATACTCTCTAGAAGATAATATTTGTATTCAAACTCACAGTTTATGTTTTGTCGTATTGTACACGACAGTTGTATTATTAAGTTGTATTTGTATTCTGTACTATGTATCTGACGACCCAAGATGGGTGATGTATACCTAATTTTGGGGGCGTCACAGTTGGTATCAGAGCTTAGGGATATGATCCCTGGCTAAGATGTGAGAATAGAACTAGGAGGGGAGAGACGGGGAATTCCTTCGCTAGTATGACATACCTAAGTTTATTTGCATGGTATTTAATTGGTCGGTCATAATATAAGGATAATATATGACATATCAATTAATTTTTATTTTGTGGCAGTATCTGAAAATGGCATCTGAGAATGTTGAGAATAGCAATGGAGCACAGACGACTGTTGATTCACCACATATCAATAATCAGGATAATGTGCATCAGGAAGGTGTCAATCCTCATGCAAACAACAACACTGACCAAATGATGAATGATCAAATGTTCAGAGGCTTTATGCAATTCATGCAACAACAGGTGAAAGCGGCTCCTGTCCACAACGTAGGTGGAAATACTGGAAACTCTCTGGCGGTCACCGCTAAACAGTTTAAGGAGCTGGGACCACCGGAGTTTAAGGGAGAACCCAAACCACTTGTAGCTGAAACATGGATAAAGCAGATCACCAAGATATTTGATGTCTTGGGTTGCTCCGAGGAGCAAAAGGTTCCCTTTGCCGCCTTTATGTTGCGAGGAGAGGCAGATTACTGGTGGGAATCGATAAAGCGTACTCAACCTGCCGCACTGAAGATGTCCTGGGAGAAGTTCCAAGAGCTGTTTAACGACAAATACTTTCCCGAGAGTATTCGTCACATGAAGGAGGTGGAGTTCATCAAATTGGAGCAGAATAATATGACCGTGTCGCAGTACGAGGCAAAATTTGCGGAGTTATCCCGGTTTGCGTCCCACCTGGTGGATAATGAAGAAAGAATGACGCGGATGTTTTTAAGAGGTTTGAAGCCGGAGATACGTCAACATCTTGTTTCTCATAAACTGTGTTTGTATTCAGATGTTGTAAATAGGGCTCAGTTGGTGGAGCGCGATAACGAGACAACGCAACCAAAAGAGAGCAGCCGGCAAAATGATAATACCAGTGAGAGCAGTCATCGAAGCGGTGACAACAAGCGTGGAGGGAATCAACAGGCCAGAAATGGTAACCACTTCGGTGGTAATCAGGGCCAAAACAATAAGAATGGACATTTCAAGAAGAGGAGATTCAACAATGATGGAAAGACGTCAGCACCAGCACCTGTCGTTAAGGAAGGAGAACGACCACCTATCATATGTTTCAAATGCGGAGGGGAGGGGCACATCAGTCCAAACTGCGCGATGCCGTCCAAAGCATGTTATAATTGTGGAAGAGAAGGTCATTTAGCCCGATTTTGTCGTTTACCGAAGACAAATTCAGCTAGGATGGAGGCACCAAAAGCCGTCCCAGAAAAGTCAAAACCGGTTGTGCAAGGGAGAGCGTTTGTTGTGAACTCCCAGAGAGCAAGGAACCCGAATGAGGTCATCACGGGTAAGCTTATCATAAACTCTAAAGAAGTTTATACTTTATTTGATACCGGTTCAACCCATTCTTTTATTTCTCCTACTTGCGCTCATCGATTAAATTTGATTCCGGAGAAATTAGACTTTGACTTATCTGTGGAAACTCCGTTGGGAGAAACCTTCATTACCTCCACTGTTTATAAGTCTTGTTTGGTTCAAGTTGGTACCCACACATTACCTATCGATCTGATTTCATTAAAAATACTTGCATTTGACGTGATTCTAGGGATTGATTGGTTAACTACTCATTATGCAAAAATTGATTGTTTTCGTAAGGTTGTTAGCTTTCATATTCCTAATCGACCTATTATGCGAATTCAAGCAACCAAACCATTAAAATCAATCGCTGTCATCTCAAGCCATAAAGCTATTCGTTTATTGAAAAACGGATGTCAAGCTTTCTTAGCTCATGTCACAGATCTAAACAAAAATACGTCAGTTTTGAATGATATTTCTATTGTTAATAAATTCCCTGACGTATTCCCTGAAGAACTTCCTGGCCTACCCCCAGAGCGTGAAATTGAATTTTGTATCGACCTTGAACCCGGTACAAAACCCATTTCCAAAGCCCCATATCGAATGGCTCCTATTGAACTTCAGGAGTTAAAGATCCAACTGCAGGAATTGTTAGACATTGGCTTTATTCGTCCTAGTACTTCTCCTTGGGGTGCTCCTGTTCTATTCGTGAAGAAGAAAGATGGAAGTATGCGACTTTGTATTGATTATCGGGAGTTGAATCATGTCACCATCAAAAACAGGTACCCATTGCCACGTATTGATGACCTGTTTGACCAGTTGCAAGGAGCACAATTCTTTTCAAAGATCGATCTTCGTTCTGGATATCATCAGCTGAAGGTTAGAACTGAGGATATTCCAAAGACGGCTTTTAGAACTCGGTACGGGCATTATGAATTCCTAGTCATGTCCTTTGGATTGACTAATGCTCCTGCTGCCTTCATGGATATGATGAACCGGGTATTCAAGGAATATTTGGATCACTTTGTGGTCGTCTTTATTGATGACATCCTTATTTATTCCAAAAGCCGTGAAGATCATGAGCAACACTTGAGGCTGGTACTCCAAAAGCTTCGTGAATACAAACTTTATGCCAAGTTGAAGAAATGCGAGTTCTGGCTGGAAGAGGTAGCATTCCTTGGGCACGTAGTATCAAGTCGTGGAATATCGGTTGACCCGGCAAAGATTGAAGCTATTCAAAGCTGGGAGCAACCTAAATCAGTGACCGAAGTACGTAGCTTTCTTGGTTTAGCTGGTTATTATCGGAGATTCGTGGAAGGATTTTCTCGAATCGCTACTCCATTAACTCAGCTGACTCGAAAAGATACAAAGTTCGGTTGGAGCGAAGAATGTGAGCAGAGTTTTCAAGAACTCAAGAGGAGACTCATTTCAGCACCTGTTCTAACAATACCATCTGGCTCGGAGGGATTTGTCATCTACAGTGATGCTTCGAGCAAAGGGTTGGGATGCGTTCTCATGCAACATGGAAAAGTCATAGCCTATGCATCAAGACAACTCAAGGAATATGAGAGGAATTATCCTACTCATGATCTAGAGTTGGCAGCTGTTGTCTTTGCACTTAAAATTTGGAGGCATTACTTGTATGGGGAGAAAGTGGAGATCTTTACGGATCATAAAAGCCTCAAATATTTCTTCACTCAAAAGGAACTCAACATGCGACAACGACGTTGGCTTGAACTGTTGAAAGATTATGATCATACCATTCAATACCATCCTGGAAAAGCGAACGTGGTAGCTGACGCATTGAGTAGAAGATCATATGCGGGTACAAGTGCAATATTAACAACGCAAAGGCCCATTTTGTGTGACTTGCAAAGGATGGAGATAGAGTTGAAGACTCCAGGGACCCATGTGATGATGGCGAATATACGAGTAGAACCGACTTTAATCGATAAAGTTAAAGCTGCTCAAGCTACAGACCTGGAGCTGATGCGTATGAAGAAGAAAGTGCAAGAAGGTGCTATGCCGGAAGCAAGAATCGATGAAGAAGGAATACTTCGAGTCAACTCCAGACTTTGTGTTCCTAACAACCCTGATTTAAAGTATGAAATCATGATGGAGGCGCACAACACACCGTTTGCAATCCATCCTGGAAGTACCAAAATGTATCATGATCTTCGTCATACATTTTGGTGGAGCAATATGAAGAGAGAGATAGCGTTGTTTATCTCAAGGTGTCTAACTTGTCAACGAGTCAAAGCGGAGCATCAAGTACCAAAAGGTCCATTGCAACCACTTGAAATTCCAGAATGGAAGTGGGAGCACATTACCATGGATTTCGTTACCGGTCTTCCTAGGGTTTCTCAAGGTATTGATGCGATTTGGGTCATTGTTGATAGATTGACCAAGTCTGCTCATTTCTTACCGATACGAGAAACTTATACACTTGAACGTCTTGCTCGTATGTACATAAACGAGATTGTAAGACTGCATGGTATGCCAGTATCCATAGTTTCTGATCGAGACCCAAGATTCACTTCACGATTTTGGGTTAGTTTACAAAAAGCTATGGGCACGGAGTTACGATTTAGTTCAGCATATCATCCTCAGACGGACGGACAATCAGAGAGGACTATTCAAACTCTTGAAGATCTATTAAGACTCTGTGTCTTTGACTTCAAGGGAAGTTGGGACAAGTTCTTACCATTGGTGGAGTTTTCCTACAACAACAGTTATCAAGCAAGTATTGGCATGGCTCCATTCGAAGCATTGTATGGAAGAAAATGTCGTTCTCCAGTATGCTGGGATGAGGTGGGCGAAGCAACGTTGTTGGGACCGGAGTTGGTACGTATGACTACAGAAAAGATTCAAACGATCCGACAACGTATAAAAACCTCACAAGATCGACAAAAGAGTTATGCTGATCTTCATCGAAAGGACGTGGAATTTGATGTAGGAGATCATGTGTTCTTACGTGTTGCTCCATGGAAAGGAGTTACGAGATTTGGAAAGAGAGGAAAGCTAAATCCTCGATTCATCGGTCCATTTTTAATCCTCGATCGAGTAGGAACTGTGGCTTATAGACTCGCTTTACCGCCAAGTATGTCTCGTGTTCATAACGTTTTCCACATATCCATGTTACGCAAATATGTGGAAGACCCGAACCACATTATTGAGTTAGAACCGGACGAAATAGCGGAGGATTTGACGTATGAAGAAGTTCCTGTTCAAATCTTGGATAAGAAGGAACATATTCTACGCTCCAAGGTTATACCTCAAGTCAAAGTTTTGTGGAGAAACCACGATGTTGAGGAAATGACTTGGGAGTTAGAATCAGAAATGAAATCAAGGTATCCTTACCTCTTCGACATACCAGGTACGTACCCTAATTTCGAGGGCGAAATTTCATAAGAAGGGGAGGTTGTAAGACCCCAACTTTTATAAATAAAGATGAATTTTCTATAAATATCATTTTTGAATATTATGGAGTTAATTTGATATAATGTTATAGTTGTGGGTAATATTTATAAATTTTGCAAAGTAAGCAAGTTGTTATAAAATATTCGTTTGGTCGGGAAATATTCTTTTTGTCGGGGAATATTCGTACGACGGCACAATCATTGGTGGACCCCACAACGGAATTATTGTCGGATTGAGAAAACGACAGAATTATCTTTCTATAAAAATAACGGCTGAGGTGTTACCGTTAAAACCGTTAAAACTGTTGAACTACTCGGTAGTAAAAGTACAGTAATACGCGTGGTTGCATAGTAGCACACGGTATTGATTATTGATGCTTACGTGAGAAGTCACTCAGCTATACTCAATTATTGCTACAGTAATTGCTGCATCATATCTCTTAAATTATTGTCATAGTATCATCTGTATAATATGTTATATTATTAAATCAATAATTGAGACGTTGTGGTAAGTTTGGTTATTTTATGGGGGGCCATATGTCATCATCTAAGAGTCTCTTCGTCAATAGTATTTACCTTGGTCAATAGTAATTACCTTCGTCAATAGTATTTACCTTGGTCAATAGTATTTACCTTGGTCAATAGTAATTACCTTCGTCAATAGTATTTACCTTGGTCAATAGTAATTACTTTCGTCAATAGTAGTTGTCCCTTCAATATTACCAAGAGTCATTTGACCCTTCGTTAAGACCAAGAGTCATTTGACCCTTCGTTAAGACCAAGAGCCACCCTCATTTTTCTATAAATAGAGGCCTAGGGCTTCATTATTTTTCACGAATTCATTCAAGCTATAGAGAGAGAAAGTATAGAGAGAATAAGAGAGAGAGAATAAAAGTATTCTGCTACATCACTTTTCCAATATCCAGTTCTTTTAAGGTAGGGAATATTATTTCTTTTATATTCATGAAGAGAACTTCTGTTATTCCATTCGTTATTATTCTGTTGGAATAACCAGTATACGCGGTCTACCCTATACTTGGTGACATTCTTCTATTATTCTGTTGGAACATCCTGTCTGTGTGTTTTACACCGGACCTGGTTCCGTTTATTATTCTGTTGGAACATCCTGTCTGTGTGTTTTACACCGGACCTGGTTCCGTTTTATTATTATTCTGTTGGAATATCCTGTCTGTGTGTTTTACACCGGACCTGGTTCCATTATTTATTATTCTGTCGGAATATCCTGTCTGTGCGTTTACGCCGGACCTGGTTCCATTATTTATTATTCTATTGGAATAACCTGTCTGTGCGGTCTATCGCATGCATGGTGATTTCTTTTGTTATTCCATTCTTTATTGTACTCAGTTGGTTAAGTTTTGACTTCTATACTCCATGAAATTTGTGGAATATCCTTGATAGTTGCGTTTCATCCAGTATCTTTTCAAGAAAATATTCTTCTAAGCATTCTTGAATTTTACTCCACAATGCAGTATCATGTTGACAATTTGGACGTTGTTAATTCCTGGATAAATTAATTCTTGAACTTGTTTTATTGAATTCTTATATCATTGTCATCATCCTCATGTTTATAAAATGTTGAAAGTCATCTGTGGCCTGTAGTGCATAGATGGACTTGGTATGATTATGACCAGGGATTATTCGGTATAATCATGACCGTAATGTTACAAATGATGTGGTAAAAGTCCTCATTGGCCCGTAGTGCATTGATGGACAGTTGTTGGCATGATCATGACCATTAATGAATATACGAATATCCTTGGCCGTAGTGCAGGGGTGATTCGATGATGTGGATTATTTTATTAAGCTGAGTCCCAGCGATCACAGTGTTGGAAAATCTTTTAAATCATAAAAGATAGTAGAGTTTATTTTCTACTTGACTCTTTTAATGGATTGCTTGTTCCGCTACAGTTAAACTTGATGTCTATTATATTTTATCAGTTTAACATTGTTGAAGGCTAATGATAATTTATTCTGCATTATCTTAGTCATAATATTTCTTACTGGGCTAGTTGAGCTCACCCTTTCTTTCACTGTTCTCTTCAGGAAATGAGAACGTAGCTGGGGCAAGTCGGGGAACGGAGTGATGGTCCGAAGAATAGTATTAGTTAGTAGTCCTCACTATTCTATGTAATGGTGTGTTAATAAATGTAATGAGGACTCCTTTTGAGTATGAATACTCTCTAGAAGATAATATTTGTATTCAAACTCACAGTTTATGTTTTGTCGTATTGTACACGACAGTTGTATTATTAAGTTGTATTTGTATTCTGTACTATGTATCTGACGACCCAAGATGGGTGATGTATACCTAATTTTGGGGGCGTCACAGATGATATGTCATAGCCACCCTATGATTGACCCCATATTTTGCCAAAAGGGCTGTAAATGATCTGTTGCAGAAGTGACTACATTCATCACTAATAATTGCTCTTGGCATGCCAAATCTTGTAAATATATTCTTATGTAAGAACTTTAGAACCACTTTGGCATCGTTAGTGGGGAGTGTTACGGCTTCAACCCATTTTGACACATAATCTACAGCTAGCAAGATGTACAGGTTGTTGAAAGATGGAGGAAACGGTCCCATAAAATCTATCCCCCATACGTCAAAAAATTCCAATTCCATGATAGTGTGTAGTGGCATTTCATTTCTCTTTGAAATATTGCCCACCCTTTGGCATCTGTCGCAAGTTTTCACAAACTGGTGGGCATCCTTGAACACCGTAGGCCAATAGAATCCTGCCTGAAGCACCTTGGTTGTTGTCCGCTCACTACCATAATGTCCCCCATATGCAGATGAATGACATTCGTGTAGAATATTCTTCACTTCACTGTACGGTACACACCTTTGAATCATCTTGTCAGCGCACTGTCTGAATAAGTATGGCTCATCCCACATGTACCACTTAACGTCATGTAGGAATTTCTTTTTCTGTTATCGCGTCAGATCAGGGGAAGGATGTTGCTCACTAAATAGTTAGCAAAATCTGCATACCATGGAAACTCGAAATTAATTCCAAATAGTTGTTCATCCGGGAATGATTCATTGATCACACACTTATCTGCTCTATCTTTATCCGAATTTTCCATCCTTGAAAGATAATCTGCTACTTGATTTTCTGTTCCCTTCCTATCCTTTATTTCTAAATCGAATTCTTGAAGGAGAAGGATCCATCTGATTAGTCTAGGCTTAGCATCATTCTTCGAAATCAAATAGCGAATCGCCGAGTGATTCGTGTAAACCACCACCTTTATGAAAGTAGTATGCATACAAGCCAATCATGTTTGATGATAAAGCATATACTTTGTAACAATCTTATTCATTTATTAATAAAAGGTATTAATTTATTAAAGGCTTTTAATTATCTACATGATGTTATTTTATAATATGTGATAAACCCATAGTTTTTAAGCAATGCTTTTAGAATAATGATGATGATCATTCTAATTAGATCTAAATTCTTAGAAAGCTTAAAACTAAAATAGTTCCCAATCGTTGGATTACTAAATTGGGGATTAGTGAATCCGGATAGATTGGTACATACGTTGCTTGCTCATTGGATGAGGATGATTGATCTCATGATCATTTGTGTGGAGACACTAAAGCAAGTACGTAGGTGCTTATTAGAGAATAAGTTCACTGAACGTGGCTCGCTAAGGAATACCTAATGGAATTTTACTTGCCTGTCAATAGGAATTCCTGTAGTGATAGTAGTACAAGTGATCCTTGGACTTGAGATCATCATAGTATCTTGTGTATGATGAGTTATACTTTGACTTATTCCTTAAGACCCTTAGGGTATATCAAAGGGTAAGCTTGAGTATAATAAGTTGTACATGGAGATAATGTATGATCAATAAAGAATCTACCACTTCTAGTAAAAGAAGAGAAATGTCCTATGTGATTCGATAAATGACAACCCAATAGTCCTTGGCCAAGGCAGAATGAAATTAGAAAGGAGTTTCTAATTTACATTATTTGGGGGTGTGCATTTAAGAGTCGAAATACATATAATTAAATAAAATAAGACTTGACAGTAATTCCATGTCTTATATTTAATTGGGGCATTGTATGGTGGAAGGATTGAATTGTACGGTAACTATTTACTTAAAGGTTCTTTTATGATTAATGTTGAAATCTATATTATCTGAAAAGTCGTTGATCGCTAGGGAGGCTTATCCCTATTGTAGAATAAATATTATTTATTTAAATAAATTAATAGTTTAATTTATTTATTTAAATAAGATTAGAATTGTTCTAATTAATTTATTCACAACCGGTTTAATATGGAGAACCTAAAGGGTCACACCATAAAAGGAAGAATAATTATTTAAGAAGTTAATGGCATAATCGTAATAATATGTTAAGTATATTTAATTTAATCTATGGTGATAGAATAAATTAAATAGCTTAATATTTATTATTTAATATTTTAGAAATATTAAATATAAATTAATAAGATGAGTCTTATTAATATTATTATTATTATTATTATTATTTTAATTTCTAAAAGAGTTTAGGAATTAATTTAATATATGTACTCTCATTTATTCCTAATAGGATTAGGAGAGAAAATTAGTTAAAGGAGTTTAATTAATTATCCCTAATAAGATTAGGGAGCCCATTTAATTAAAAGAGTTTAATTAAATAAATAATACCTTATTTTTAATAGGGTTACTTGATATCTTTATAAGAGGAGTCTTATATCAGATATAAAACATACGTTATTCCAATGGTTGGAGAGTACGCTCTTTTCTATAGAGATAGAAAAAATTAGAGTTTTGCCAAACACCCATCTTCTTGAATCTTTCTTATTCCTTGGTGGATCACCTCTAGAGGCCAAACACTTGGGTGGCTAACGTTGATCAAAGGAAGGAACCCAACCCGGTGGATTCAAGTTGAACGCGAAAAGGATTGGAGGTGAACTTGTACCTGAGGAAGCTCGAATCTTCAAGGGTATGATTCTTGTTCTTAATATCTTTTCGTTTAATTAATAATTGTGCATAAAGGGTGATCCGGGTATATGGTTTGTAAAAAATTTTAAACTCTGATTTTCCATGTTTCCGCATATTTTGTGCAATTTGATTGCGCTCATGAATATTACAAACCTAACAGTGGCATCAGAGCCAAACCTTTATGCGAATTATTAATTATTTTAATTTGATATGTATATTGATATGTGTTTAAAATAATTTAATTGGGCATAATTTTATTGTATAAAATTTAAAAAGAAATGTTATTCTTCATTCCGTTTTTTTTTCAATCACCTGTAAATCCTATTCACGTGGTTAGCATATTCACGTGGTTAGCAATGTTAACTTTATTTGTCCTGAAGCATGTCAATGTGAAGGTTGTTGCAGGATCACATGGTTGCCAATCATTAAGGGATATTCCAGGATTACATATTATATATGTAATCATGTTTGATTTTGTATGATATAAAAGGAATTCACGTGATTTCAAATTTTTTTTTAAACGTACGGATATATATATATATATATATATATATATATATATATATATATATATATATATATATATATATATATATATATATATATATATATATATATATAATTTTATAATTAAAATAAATAGTTTATTTTAATTTTAAAATTAGATTTCATGCTAACTAATTAGAGTTGGAATTGGATTCCATTAAAACTAATTAGAGTTGAAATTAGATTCCATGTTTCCTTAAGTAAAGGAGTTTATTTAGATATGAGATAAGATTTCATGTTATTCAAAATAAAGGAGTTTATTTGTGAATAGGAAGAGAATCCGTATTTCCTTAAATAAAAGAGTTTATTTAGATATGAAATAAGATTTCATATTATTCAAAATAAAAGAGTTTATTTGCGAATAGGAAAGAGAATTCGTGTTTCCTTTAATGAAGGAGTTTATTTTTTTTACTTGGAATTAGATTCCATAATTAATTAAAATAAATGGTTTATTTTGATTAAAGATTTTGATTAAAATAAAATAGTTTATTTTATTCAAAATAGGATAAATTAAAATAAAATAGTTTTATTTTGATTTAAATTTGGACTGAAATAAAGGAGTTTATTTTGATTCAAGAATAAATTTTATACTAACTAAATTTGCCCATTAAATGATATCAATATATATATTGAATATTTATTATTCATGAGAAGAATGTTATTTATTGATGCATATGATGATGTGTATAATAATAAATAGGATTGATTATGGACTATTGACCAATGTGATTGGATTTTATTTTAGTTGGATGCATGAATGTATGAGTTTTATTAAATGGGGTCTGCGTACCTCGTCCTCTCTAATTTTTCTTAATGTAAATTCTATCTCCCTCCTATGTACTTCCCATTGACTGCTGATCAAGGTTTCTATTTATTTTAAATAGTTTTGTAATAGGAATAGTTAGAATTATTTTTGAAGAATTGAAGATCAAGGATCAAGGATCAAGGAGCACTTGAAGACCCATTTGTAATGGAGCTCGGGTTTAAATGTAATAGTTATATTTAAATATTGCACCCCTAGGGTTTGACCTTTTGGTTCACTTGGTGGCTCTAGTGAACCAAACTAGAATAAAAGTCTATAATCAATCCGGGTAGAATATAGTATTCTATATGTGCATGCTTATACTATATATATTATGCAAACATGCTTTGCATGTTAATTAATATAACGCGTATTTTATATATATATATATATATATATATATATATATATATATATATATATATATTTGTATGCGCGCTAAACAAGATGAGACAAATTAATAACAAATCCCTCAAATATTTTATATTAAGTTGTAACGTTCAAAGATATTTGGAATATTGAACGTCGCCTTCTAGCATGATAGAAACAATAGAGTATTGAATATTTAATATGAGTTTGTTGTGCACACACAAGACAAGTATTAAATATTTAAGATATTATTTTTATTACATATGATGTTTATATGGAATTGAACATTACTGCTTTGTTGTGCACACACAAGGACTGTAGTTTTCTCTTCACTTATATGGAAATGCTCGGTCTGACTTAACTTAAATCATTTTAGTTCGGATGTGCACACACTTGACCATTATGATTTAAGAGGCAAAATAAAAAGAGTTACATAGTTGATGTAATTGACAAAAGTTGTCTACCTATTTATTTATATATAGTTTGTTGTGCACACACAAGGCTATATACATTTGAAATGAGATCCTTATTCTCACTAGCATATCATTAATTAGATATTGTCGAACTATATATTGAGGGTAATATTGTTTGAAGAAAATAGTGGAAGATACCAATTTAAAATAAGACCTAATTTATTTTGGTAATTAATAAAAGAATGTATGTTAAAATGTTGTTGATTACAAATTCATTTATAGAATTTTACAATGTCTAAATTACTATCACTGCGAAGCATATTAGATGCTATTTAACCGGACCATATTAAACGGATTGATAAAGGAATTTGAGAATAGTTCTCATGGCTGAAAAGTTATCTTATGTCCTTAATACGCCTATCCCTGCAATGGTTGCAGACAATGCCTCTAGGAAGAGATTGCTACTTTTAGAAAGTGACAAGATGATGCACAGTTGGCTCAATGCATCATTCTCGCATCCATGAGTAACGAGCTTCAGCGTCAGCATGAAACTATGGATGCTCCTACTATATTCCTGCACATCAAGTAGTTGATGGTGAGGAAAGTAGGACTAATAGATATCAGATATCTAAGGAGCTCTTCCGATCTAGAATGAATGATGACACTACAGTACATATATAAGTCCTTAATATTATCAATTTGATTGATCAATTAGGACAACAGGTTTTGTCATGGATGGAGAGTTGAGCCAAGATTTGATCTTGCACTCACTCTCGGACTCCTTTCACAATTGTTGTGAATTTTTCATATGAAATAGCTAGATATCAGCCTCGCTGATTTGCTTAATGTGTTGAAAAATATTGAGAGTCACTTTCCAACCAAGAAAGGCCATGTCTTACTAGTAGGGGCCAAAGGATCTTCTGAAAAGAAGAAATATTCTAAGAAGGTAAATGGAAAGACAAAAATAAAGGATAATAAGAACAAAACTGATACGGATAGCAAAGGAGTTTGCTTCCATTGCAATAAGCCTTGACACTGGAAGGAAACTGCGAGAAGCATCTTGTAGAGGCTAACCAAAGAAGCTTAGTGAAGTTTCGATTACAAATATAAATTTGTTCATGATTTAAATAAATTTTTCTTTAAGTCAAGGTTCTACTTGGGTATTGGATACCGACTTTGGTTATCATAAATATAGATTTATGAAGGGACCAAACAGAAGAAGAAAGCTAAACAAATATAAGTAAACCTATGTGTGGAAAATGAAGCAAAGGTTGCTGCATTAGCCATAGGAACTTATAGTTTAGCAATGCCTACGGGCAAGTCTATTAAGTCAATAAGTTGTTATTGTATTCCAGTTCTCGTTGGAAACATTATTTCTATTTTATTGTTAGACAATAAAATATTTGGTATTATATTTAAGAACAACTGTTATTCTATTTATAATAATACTAATGTTTTGTATAGAACTGAAATATTACTTAATGGATTTTGTATACTTGACTTACGTGAAAAATATATTTTGCAAATTGAACAAACTAGCATAAGAAAAGGAGATGATCATTCAAAGAGTTGAATGTATGTATTTGCTGAAATACAAGTATGAATTATTTGAAAGGTTCAAAGAATTCAGAAGTGAAACAAATTGGCAAAGTATTAAGATTCTTTGATTAGATCAAGGAATAAATATTTGTGCAATAAGTTTCTAGATCATCTCAAATGGTTTTCTCATAATGGACGCCTCATGATACGCAATAATTGATTGATGTATCTGAAAGGAAAAATGTACCTTGTTGGACATGGTGCGGTCCATAATGATTTTACCGACATTCCAGTATCCTTCTAGGATCATGTCCTAGAAATGACTGCATATCTACGAAAAGGTAACCTCAAAATCCGGCCCCAAGACTCCATAAAAAGTTATGGACAGGGAGGATTCCTAATCTTAAGTATGTTAAGATAAAGGGTTGTCCAACTTATGTGAAAAGGTTTCAAAGGATAAGCTTGAGACAAAATTTGACAAGTACAGATTTGTGGGACATCCTAAAGTAAGTTTAGGGTATATGTTCTATAATCCTACTTAGCAAAAGGTGTTTATTGAGAAATATGATGCCTTCTAAGATAAAGATATTTATCATTGAAGGGGCTAGTGGGAGGATAATAGATCTTGAAGAGTTCAAGAACCACAAATCACTATGAGTCAAATAAGAGGAATCTGTAGATAGACTTATTGTACCACAACCGAATCGTAAATCTGGAATAGTACCGAAGATACCTAGGAGGTATGGATTTATCATGGATGATGATGATGAGGTACGCATCATAGAAGATGATGATCCAGAGTTACATACGATGAGGTAAGAGTTCTAGTGTGTACAAAAGGGTCAGTGGGAGCGTTGTGAAATTTCTAGTATTATATGTTGATATACTACGGATAAGAAATGACTTACCAATACTACAATCAGTAAAGATAAAGTTGTCTAAATATTCCTCCATGAATGATTTAGGAAGAGTATCTTAATTGGGGATACAAATCTATATAAATAGATCTAAAAGGATGCTCGACTTAACCCAAGAAACGTATATTCATTTGATGCTAAAGTCGTTTAGCATGGCAAACTCCATTGAAATTCTCATGTTGATGAGCCATGGAGTGTATCTCTCTTAATAGTCCCCATAAACTCATAAAAGAGAGATCGCATGAGTGACAATCATGTATGCAATGAAATATACGAGACCTGATGATGATCGGTCATATTCTGGAGAAGTTCACTATGAGTCAGTGAAAAATATCTTAAAGTACTTAACCGGCACTAAGGATGTGATCAGATTTATGGTGAGTCTGAATTAAAACTAGAGGGCTTAACAGACTCAAGTTTTTCAGACAGACCAAGACGACAGAAAAATCACTTTAAGGTAAAGGGTTCCCTTGAACAGTGGTGCAGTGAATTGGAAAGGTTCCAAACAGCAAAGAGTTGCTGGTTTAGTGATAAAGACAAAGTAAGTAGCTATAAATGAACCTGCAAGTTGATTGTTTGGATAAAAGTTCATTACAGAACTAGGAATAGTTCCTAAGTCTCATCTTGGATCTAAACATGTGTTGTGGCACTTTTATTTGATTATAGGAATCATTGAAAGATGGGAAATTATTATAGAGATAGTGGACTCTCAAGAACAACATTACATATCTATTTACTGAAGCTTATCCAACAGCAGGATAATCGTCACTTAGAGAATAAGAGTATGAGATACCATAACGATTGACTTTAGTGCAAGTGGGAGATTGAAAGTAATGTGCATACAAGCCAATCATGTTTGATGATAAAGTATATACTTTGTAACAATCTTATTCATTTATTAATAAAAGGTATTAATTTATTAAAGGCTTTTAATTATCTACATGATGCTGTTTTATAATATGTGATAAACCAATAGTTTTTAAGCAATGCTTTTAGAATAATGATGATGATCATTCTAATGAGATCTAAATTCTTAGAAAGCTTAAAACTAAAATAGTTCCCAATCGGTGGATTACTAAATTGGGGATTAGTGAATCCGGATAGATTGGTACATACGTTGCTTGCTCATTGGATGGGGATAATTGATCTCATGATCATTTGTGTGGAGACACTAAAGCAAGTATGTAGGTGCTTATTAGAGAATAAGTTCACTGAACGTGGCTCGCTAAGGAATACCTAATGGAATTTTACTTGCCTGTCAATAGGAATTCCTGTAGTGATAGTAGTACAAGTGATCCTTGGACTTGAGATCATCATAGTATCTTGTGTATGATGAGTTATACTTTGACTTATTCCTTAAGACCCTTAGGGTATATCAAAGGGTAAGCTTGGGTATAATAAGTTGTACATGGAGATAATATATGATCAATAAAGAATCTACCACTTCTAGTAAAAGAAGAGAAATGTCATATGTGATTCGATAAATGACAACCCAATAGTCCTTGGCCAAGGCAGAATGAAATTAGAAAGGAGTTTCTAATTTGCGTTATTTGGGGTTGTGCATTTAAGAGTCGAAATACATATAATTGAATAAAATAAGACTTGACAGCAATTCCATGTCTTATATTTAATTGGGACATTGTATGGTGGAAGGATTGAATTGTACGGTAACTATTTACTCAAAGGTTCTTTTATGATTAATGTTGAAATCTATATTATCTGAAAAGTCGTTGATCGCTAGGGAGGCTTATCCCTATTGTAGAATAAATATTATTTATTTAAATAAATTAATAGTTTAATTTATTTATTTAAATAAGATTAGAATTGTTCTAATTGATTTATTCACAACCAGTTTAATATGGAGAACCTAAAGGGTCACACCATAAAAGGAAGAATAATTATTTAAGAAGTTAATGGCATAATCGTAATAATATGTTAAGTATATTTAATTTAATCTATGGTGATAGAATAAATTAAATAGCTTAATATTTATTATTTAATATTTTAGAAATATTAAATATAAATTAATAAGATGAGTCTTATTAATATTATTATTATTATTATTATTATTTTAATTTCTAAAAGAGTTTAGGAATTAATTTAATATATGTACTCTCATTTATTCCTAATAGGATTAGGAGAGAAAATTAGTTAAAGGAGTTTAATTAATTATCCCTAATAAGATTAGGGAGCCCATTTAATTAAAAGAGTTTAATTAAATAAATAATACCTTATTTTTAATAGGGTTACTTGATATCTTTATAAGAGGAGTCTTATATCAGATATAAAACATACGTTATTCCAATGGTTGGAGAGTACGCTCTTTTCTATAGAGATAGAAAAAACTAGGGTTTTGCCAAACACTCATCTTCTTGAATCTTTCTTATTCCTTGGTGGATCACCTCTAGAGGCCAAACACTTGGGTGGCTAACGTTGATCAAAGGAAGGAACCCAACCCGGTGGATTCAAGTTGAACACGAAAAGGATTGGAGGTGAACTTGTACCTGAGGAAGCTCGAATCTTTAAGGGTATGATTCTTGTTCTTAATATCTTTTCGTTTAATTAATAATTGTGCATAAAGGGTGATCCGGGTATATGGTTTGTAAAAATTTTTAAACTCTGATTTTCCACGTTTCTGCATATTTTGTGCAATTTGATTGCGCTCATGAATATTACAAACCTAACACTTTGTCCCAATCAAATATGCCCTGAATTTGTCAAAGACATATACTACTACAAGTAACTCCTTTTCTATAGTTGTGTAGTTCAATTGTGCATCTGTAAGAGTTTTACTTGCATAGTACATGGCGTGGAATATTTTATCTCGGCGTTGACCCAAAACAGCTCCTACTACATAGTCGCTTGCATCGCACATTAGTTCAAAGGGCATAGTCCAATCTGGTGCGATGATCATTGGCGTTGTAGTCAACTTCTTTTTTAACTGCTCAAATGCTATTTTACACTCCTCATCAAAGCTAAATACTGCATCCTTCTCTAAAAGACTGCACAAGGGTTTTGCAATCTTAGAGAAATTCTTTATGAACCTTCTATAGAACTCGGCGTGTCCCAGAAAACTGCGGATTCCTTTTACTGAATTTTGCGGTGGAAGATTCTCGATCGTGTCCAACTTTGCCTTATCAACCTCTAAACCTTTAGCAGAGACCTTGTGCCCTAGAATTATCCCTTCTTCAACCATAAAGTGGCACTTCTCCCAGTTGAGTGCCAAATTAGTTTCCACACACCGCTTTAAGACCATGACCAAATTCTCTAGACACTTATCAAAAGTGTTTCCATAGACTGAAAAGTCATCCATGAAAACTTCAACCTCTTTCTCCACCATGTCCGAGAAGATAGCCATCATGCATCTTTGGAATGTAGTTGGTGCATTACATAACCCAAAGGACATCCTTCTGAATGCAAAGGTGCCATATGGGCATGTACAGGTGGTCTTATCTTGATCCTCGGGAGCTATGACGATTTGGTTGTATCCCGAGTATCCATCCAGTAAGCAGTAGTATTCATGTCTAGCTAGTCGGTCCAACATCTAATCAATGAAGGGTAGAGGAAAGTGATCCTTCCTAGTTGGCTTATTTAGATTTCTGTAATCCATGCACACCCTCCATCCGGTCACTGTCCTCGTCGGAATCAGCTCATTATGTTCATTTTAAACCATTGTCATCCCACCCTTTTTCGGCACACACTGTACTGGACTGACCCATGCATTTTCTGAAATCGGGTAAATAATTCCCGCATCCAACCACTTCAATATTTTTTTCTTTTCCACTTCTTTCATTATTGGATTTAACCTTCTCTGCTGCTCCAATGTTAGCTTCGTATCTTCTTCCATTAGAATCTTGTGCATGCAAAAGGAGGGGTTGATTCCCTTTATATCGGCAATGGTCCAGCCGATTGCAGACTTGTATTCTCTCAAAATCCTCAGCAATTTACTTTCCTGCAATTCATTAAGTGCAGATGCAATAATAACAGGTAAAGTATTTGAGTCACCTAAATAAGCATACCAGAGGTGTTTAGGAAGTGGTTTGAGCTCAAGAGTGGGTGGCTCCTCAAGTGAAGGTTTCATCCGAGCTAAGGCTTTTTCTTCTGCGTGTAATGGCTCGAATGGACTTTTAAATCTACTAACTCTCGGCAAAGCATCCAGCTTGTGTAAATAATCCATGAACTCTGGATCATCCAAATCCTCATCCCCCAGCAGTGTAGTTTCCAATGGATCACTAACCAAACCTTTTACCATATCATCATTAACTATCCGGTCGATGACATCCACCTAGAAGCACTCCTCTTCATTCATAAGGAACTTCATGGCTTTGAACACATTGAATGTGACTTCATGATCTTGGACTCTCATGGTTAATTCACCTTTTTGCACATCGATAAGAGTCATGCCCGTAGCCTAAAATGGTCTCCCTAAGATGATTGGGATGTTCTTATCTTCCTCATAATCTAAAATTATGAAATCAGCTGGAAATATGAATTTGTCCACTTTAACCAAAATAGCCTCCACAATTCCTCTGGGATACGTTACCGATCTATCTGCTAACTGCAACGATATGTTCGTAGGCTTTGGAGCTGGTAAACCCAATTTGGTGTAAACAGATAATAGCATGAGGTTTACACTTGCCCCCAAGTTACACAAACACTTTTTGAAGGCCATGTTACCGATCGTGCAAGGTATAAAACTCCCCGAATCCTTCAACTTTAGAGGTAACTTTTGCTGTAAAACTACGTTGCATTCCTCCGTCAAAGCCACAGTTTCATAATCTTCTAACTTTTTCTTCCTAGACAGAATACGCTTCATGAATCTGGCATAACTAGGCATTTGCTCTAGGGCTTCTGCAAAAGGAATATTAATTTGAAGTTTCTTAAAAACTTTCAAAAATTTGGCGAGTTGTATATCTACTTTCTGTTTTTGTACCCTCTGCTGAAATGGCGGTGGAGGATACACAATTGGCTCAACATCTGACTTGCTCTTGTCCCCTTGTTGTTCCCCATCCTGTTTCTCTGCAACCACTTTGTTTTCATTATCCTTGATATCCTTCTGTGCTGTATTTTTTGAAATTTTTCCATCAAGATGTTTTTCACTCCTCAAAGTGATTGCTTGACACTGCTCATGATTTCCCTTTGGATTCTTTTCTGTGCCACTTGGTAGAGTCCCTTGCGACCTATTATTCAATGCTAAGGCAAGCTGTCCCATTTGATTTTCTAAATTTTTGATGGTCACTGCTTATGTTTTCATTACCGCCTCGTTTCCCGATATGTATTTCAACAAAATCTCTTCTAAGTTTGTTTTCTTCTCTTGATGCGGAGCTACTTGTTGATGCTAATTTTGGAACCCCGGGGGATAAGAAGGTCATGGAGCCTGCTGATTTTGATTGTTGCTCCATGCAAAGTTAAGATGGTTCCTATTCCCCGGGTTGTAGGCATTTTGATATATGTTTTACGGAATCCTATTGTAGCTGCCTACAAACTGAACCAATGCTGGGTTGATGCCACACTATTCTGTAGGATGTTCTCCTGCATATAACTCACAAACATATGCCACTTGCTATGGTTGTGCACCCGTCAGAGTATCCATTTTCTTTGATAAAGCAGAAATCTGTGCCGCCAACGCTGTTACTCCGTCTACCTCTACTACTCCAGCTACCTTAGGCTGTGTCATCCTCGTTGTAGGCCACTAGTAGTTATTAGCTTCCATAGTTTCAATTAACTCATATGCCTCCTCATAACTCTTGGCCATAAACGCTCCACCCGACGCTGCATCTATACTAGTCCTGAGATTCCCATTCAACTTGTTGTAAAATGTATTCATCTGCAGCCATTTGGGTAGTCCATGATGAGGGCACTTTATGAGCAATTCCTTGTACCGTTCCCATACCTCATATAAAGACTCCCCATGCTGCTGCTCAAACATGGTGATCTCGTTTCTCATCTTTACAGTTTTAGCTGGTGGAAAGAACTTAGCCAGGAACTTCTGAGCAAGGTCGTCCCAAGTAGTTATCGATCCCGGTGGTAGAGAATGTAACCAACTTTTCGCCTTGTCCCGCATAGTGAACGGGAACAATCGAAGTCTGACTGCTTCATCCTACACCCCACTGTATCTGAAGGTGTCACATATCTCTAAAAAGCTGACCAAATGTTCATTCGGAATGTCGTTGACTAGTCCCCCAAACTGAACTGAGTTTTGAATCATCTGAATCATCCCAGGCTTGATCTCAAAAGTATTTGCAGCAATCGTAGGCCTGGTGATACTCGACTGAAGCTCAGTCACCTTAGGAATAACAAAATCCTTTAGCGCTTTTTGATCTTCTACAGCCATTGTTTCTTCTTTTTCAGAGCTCTCAAAGTTTTCCCTTGTGTCTTTAATCCACTTACTTAGCCTTTGAAACCTTTTCTCGATATCGTCCTCAAAAAGAAGCAAGTCTGGCTTCTTAGACCGAGTTTGTATAAACCGACTCCAAGAACCTGAAACAAGAGATAACAAAACAAAAGAAAAATGTTTAAGTAAAACTGGACTAATTAAACTAATATTGAAAAATATTAAAATCTATACTAAGTCCCCAACAACGGCGCCAAAAACTTGTTGGTCGAAATCTAATTACGCTCACACGCAAGTGCACGTGGTCAACAAGTAATATAATGATAAGTCAAGTATCGTTTCCACAGAGACTAGTATGACCTTAATCCTAATAATTACCAGCTTTATATTAATCCAAACTTTATTAAACTATCCAATTCAATGATTATAACTATTAAAAACTAAAAATATTAAAAATACCAAGCAATAAACACAACTAAAAAAACTGAAATTTCAAGCAAATATTGGAGAATTACGCTTACAACTTCACTTTAAGTACCACTCCGATTATTACACCTTATTTCAGTTCAATTCACTATCCCAGTTTATTACTCAAAAACACTCAAGTAGAACTTGTCATCTCTCGATGCACTAATACCATATTAACTTAAATCCACAAATTACATAGAATTAAGCTAAACGCCTTAATCAACTAATTCACTATATCTCTATGTGAATTACAATCAAACAAGATTTAAATTCAAGTTCTCTATCCGATTACATGCTATGTTAAGCATATCTCTACCCTAACATTCATCAAGATTCCATTCAATCACAGAATTCAAGAACACATGCCAAAGTGACTAGGTCTAGATTCATATATCATCTCTCGAGTTCATACAAATCCATATAGAATTGGTGATCAAGTAATTCATAAGTTAAAGCACAAATCACAATAGATAAATTGAATGATAGATTATTAAATTGAAATTAAGGACTACATAATCATCATTCCACCATAAAGATCCGTCATAAGCCTAATAAGTAAATTAGTTCATCACAAATGAATTAAAAACTGAAATCATCAAAGTAATCATCATCTCAATTACAATAATTGAATTAAAGAAGTAGAATGAATCCAAAATCACCCTTCTCCTTAGCTCCAACTTGTAATTTTCATTACTCTGACCTTCAATCCTTCCTCCAATGAATTTTCTCAAAATTCGGGCTTCAAATCGCTAATTGATTATCTGTGTCTTAATCTCCCTTGTTGTTTCTTGATAATATCCAGCATGAGACACGTATTCTGACCATAACTCGACGCCCAATACAGTTCCAAACCATGCCAACCTCCTTCCTTCACACCACTGCAGCATTACAGTTCAGTCAGGAGACTTGGCTTTTTCCCGTACCCCCGCCCCAACAGGGGGTTTTTCCTCTCTTAGTGCCCACCCCGGCGGGGGGCGCTCCTGTTCTTGATAGAGTACCCCCGCCCCGGTGGGGGTTTTATGTGTATAATGTCCGCCCCAGCGGGGTTCTATTCTGCTGCAGTCCAGTTTTTACTCATTTACTTTCCCAGTTTTTCCACAAACCCACCTTTTAAGTCCAAATGCTACGCCACCACACCTAAACATAAAACAACAATAAACAAGTAAAAGGAATCACAAAAATAAAGAATTAACACAGTTTAAGCTCGAATTAGAGATCGATTCATACGTATAAAACCCACTCATCAGCACTCTACGATAAAGAAGACTCCCTACGAGCTATGGAGAGGAAGAAAGTAAAATGTCAGCTACTTCCATGTGTTCGGTTGTGTATGTTATATTCTCAACAATGGAAAGCAGTATCTGACTAAGTTTCAACCTAAGTCAGACGAAGGAATCTTTCTCGGATATGCCACAGACAGTAAAGCTTATAGAGTATTCAACAAAAAGACGTTAAGTGTTGAAGTCTCGATTTACATTATCTTCGATGAAACAGACTCAGACAAATATGTACCTTAAGACACTACTATCGTCGACTCAGACTCTACGAACGAGGTCATCGAGCTCAACACCATGGTCGTAGCCCCATAAGATGAAATCATCGAGCTTAAAGAAGAGATCGTATAAAGAACTTCGCCAGACAACGAACATCTACATCAAGGAGCAGAGAATGATCTTGAAGAACTCAGACAATAAGGCATCAGGACAGATGTTCCAACAGGAAATAGATGGGCAAGAGATCACACTCAAGACCTAATCATTGGAGATCCTAATGCAAGAGTCAAGACGAGATCTGCCACCCAGAATGAGTGTTTCTATCTAAGCTTTCTGTCACAAATGGAACCCAAGAAGATAGAAGATGTTATGGAAGACTCAAGTTGGATAGAAGCCATGCAAGAAAAACTAAATCAGTTTGAAAGAAGCAGAGTATGAAGATTAGTTCAAAGACCAAGAAGCCACCTAGTTATTAGCACCAAGTGGGTCTTTAGAAACAAGATGGATGAAGATGGCGTAATAACAAGGAACAAGGCAAGACTAGTAGCCAAAAGTTACTCCTAAGAAGAAGGCATCGACTACAACGAGACCTTCGCATATGTTACTAGATTAGAAGACATCAGGATATTCCTTACTTTTGTTGCTCACATGAAATTTAAAGTCTTTCAAATGGATGTCAAAAGTGCATTTCTGAATGGTGAACTTCAAGAAGAAGTGTATATGGAGTAACCTCCAGGTTTCATTAATCCAACTCTCTCTAATTATGTCTATAGATTAGACAAAGCCTTTTATGGACTTAAACAAGCACCTAGAGCATGGTATGAAACACTAACTAACTTTTTTATTAAAAATGGCTTCACCAGAGGTAGAGTAGATACCACATTATTCCTTAGAAAGCACAAAAAAAAGTCCTATTAGTTCAAATATATGTAGATAACATTATCTTTGGCTCTACTGATGAAAAATTATGCAAGAGATTTGCCAAGCTTATGCAGAGCAAGTTCGAAATGAGTATGATGGGAGAGCTGAATTTCTTCCTTGGATTACAAGTAAAGCAAACTGATAAAGGTATCTTCATTAACCAAGCCAAGTACATTAAAGACTTACATAAAAAGTATGGCATGGAATCAGCCTCTCCTATGAAAACACCAATTACCCCAGCAACTAAGCTTGACAAAGATGAAAAAGGTAAAAGTATTGACATTACTCAATATAGAGGTATGATAGGCTCTCTTCTATACCTAACTGCCAGTAAACCAGACATAATGTTTGCAACATGTATATGTGCTAGATTTCAAGCAAATCCTAAGGAATCACACTTAACTGCTATAAAAAGAATTTTCAGGTATCTCAAAGGCACACCTCACTTGGGACTTTGGTATCCCAAGGAGTCCTCCTTTGAACTGACAGGATATACATATGCTGATTTTGTAGGCTACAAGATCGATAGAAAAAGTACCAGTGGCACTTGTCAGTTACTAGGAAACAGACTTGTGTCCTGGTTCAGCAAGAAGCAAAACTCAGTATCTACCTCAACAGCAGAAGCTGAATACATTGTTGCTGGCAGCTGCTGTGCTAAAATCTTATGGATGAAAAATTAACTAGCAGACTATGGGTTTGATTTCAAATCTATACATGTTCATTGTGATAACACAAGTGCCATAGCAATAACACATAATCCTAGCATGCATTCTAGGACTAAGCATATAGAAATAAGATATCATTTTATTAGGGACCATGTTCAAAATGGAACTATATCTTCACAATACATTCCTATTGAAAATCAACTTGTTGATGTCTTTACAAAGCCTCTAGATGAATCCAGATTTAATAAATTGATAAGTGAGTTAGGTATGCTAAATCTGCAACCATAAACTCTATGCTCTAGCTTGTGCTAACCATGCAGCTAAAAAGGTTATGTTTAAAATCGTAGAGATGACTAAAGAGGAACCACGATCGTAGAGCAACCTCGACATGATAGAGAAGTATCCTGTGATGACATCATTTCTAAGCAACCCCTCTGATAAGCGCCTCAGGGATAAACCTGACCCTTAGTTCAGTCTAAGAGGTTGACCCTTCCTGAGCTACATTAACCCAGAAGGAATGCTATGTCAAAGCTCATCACAAGGACTAGGACAAACAATGATCGTAGAGAATAGTCAACAATGAACTCTACCATCGTAGTGCAACCTCGACGATCGTAGTCCTCCCAAAGGATACACTAGCTCAGGGAGAGCTAAGGGCAGATCAGTATTTTCAACACTATTAATAATCGTGGAGCCCGACAGAACTCGACATGTGCCTCACTATGCAGATCATGTGGAGGGAAGTTACAAGTATAGTTTGAAAAGGTTTTTTTGAAAATTCACCTCAAAATTTCAAAAAACTCATTCCTCTCTCTCTCTCTCTATCTCTCTACCAGCCCTAGCTTTCAGAACGCTCAACCAACCTCAGTTCAACAAAATCAATGGCTGCTTCTAATGTTATCTCTGGTTACCAACTCTGCTTTGACAAATTCAAGACATCTGACCCTCAGTTTCACAAGATTATGTCTCTTTTGAAGAAAATTGATCTTGAAGAAGCTCTGAGCACCAGCACACGGATATACCCAAAGCTAGTGAAAGAGTTCTACAGCAATGGAGTCTTTGAGAATGACATCATTACTACACGGGTCAAGGGGGAACAAATTAAACTCAAAGCTGAAAATATAAACCTAGCCCTAGGTTTCAAATCAAAGGTACTCGTATCTATGGATGTCATCGACTTTCTTGAAGGTCTGAAGAAGATGCACCACACAAAGTTTCAGAACGTCAGGGGATACAAGAAGAAAGAGTTTCCCCAGAAGTATGAATTTCTGGCTGACATTGTCGGAAAGTGCATATGTTGTAAAAGCTCTGGCCACGACTCTATAAATGAAGTTTAACTAAAGCTCATGACAACAATCTGCTTCAGGATTCAACTCAACTATGGGGCCCTACTTGTCGATTGGATTGGGAAGTGGATACTCAATTCAAAGAAATCAAGGAGCTCTAGAAAAATGCTCTATGGGAGGTTCATAAGCATAATCTTGCAATCGGCTCTGGGTGACAAAATTGGGGACAAGGAAGGAGAATCCATCAATCCCAACAGAAAAATGACCCAGCAGCTGTTTCAAAACTGGAAAAGAAATCTTGCAAAAAATGTCAGAATGATGTTTGAATCCAGTGGAAGGACTGGTGAAGCAAAAGAATACGGGTTACCAGGAAACATGTCGGTTGTGAAGGAAGCTGATGAAGAAGAAGAAATTAATCAAGAGGAACTCATCGCTTTGATCAGAAAAAGCAAGGGTAAGAGGAAAATAAAAGCTCAACAATAGAAGAGCCTCAAGGCTCAACTACTGATGCACCCCAAGAGAGTTCGGGCGCTGAAACTCTGAAGGAAATGAAGAGGAAAGAGCAGCAGTCTGAGGAGGAAGAAGACAGCCACCATTTCTCAGTTGCTTAAGAAGGGAAAACGTAGCCACAAAATAAAGAAGTCTTCGCTCTCTTAGATCGTAGAGTCACTACCGATCGTAGAGTCCAGACTTGACATCACTCCAATAGTGGATGCTGCAACAATATCTCAATCAATCGTCAGAGCTGCAGCTAAAGAAAGCACTAAGACTGAAACTCAACCCAGAAAGGTAAGGAGAAAGCTCTTCAAGACATATGTACTTGAAAATGTGAAAGCTTTGAAGGAAGAAGAAAGGAAAATAGCTGCAAAAAAGGAGCTTCCTGAAGTTCCTGCACTAGAGAATGCTCCAGCTGAGGGGGAGCTGCCTGAAGTTCAAATAAATGTTTAGATTGAGGGGGAGTAACTCGAAGTTCCTGTGCAAGAAAAAGCTACAGCTGAGGGGGAGATGCAAGAAAGGGAAATAGAATGTGTAAGAGCTGTAAAGGAAGAAAAGGGTGATGATCAGACAAGGAATGAGGAGATGTTTGAAGTGGTGGAAATTTCTAATGAAGAAAACGAAGATCGAGAAAAAGAAGAGGAAGATGAAGTAAAGATTATAGCAGTGGGCTGGGATGGATATAGGAGAGACAACTACAATCAACTGTTCTTCTATTTACCTATGATGCCCTATCACAGAACCCAAATTCTTAACTCCTGGGATCACATGTTCTGAACGTTCAAAGTTTATCTAGCAATCTCAGTGCTTGCTCACGGATTCCCAGGCAACCTCACGTTTACTCAGATGCTAATCACCAACCATCCTTCTTCAGAAACTGGGCATGAGATAAAATCAATTCCCATCTCTTTCAGGGTTAGTCACTGTCCTCCATCAACCTTTAACCAATTCTACGAATTGCCAAGATGGTTGGAAGTGATACTTTATCCACTAAACCAATTTACAGCTACAGAATCCCAATATTCTATAACTGATGAACCACATATGCCTAATTTTATATTGATCCAGTCTCCTATCATCTCTCACTCTACGAATATTGATCCTACTCCAATCGTAGAGTTACTCACTCAACAAGTACCAATATCACCTCCTCCTAAAACTCAACCTCACATACCTGCCCCTCCTTCAGATATTCCTTCCTCGTCAACCAATAATTATTTTGATCTTGATCTTTCTCTCTACAATCTGTAAAATCAAAATACTAGAGCCTCTCCTCTAAACACTCAGCAACTCCTTAAGCTTCTCTCAGATCTTCCTACCAAATTTGAGTTGTCTAATCCATCCCAGAAGGTGACCAAAGATATTCAAGAAGATCTTGAAACTCACTCGGAGCTTGTTCATATGAGGCTGAACCATTTGATCGATGCTGTCAACACCCTCCCCAGTAATCTGAGTACTGAGCTTACAAATAAGCTTAAGGAGATCATTAAGGAAATGATCCATAGTATTAATGAAAGGGATCAAATTCGCTTTTAGGCTGCCAGGAAGCACAAGGAAGCAGTTCTCCTTCTGCAGAAGACTCAGGAATCTCAAAATAAACTAATGATGGAAAGTCTCTCAAGTCTACGAACCTCAATTGTGACGCCCCCAAAATTAGGTATACATCACCCATCTTGGGTCGTCAGATACATAGTACAAAATACAATTACAACTTACTAATACAACTGTCGTGTACAATATGTCAAAACATAAACTGTGAGTTTGAATACAAATATTATCTTCTAGAGAGTATTCATACTCAAAAGGAGTCCTCATTACATTTATTAACACACCATTACATAGAATAGTGAGGACTACTAACTAATACTATCATTCGGACCATCACTCCGTTCCCCGACTTGTCCCAGCTACGTTCTCATTTCCTGAAGAGAACAGTGAAAGAAATGGTGAGCTCAACTTGCCCAGTAAGAAATATTATGACTAAGATAATGCAGAATAAATTATCATTAGCCTTCAACAATGTTAAACTGATAAAATATAATAGACATCAAGTTTAACTGCAGCGGAACAAACAATCCATTAAAAGAGTCAAGTAGAAAATAAACTCTACTATCTTTTATGATTTAAAAGATTTTCTAACACTGTGATCGCTGGGACTCAGCTTAATAAAGTAATCTACATCATCGAATCACCCCTGCACTACGGCCAAGGATATTCGTATATTCATTAATGGTCATGATCATGCCAACAACTGTCCATCAATGCACTACGGGCCAATGAGGACTTTTACCACATTATTTGTAACATTACGGTCATGATTACACCGAATAATCCCTGGTCATAATCATACCAAGTCCATCTATGCACTACAGGCCACAGATGACTTTCAACAGAATATAAACACGAGGATGATGACAATGATATAAGAATTCAATAAAACAAGTTCAAGAATTAATTTATCCAAGAATTAACAACGTCCAAATTGTCAACATGATACTACTTTGTAGAGTAAAATTCAAGAATGATCAGGAGAATATTTTCATGAATTGATACTAGATGAAGCGCAAATGTCAAGGATATTCCACAAATTTCATGGAGTATAGAAGTCAAAACTTAACCAACTGAGTATAATAAAGAATGGAATAACAAAAGAAATCACCATGCATGCGATAGACCGCACAGACAGGTTATTCTTAACAGAATAATAATAATGGAACCAGGTTCGGCGTAAACGCACAGACAGGATATTTCGACAGAATAATAAATAATGGAACCAGGTCCGGTGTAAAACACATAGACAGGATGTTCCAACAGAATAATAACAAGACGGAACCAGGTCCGGTGTAAAACACACAGACAGGATGTTCCAACAGGATAATAATAAAAACGGAACCAGGTCCGGTGTAAAACACACAGACAGGATGTTCCAACAGAATAATAGAAGAATGTCACCAAGTATAGGGTAGACCACGTATACAGGTTATTCCAACAGAATAATAAGAAATTGAATAACAACAGTTCTCTTCATGAATAAGAAAGAATAACACCCCTTACCTTAAAAGAACTGGATATTAGAAAAGTGAAGTAGCAGAATACTTTTATTCTCTCTCTTATTCTCTCTATACTTTCTCTCTCTATAGCTTGAATGAATTTGTGAAAAATATTGAAGCCCTAGGCCTCTATTTATAGAAAAACTGAAGGTGGCTCTTGGTCTTAACGAAGGGTCAAATGACTCTTGGTCTTAACGAAGGGTCAAATGACTCTTGGTAATATTGAAGGGACAACTACTATTGACGAAAGTAATTACTATTGACCAAGGTAAATACTATTGACGAAGGTAATTACTATTGACCAAGGTAAATACTATTGACCAAGGTAAATACTATTGACCAAGGTAAATACTATTGACGAAGGTAAATACTATTGACGAAGGTAATTACTATTGACCAAGGTAAATACTATTGACCAAGGTAAATACTATTGACGACGGTAATTACTATTGACGAAGAGATTCTTAGATGATGACATATGGGCCCCCATAAAAAAATAACCAAAATTACCACAACGTCTCAATTATTGATTTAATAATATAACATATTATACAGATGATACTATGACAATAATTTAAGAGATATGATGCAGCAATTACTGTAGCAATAATTGAGTATAGCTGAGTGACTTCTCACGTGAGCATCAATAATCAATACCGTGTGCTACTATGCAACCACACGTATTACTGTACTTTTACTACCGAGTAGTTCAATAGTTTTAACGGTTTTAACGGTAACACCTCAGCCGTTATTTTTATAGAAAGATAATTTTGTCGTTTTCTAACTACGACTATACTTCTGTTGTGGGGTCCACCAATGATTGTGCCGTCGTACGAATATTCTCCGATAAAAAGAATATTCCCCGACCAAACGAATATTTTAAAACAACTTGCTTACTTTGCAAAATTTATAAATATTACCCACAACTATAACATTATATTAAATTAACTCCATAATATTCAAAAATGATATTTATAAAAAATTTATCTTTATTTATAAAAGTTGGGGTCTTACAACCTCCCTTTCTTATGAAATTTCGCCCTCGAAATTAGGGTACATACCTGGTATGTCGAAGAGGTAAGGATACCTTGATTTCATTTCAGATTCTAACTCCCAGGTCATTTCCTCAACATCGTGGTTTCTCCACAAAACTTTGACTTGAGGTATAACCTTGGAGCGTAGAATATGTTCCTTCTTATCCAAGATTTGAACAGGAACTTCTTCATACATCAAATCATCCGCTATTTCGTCTGGTTCTAACTCAATAATGTGGTTCGGGTCTTCCACATATTTGCGTAACATGGATATATGAAAAACGTTATGAACATGAGACATACTTGGCGGTAAAGCGAGTCTATAAGCCACAGTTCCTACTCGATCGAGGATTAAAAATGGACCGATGAATCGAGGATTGAGCTTTCCTCTCTTTCCAAATCTCGTAACTCCTTTCCATGGAGCAACACGTAAGAACACATGATCTCCTACATCAAATTCCACGTCATTTCGATGAAGATCAGCATAACTCTTTTGTCGATCTTGTGAGGTTTTTATACGTTGTCGGATCGTTTGAATCTTTTCTATAGTCATACGTACAAACTCCGGTCCCAACAACGTTGCTTCACCCACCTCATCCCAGCATACTGGAGAACGATATTTTCTTCCATACAATGCTTCGAATGGAGCCATGCCAATACTTGCTTGATAACTGTTGTTGTAGAAAAACTCCACCAATGGTAAGAACTTGTCCCAACTTCCCTTGAAGTCAAAGACACAGAGTCTTAATAGATCTTCAAGAGTTTGAATAGTCCTCTCTGATTGTTCGTCCGTCTGAGGATGATATGCTGAACTAAATCATAACTCCGTGCCCATAGCTTTTTGTAACCTAACCCAAAATCGTGAAGTGAATCTTGGGTCTCGGTCAGAAACTATGGATACTGGCATACCATGCAGTCTTACAATCTCGTTTATGTACATACGAGCAAGACGTTCAAGTGTATAAGTTTCTCGTATCGGTAAGAAATGAGCAGACTTGGTCAATCTATCAACAATGACCCAAATCGCATCTATACCTTGAGAAACCTTAGGAAGACCGATAACGAAATCCATGGTAATGTGCTCCCACTTCCATTCTGGAATTTTAAGTGGTTGCAATGGACCTTTTGGTACTTGATGCTCCGCTTTGACTCGTTGACAAGTTAGACACCTTGAGATAAACAACGCTATCTCTCTCTTCATATTGCTCCACCAAAATGTATGACGAAGATCATGATACATTTTGGTACTTCCAGGATGGATTGCAAACGGTGTGTTGTGCGCCTCCATCATGATTTCATACTTTAAATCAGGGTTGTTAGGAACACAAAGGCTGGAGTTGACTCGAAGTATTCCTTCTTCATCGATTCTTGCTTCCGGCATAGCACCTTCTTGCACTTTCTTCCTCATACGCATCAGCTCCAGGTCTGTAGCTTGAGCAGCTTTAACTTTATCGATTAAAGTCGGTTCTACTCGTATATTCGCCATCATCACATGGGTCCCTGGAGTCTTTAACTCTATCTCCATCCTTTGCAAGTCACAAAAAATGGGCCTTTGTGTTGACAATATCGCACTCGTACTTACATATGATCTTCTACTCAATGCGTCAGCTACCACGTTCGCTTTTCCAAGATGGTATTGAATGGTATGATCATAATCTTTCAACAGTTCAAGCCAACGTCGTTGTCGCATGTTGAGTTCCTTTTGAGTGAAGAAATATTTGAGGCTTTTATGATCCGTAAAGATCTCCACCTTCTCCCCATACAAGTAATGCCTCCAAATTTTAAGTGCAAAGACAACAGCTGCCAACTCTAGATCATGAGTAGGATAATTTCTCTCATATTCCTTGAGTTGTCTTGATGCATAGGCTATGACTTTTCCATGTTGCATGAGAACGCATCCCAACCCTTTGCTCGAAGCATCACTGTAGATGACAAATCCCTCCGAGCCAGATGGTATTGTTAGAACAGGTGCTGAAATGAGTCTCCTCTTGAGTTCTGGAAAACTCTTCTCACATTCTTTGCTCTAACCGAACTATGTATCTTTTCGAGTCAGCTGAGTTAATGGAGTAGCGATTCGAGAAAATCCTTCCACGAATCTCCGATAATAACCAGCTAAACCAAGAAAGCTACGTACTTCGGTCACTGATTTAGGTTGCTCCCAGCTTTGAATAGCTTCAATCTTTGCCGGGTCAACCGATATTCCACGACTTGATACTACGTGCCCAAGGAATGCTACCTCCTCCAGCCAGAACTCGCATTTCTTCAACTTGGCATAAAGCTTGTATTCACGAAGCTTTTGGAGTACCAGCCTCAAGTGTTGCTCATGATCTTCACGACTTTTGGAATAAATAAGGATGTCATCAATAAAGACGACCACAAAGTGATCCAAATATTCCTTGAATACCCGGTTCATCATATCCATAAAGGCAGCAGGAGCATTAGTCAATCCAAAGGACATGACTAGGAATTCATAATGCCCGTACCGAGTTCTAAAAGCCGTCTTTGGAATATCCTCAGTTCTAACCTTCAGCTGATGATATCCAGAACGAAGATCGATCTTTGAAAAGAATTGTGCTCCTTGCAACTGGTCAAACAGGTCATCAATACGTGGCAATAGGTACCTATTTTTGATGGTGACATGATTCAACTCCCGATAATCAATACAAAGTCGCATACTTCTATCTTTCTTCTTCACGAATAGAACAGGAGCACCCCAAGGAGAAGTACTAGGACGAATAAAGCCAATGTCTAACAATTCCTGCAGTTGGATCTTTAACTCCTGAAGTTCAATAGGAGCCATTCGATATGGGGCTTTGGAAATGGGTTTTGTACCGGGTTCAAGGTCGATATAAAATTCAATTTCACGCTCTGGGGGTAGGCCAGGAAGTTCTTCAGGGAATACGTCAGGGAATTTATTAACAATAGAAATATCATTCAAAACTGACGTATTTTTGTTTAGATCCGTGACATGAGCTAAGAAAGCTTGACATCCGTTTTTCAACAAACGAATAGCTTTATGGCTTGAGATGACAGCGATTGATTTTAATAGTTTGGTTGCTTGAATTCGCATAATAGGTCGATTAGGAATATGAAAGCTAACAACCTTACGAAAACAATCAATTTTTGCATGATGAGTAGTTAACCAATCAATCCCTAGAATCACGTCAAATGCAAGTATTTTTAATGAAATCAGATCGACAGGTAATGTGTGGGTACCAACTTGAACCAAACAAGACTTATAAACCGTGGATGTAATGAAGGTTTCTCCCAATGGAGTTTCAACAGCTAAGTCAAAGTCTAATTTCTCCAGAATCAAATTTAATCGATGAGCGCAAGTAGGAGAAATAAAAGAATGGGTAGAACCGGTATCAAATAAAGTATAGACTTCATTAGAGTTTATGATAAGCTTACCCGTGATGACCTCATTCGGGTTCCTTGCTTTCTGGGAGTTCACAACAAACGCTCTCCCTTGCACAACCGGTTTTGACTTTTCTGGGACGGCCTTTGGTGCCTCCATCTTAGCTGAATTTGTTTTCGGTAAACGACAAAATCGGGCTAAATGACCTTCTATTCCACAATTATAACATGCTTTAGACGGTATCGCGTAGTTTGGACTGATGTGCCCCTCCCCTCCGCATTTGAAACATATGATAGGTGGTCGTTCTCCTTCCTTAACAACGGGTGCTGGTGCTGACGTCTTTCCATCATTCTTGAATCTCCTCTTCTTGAAATGACCATTCTTATTATTTTGGCCCTGATTACCACTGAAGTGGTTACCATTTCTGGCCTGTTGATTCCCTTCTCGCTTGTTGTCACCGCTTCGATGACTGCTCTCACTGGTATTATCATTTTGTCGACTGCTCTCTTTTGGTTGCGTTGACTCGTTATCGCGCTCCACTAACTGAGCCCTATTCACAACATCTGAATACAAACACAGTTTATGAGAAATAAGATGTTGACGTATCTCAGGTTTCAAACCTCGCAAAAACATTCGCGTAATTCGCTCTTCATTATCCACCAAGTGGGACGCAAACCGGGACAACTCAGCAAATTTAGCCTCATACTGCGACACGGTCATATTATTCTGCTCCAATTTGATGAACTCCACCTCCTTCATGTGACGAACACTTTCGGGAAAGTATTTGTCATTGAACAGCTCTTGGAACTTCTCTCAAGACATCTTCAGTGCGGCAGGTTGAGTACACTTAATCGATTCCCACCAGTAATCTGCCTCTCCTCGCAACATAAAGGCGGCAAAGGGAACCTTTTGCTCCTCGGAGCTTCCCAAGATATCAAATATCTTGGTAATCTGCTTTATCCATGTTTCCGCTATAAGTGGTTTTGGCTCTCCCTTAAACTCTGGTGGTCCCAGCTCCTTGAACTGTTTAGCGGTGACCGTCCGAGAGTTTTCAGTGTTTCCACCTATATTTTGGACAGGAGCCGCTCTCGCCTGCTGTTGCATGAACTGCATAAAGTTTCTGAACATTCCATCATTCATCATCTGGTCAGTGATGTTGTTTGCATGATGATTGTCACCTTCCTGATGCACATTATCCTGATTATTGATATGTGGTGAATCAACAGTCGCCTGTGCTCCATTGCTATTCTCAACATTCTCAGATGCCATTTTCAGATACTGCCACAAAATAAAAGTTAATTGATATGTCATATATTATCCTTATATTATGACCGACCAATTAAATACCATGCAAATAAACTTAGGTAGGTCATACTAGCGAAGGAATTTCCCGTCTCTCCCCTCCTAGTTCTATTCTCACATCTTAGCCAGGGATCATATCCCTAAGCTTGATACCAACTGTGACGCCCCCAAAATTAGGTATACATCACCCATCTTGGGTCGTCAGATACATAGTACAGTATACAAATACAACTTACTAATACAACTGTCGTGTATAATACGACAAAACATAAACTGTGAGTTTGAATACAAATATTATCTTCTAGAGAGTATTCATACTCAAAAGGAGTCCTCATTACATTTATTAACACACCATTACATAGAATAGTGAGGACTACTAATTAATACTATCATTCGAACCATCACTCCGTTCCCCGACTTGCCCCAGCTACGTTCTCATTTCCTGAAGAGAACAGTGAAAGAAAGGGTGAGCTCAACTAGCCCAGTAAGAAATATTATGACTAAGATAATGCAGAATAAATTATCATTAGCCTTCAACAATGTTAAACTGATAAAATATAATAGACATCAAGTTTAACTGTAGCGGAACAAGTAATCCATTAAAAGAGTCAAGTAGAAAATAAACTCTACTATCTTTTATGATTTAAAAGGTTTTTCAACACTGTTATCACTGGGACTCAGCTTAATAAAATAATCCACATCATCGAATCACCCCTGCACTACGGCCAAGGATATTCGTGTATTCATTAATGGTCATGATCATGCCAACAACTGTCCATCAATGCACTACGGGCCAATGAGGACTTTTACCACATCATTTGTAACATTACGGTCATGATTACACCGAATAATCCCTGGTCATAATCATACCAAGTCCATCTATGCACTACAGGCCACAGATGACTTTCAACAGAATATAAACATGAGGATAATGACAAGACGGAACCAGGTCCGGTGTAAAACACACAGACAAGATGTTCCAACAGAATAATAATAAAAACGAAACCAGGTCCGGTGTAAAACACACAAACAGGATGTTCCAACAGAATAATAATAAAAACGGAACCAGGTCCAGTTTAAAACACACAGACAGGATGTTCCAACAGAATAATAGAAGAATGTCACCAAGTATAGGGTAGACCGCGTATACAGGTTATTCCAACAGAATAATAAGAAATGGAATAACAATAGTTCTCTTCATGAATAAGAAAGAATAACACCCCTTACCGTTTTAAAGAAGAGCTGAAGTAAGAAAGTAGTTAAGTAGCAGAATACTCTTCTTCTCTCTCTCTATAGTTTCTCTCTATAGCTTCTCTCTCTAGAGTTCAGTGAATTCGTAAGAAATAATGAAGGAATGAGCTGCTATTTATAGAAAAATAGAATGCATAGTAACTAATCCATGAACGGTTCAGATTGATTACTTTAATCTGACGGTCTATATTTAAAGAAAAATCTTTTAAATAAAATATAATATATTCTATTTATAGAATAACTTTAATAAAGTATTCTGTTTTATATAAAAAGATGTTTCTGTTTTATTACGTTAATAATACGAATAAAACAAAACGTCATTATCGCTAAATAATTCATATTATTAACTGACAATAATTGAATCAAACTGAGTGACTTCTCACATAAGCATTAATAATCAATACCGTGTGCTACTATGCAACCACACGTATTACTATACTTTTACTACCGAGTAGTTCAACAGTATCAATGGTAAAACTTCCGCCGTTATTTTTAATAAAATATTTTTGTCGTTTTCTCAATCCGACAATAATTCCGTTGTGGGGTCCACCAATGATTGTGCCGTTGTACGAATATTCCCTGTTAAAACGAATATTCCCCGACCAATCGAATATTATATAACAACTTGCGTACTTTGCAAAATTTATAAATATTACCCACAACTATAACATTATATCAAATTAACTCCATAATATTCAAAAATGATATTTATAGAAAATTCATCTTTATTTATAAAAGTTGGGGTCTTACAATGTATTTCTTATAAGTATAATTGTGACAACCCGAGAATTTAAATAATTTATAAAATCTTAAATGATGGATTAAAGGTTGAATAATAGACCTAGACATGAAATAAGTGTATGAATTTGACATTTCTGTGAAGGAATTTTAAGGATTTCAAAATTCTGTGAAGGATTTTGGTGGATTTAAAATCTTTTGGCGAAGATTATTAAGGTTAAGTGTATAAGTGTATACGAGGTAAAATGAATTGGTGTATATGATCATATAGGTGTACAATGAATATTTATGTGTTCAGATTGTGAATAAGGATCAATTATTGATCGGATAAGTTACATCAGTGACAAACCCTAAAGTTATGTTAAGAACATCGTTGTTTGATTAGTAAACCCTAACGAACTGTTAGAAACCCTAACGATCAGATCGAAAACCCTAATTTCAGTTTCGGGAATTCGAAAGCTTAATTCGGAATTTGTAAACCCTAATTTGGGAGCTCAAAAGCTATATATAAAAGCTTAAGTGTTAAAATATATTAGATATATTTGAAATGTCCAAATTGCCCTTTAAATTATAGGAGAAAAGACCAAATTACCCTTAGTAGGTGCGAAATGACGAAAATACCCTTTTACTTACTTTTTAAGTAAAAGATTTTGTAATCTTGGTGACTCACTACTCCAACTTATCCCATGTGCTCTATATCTAACAAAGATCAAATATGTGTGCCACCTTGCATCAACTTGGTTCATGAATCAAAGATTTTAACTTAAAAAGAAAGTAAAGTAACTCACTTTACTTTCCAAACCTATCCAAGTCATTCTCTCTCTATAATTTCGGAACTTAGAGTGAGAGGGAGTGATAAACAAAGCCAATATCAGTTCATAGCTTTCCAAGATCAAATCAAGGATGAAAAGTTCAAGAATAAAAGCATAAAGGTATAAAACCCTAGCTTTATAAAAATCTATATGATCCATGTTATTTGTTGTTGTTTGTTGGTTAAAGTTGTGTTAGGGGATGTTAGTGATCCAAGATGTTACATCAAGGATCCATAACATCTAGAAGCCAGAAAATCAAGTTTCAAAACTGACTTAGAACCCTAATTTTAAGGCCTGACAGCCTAATGTCAAGGCCTCTAAATCTGTCTGTGTTAAGAGTTAGGTGTGTTTTATGTTATAGATCTGTTCTTTGTCATGAGGAGAATAGACTGAAAGTGGAATCAACTCCATACCATGTCTAGATCTCAAGTTATAAGTGGTCAAAGTTAGTTGACCGACCATGACCAACTGGTTTCTGGGCAACCTAGATTTTCCAGAATGGTCTGACAATGATTTTTAAGGCCATGGATTTTGCTACTGTTAAGTGATTTGGTCATGTTTGTGTAATGGACTTGTAGACTGACATGCAGGCTACACATTAAAGCCATTAGAACACTTAGATCCATAACAGAATCAAAGTTATGGGTGGTCAAACTAGTGTTGACCATCAGCCTTATGAATTTCTGGAAAACCCAGAAATGCTCAAGAACAAGTTTTCTGACATGGTTTGACCATGCCAGATTTTGTTCATGTGATGTTGTTAGATGGATCTGGTGTTTGATAAATGTTCCCTGACATCTCTACTACATGTATGAACCTTTATAACACATTAAGAAAGCCTGGACATCAAGGATTTAAGGGCTCAAAGTAGGTACCTAAGACTGTTCTTCATTTCTGGAAAACCCAGAAATTGAAGAACAGTGTCTGACAAGATTTGTGGAGCTTAGATCTCTCTGTTATGATGAAGGATGGCTATGAAGTTTGTTTGAGGTTGTAGTGTTACAGAAATACTACAATATTAACACAATTACTAGCCTAGAATCCTTAAGATCAAGAATCTAGCATTGGTCAAACATGGTAACCTGTTAACAATTCATGAATGTTCTGGGTTTGTGAATAACACCTATAGCGACAGTTTTATCGCTATAAGGCCCTTTAGTGACACTTTTTATATAAAATTAATTATTTTATTTAATAAATAGAGAAAAATAGTTTTTAATTATTAAAAATTCATAATAAATCCCTAAAAATTATTTTAAAGCTTAAAAATGGGTTTTAATAATTTTGAATATATTTCATTAATATTTAATATTGTTGAAATATTAATGGTATTTAATTTATTTAATTATAATATTAAATAAATTACTTAAAAATAATTTTAATACTTGAAAAATCATTTAAAATTATATTATGGCGTTAGAAAATATTTTAAGTTATTTTTAATGACTTTTAATATTTTGTGATGAATTTTATTATTAAATTATTATTAATGGTAATTAATTTATTTAATGAATATATTAAATAAATTATGGAGAAATAGAATTAATGATTTAAAAATCATATAAAAATAATTTATGGATTATAAAAATATTTTAAGATATAAAATATAACTTTTGATATTTTGTCAAGAAATACACTAATATTTTAATATTAATGGAAATTATTGAATAATGAATTTAAATGTTTAAAAATCATTTAAATATGATTTTAAGGAATTAAAAATATTTTGAGATATTATAATTATATTATAATATTATATTGAGAATTTCATTAATATTTGATATTAAATAAATATTAATGATAATAGAATATTGTGGTATTTATATCATATATATACGATATTAATGATTAAAAATTCATGATAAATGATAATAAGTATCTGAAAATTTTTATGACCCTTTAAAAAATATTTTGACTGATAATAAAATTATCTAAGATAATTGTGTTGAGTTTAGGCAGAGTCTTAAGAAAAATAGGCTTGAGAATTATCCGACTAGGCTGTCGGGATGTCAAAATTGTACGGGACTCAATTCAGACTGAAATAGTTTGACTTGATACCAAGTCTTAGGTAGTTTGTGAACTGATATGGATATGTGTTTATGTATTTAAGTTATTTTATAATTGTATTAATAGTATTATACTGTGATGATATTATTCTAATATTAAAGATCAATATATTTACTATTAGGTCTTCGGATAAAGCTATATATACTGCGTAGCTGTAGTCGGTGATTCAGGCAAGTTCTCGAACTATACTCTTTTATTAAGCAAGTTCCCTTACTCAATTATTGTGCAAGTTTTCTCTAACTCGACCTCGAGTTGTTCATTCAAATATGCTTATGGTTAATCATTGCTGATTACCATGTCTATGAATTATTGATTCGCACTCTATGCATAATGCATGTGTTCATCAAGTATGAAAAGCTGATCACCTTCATTACCATCTGGTTCAATTGATTTTTTCATGTTCAATGTTCGTTCAGCTATGAAAATTTATTCATGCTAGTTCACAATTATATTGTTAAATGTTAGCCAGCTTATTGTTTAATTCTTTTAATCATGATATATTCTCAATTAAACTTAAACTTGTTGGGCAAACTTGTTGCTCATCCTTGCTATATCTGATAAGTAGGTTTTATACCTACTTATCCGGTATCTATTACTTGAATTAGTTGCTTAAACCTATGTTTCATAGTTACTTTGTATGCATTGTGTGTTTATTTCATATATTTTATGTTATTTTGTAGGCTATGACACGACATTGGCATGAAGAAGCAAGGAAAAGTAATTCAAGCATCTTTTGGACTAAAATATGCAAGCAAATGCAAGAAGGGAAGATTTCAGGGCTTTTAACACCAAGTTAGATGCATGTTCTTGGCTTGGAACTTGGATTTCATTGTAGATCTACTTCTTAGCTTTTTGTAACATCTTGAATCATCCCAATCGGAGTTTCGATGCGAGAGTTATGACCTTTTTATCAACAAAGATCAAAGCTCAAATTTGTCTTGCTTGCAATTTACATAGCATCTACTTCAAGCCCGATTTCGATCTTGATTCGTCCATAATCTGTTAATTCATAAAGAATGAAAGTTGTAGATCTCGTCGATATCTTCGATTTGATATGTGGCAGGCCCCGTAACTTCTAGCGAATCAAAAGTTATGCATGTTTTACCAAAGGACATTGCAGCAGAAAACAGAGTGGCGCGGCGCGCGTCGTGCCAGCAAATTTTTTGCTATAGTAGAACGGGGCGCACCCAAATTGTCCTAGAAGCAGCGCTGGGCACCCCGATCGGCGAGGGGAGAACTAATTTAAGTGTTATGTTGTCCAATTTGAGCTAGAATAAGATTCTTAGTTGCCTAACTTGCTAGGGTGTCCATTAGAACTATAAATACTTGATTTTAACTTGGATTGGGAGGCTAGTTCTAAGACTTCATTAAAATCCCTCTTGGGATAGATTTCTAGTAGTCTCATCTTTACTTTTTTTCTTAAATTAGGAACCCTAGATTAGACTAGAACTGAAAATTGAAGCTATTGATCATCATAGAAGAATCAGATTGGAAGCAAGAGAATACAGATTTGTTTATCTCAATTATAAATTCTTTTCTTATCTATTTGTATCTTTTTAATGCTTAATCAATTGTGGATGATGGATTTTAGTTCAATTATGAATTAAACTCTATTTTGAGATTACTATGAATTTTATTGTGTAGTTTACTTTAATATATTTCCTTGTTAGTCTTATTAGCTGTATTTGGATTGTCTATTATGATTTGCCATTAATTGATTAATTGCCTAGCTAACAATTACTGTGATAATCCATATGAACTTGAGAGACGAATTATGGGTTTAGATCTGATCATAATAGCATGTATTCATGTGTTCTGCATGGAGTTGGAATTCATGATTTGTGCTTAGGATAGAGATATACCAAAGCATTGCATGTAGTCTAATAAGAACTTACACTTAAACCCTTTTTAATTATAATTCACATAGAGATATAGTGTATTAGTTAATTAGGGTGTTCAAGTTGATTCTATCATCTGTGGATTTGATTTTATATGAGTATGGTGCATTAAGAGATGGCCATATTTTACTTTCGTGTTCTTGATTAACAATCCAGTATAAATAATTTAGCTTAACAGAAAATGTGTTGACTTAAATGAAACAATAAGTGAAATTATAATCTCAAGTCTTCAATATCTTGTTTCATTCTAGGGATAGTTAGTAATAGTTTAATTAATTATTAAAAATTAAAATATTAAATTATTTGTTTAAATAAGATTAAATTGGCTATAGGTTAGTAATTGGTAATTCTTGTTAAATAATTCTCTGTGGGAACGATACTCTACTTACTATTATATTACTTGTTGACCACGTATACTTGTGTGTGAGCATATTTAGAATTTACCCAACAATATCATGATAAACATTGCAGATTAAGACAAATATGTCGGATACATGAGAAGCCAATGACATTGTATGTCGGATAGATATGGATTACAGGTATTACGTGAAGGTTCTCGACCTTGGGGATAGTGTGTAAGCTTAATGTATAAACAATTTATGTATATATCTTCTGCAACATTTGTAGAAATAGTATACCAGATTCGCGATGATTAGTACCCGAATTTGGGGTTGCTACAATAATGATATCTTGAGTGTTGATAGCAGTGCAAGATTTTCTCAACATAATCTTCGTTATTCCAATTAGAACTACTTTCCTATTAAGGTAAAGAATATTATTTTTCTCTTAAAGAATGTTATTTTCTTTTGATACTCGTAAATGCTATTATTTCCTTCCATACTCGTAAGGGATATCATTTTCTTTCATACTCCATATCATGTAAGTGATATTATTTCATCTCATATTCCTAAATTTAAAACTTACTATGGTAAGTATTGCTTCTATAATTCCTGAAATGATTAGAAATTTTTTAAGGATTGCGCTTCATCTAATATCATTTTAATATTGGTCTGAAATTTCGTATTAAAATTTGAAATTATTTTATGTTTGGGTACTATTCATACGGTACTATTCATGGGCATTATTTGTGACACCCCCAAATCTGGGTACTTCATTCCCACAAGATTTGGTGTTCACTTGATAAAAACATTCATTTCTAACTACCCAAATATAATAAAATTTAACAATAAATCTTCCCATTAAAGGATTACATCAATAAGTTTAATAAAATCTCCCAAGTTATCTAACTTTTAAATACAAACATCAAATGCGAAAATTAAATAACTACATCACAATATTTAAGTAGAGTTTGATAATATAAAAGTCAACAGGTTTACAAGTCTTCAACACGTGTTCATCTTTCCTTTCCCTTTACTGGTGGTAGGTTCATCGACCTTCTCAACTTTAGTTGTAATAGTTATATAAGCAAGAGTGAGCAAACAATTGCTCACTTGGAGTGACAATGAATAATACTAACATAGCAACTGTCAAACAAATAGGCTCAATAGGATTGAATAATATTCTTTATCAATGATAATCAAGAACAGAAATTGAAGTACATATCTGAGGGTCATAAGACCACGAACTATGTCCAAAGTTATAAGTATTCTTTCAACTTAAACCTAAACAGTCATTAGACTATAGGGACTTCTCGTACTTAAGGGGATCAGCCCTTCGTACAATGTATTGTGCACAAACATCTAAACGCTTTGCGTAAATTATCCCCTGTAATAGGGTTGTTCATCTCAGTATTTAGAATACAAGTTCGCACCAAAGTAAGTTTGGTTTGGATAAGTTTCAAGGTAATTTAGAGTTTAGCGAACATCAACTAAGGATTAGTTGAGTAAAAAAGTAATAACAATATGCTATGGAATAAGTCATACATGAATTAACATTGTATATTATGGTCATGCTTTAGAAATGAACTAAAAGTATAAGCATTGAATAACGTAACATACCTTGCTTGAACAATATTAAGTTAAGGCTAGAATTTTGTTTAGTAATAGAATTGAATTATTGAACATACATAATCAATAGCAAGTTGAACGATAAAAACTTACTCAATATAAAGGTAAATAGAACAAACTCAAATAGAGGTTAGAATTCGGAAACTTACTCAATTGTAAACAAGATAGGGTAAAAAAAAACTTGCCTTACGTATAGGCTAAACCGTAATAACTTGATTCTCAATATCCTATACAAATATCATCATGACATAATTAGTTACTACATGTACTTCATACACAATTAAGTACCTATTGCATGTATGACTTGGTTTTAATCATATAGTCAAGTCACACTATTAATGCAATAACATAACTCATTAATTGTTAATAATATTCACACTATTGGTACTATAACACCACAATTAACAAAAATCGCATTTTAATAGTCATAACTGATAAGTAGGTTTTATACCTACTTATTCGGTATCTATTACTTGAATTATTTGCTTAATCTCATGTTTCTTAGTTACTTTTCATACATTTTATGTTATTTTGTAGGCTATGACATAACATTGGCATGAAGAAGCAAGGAAAAGCAATTCGGATATCTTTTGGACCAAAATACCCAAGCGAATGCAAGAAGGGAAGATTGAAGGACTTTTGACACTAAGTTGGATGCATGTTCTTAGCTTGGAACTTGGATTTTACTATAGATCTACTTCTTAGCTTTCCGGAACATCTTGAATCATCTCAATCGGAGCTTAGATGCGAGAGTTATGGCCTTTTTATCAACACAGATCAAAGTTAAGACTTGTCGTTCTTACCATTTACACAGCATCTACTTCAAGCTTGATTTCCGCCTTACTCCAGCCCGAATCTGTCAATTGTTAAAGAATGAAAGTTGTAGATCTCGTCGATATCTTCGATTTGATAGAAGGCAGGCCCCGTAACTCCTAGTGGATCAAAAGTTATGCTTGTTTTACCAAAGGATGTCGCAGCAGAAAATAGCGTAGCGCGGACCGCTCTATAAATGAACTATGCATAGCGCGGGGCGTGCTAGTCCACCAGAAAGTTGGCCACTGCAGCGCAGGCCGCGCCTAGAATGGCTTGGGGACAGCGCGGGGCGCGCTAGGCGGCGGGGAGATAGCTTATTTGGGTAATTTGATGTCCAATTTGAGGTAGAATAGGATTATCAGTTGCCTAGCTTATTTGGGTATCCATTAGAACTATAAATACATGATGAGAGGCATAAAAGAGAGGAGATATAGGCTAGTTTGGAGGATTCCATTAGATTAGATTAGAGTAGATTAGGAGTAAAACACTAGTTCTTGTTAGATTTGGAGATTGAAGCAACTTGGAGACCATTGAAGATTCAAAGTAGGAGCAAGGAAGGAGCGTCAAATCTACAAACAATAGATTCTATCTTCTTATCTTCTTCTATCTTTTTTTTTAATGATTATTCAATTGTGGATTCTTAGTTTTAATTCAATAATCATGAACTAATTCTTTGTTTGAGATTATAATGGATCTTATTGTGTAGTTTATTTTAATATGTTTCGCTATCAATTATTATGTTCTATTGTGAGGATTTTCTATTATGATTTGGACTCAATTGTTTAATTGATTGGTCATCAATTACCGTGATAATCTATATGAACTCGAGAGATGAAGTATTGATTTAGATCTTATCATGATAGCATGTGTTCATGATTTTGTGAATAGCTTAATCTTGATGAATGTTAAGGTAGAGATATGCTTGACATCGCATGTAATCGGATAGAGAACTTATTCTTAAACTTTCTTCAATTGTAATTCACATAGAAATATAGTGGGTTAGTTGATTAAGGTGTTTAACGGATTTCAATCTTAATTGTGGATTGACGTTAATACGGTATTAGTGCATCGAGAGGTGGTTAATACTACTTTCGTGTTCTTGATTAACAATTCGGGATAGAGAATAATTGATAAGAAGTGTGTTATCCTAAATGCAGCAATAAGTGAAGTTGTCATCTTAAATCTCCATAATCTTAATTTAACTAGTGGTAATTAGAATTAGTTTACTTATAAATTGAAATTCATTCGTTTAAATAAGATTGAGTTGGTTATATATTAGTACTTGGTAATTCTTTTTAATTAATTCTCTGTGGGAACGATACTCAACTTATCACTTTATTACTTGTTGACCACGTATACTTGCGTGTTGTGCGTAATTAAATTTTACCCAACAAGTTTTTGGCGCCGTTGCCGGGGAATTAGTTTAATATCTCTTTGCCAATATTAATTTCAATCAAATTAGTCTTAATTTAAATATATTTGTTTTTATTTTTAATTCTCTTCCTATATTTCTCTCTTTTCAGGTACCATGGATGACTTTGTGTATCAATGGCCATACACGAACATGACTCAACCAAGGGAAACAGGGATTGATGGACTTAATGCATTTTCTGCAATGTCAGCACAGATTGAAGAACTTTCGAGGAAGTTGGACGTTTTTGCAGCCCAAAGGAGTCGAAGGATGGCAGTTATGTGTGACTATTGTGTTGGCAATCACCCGAGTAATCAATGCACCATCAATCTTGGGCCGGTACAATATGGTGGTAATTACCTCTATCAGTATGCATATGATAATTATCATCAAGTTTGTGGGTATCACCCGGATTCTTCATGGAGCTATAATTATCAAGATCAATACTCTACTCCAAATCCAACATACACGCCAGAATTCTCATATTAACCTCCATTAAAAGAAGAAAAGTCAAAGTTGGAGGAATTACTGTCAAAGGGCATAGCAAACCAAGAGGAGAGGAGGATTAATCAAGAGCGGTCAATTCAGAATCAAGAGATATCAATTCAAAATCTGCAGAACCTGATGGATCAAATGCTCAAAGCCTTAAACAACTGTCCTCAAAATAAGTGGTGTTATGACGAGGATTCCGAGATTGATAGAGTGCCCGAGCCAAATCTACAACTAGATGAGACACGAGATTTTGAAAAAGAGGAGACAAGTGGGGATAATGAAAACAAGGTCAGTGAAGAACTAACAGTGATGAGCCTATGTTATTAGAGCCCCAAGTTCCTTCTCCGTCAAAGATCAAGGGTCCAGTTAGATTTGCAAAACCGTTCCCACTTGGTAGTCATGTCGTCGGCGAAGCTCTTTATGACATAAGAGCGAGTTCAACAATGAAGCCGTGGTGGGACGAAAAAGAGAAGATAGACGAAGAGCCCATTATGTTTGATACACTTGCATGCCCAAATATGATCACAAACACAATGGAGATAGCACCTAGTTATTTGCCCTTCTTCATGGAGATTATACCGAGTCATAGTATGCTAGGTGACTTTGATGCTATGGTCATCGCTTGTGGGAACCTCCCAAAGGATTATTTGATACTGATGGATGGAGGATTCCTCAACTTTCGAAGAGTAATTGGAGAGTGTTGACCAGACAAAGTCGGGCTTACGACGTTAAAACTAGCGCTACTTGGGAGGCAAACCAAGCTATAAACCTTTTCTTCCTTATTTATTCTTTATATTTTAGTTTATAGTCTAACTCAAATATTTAGTTTTCAACGAATAATGACTCCGTAATGGTATGCTTGCAGGTAAGGCAAGAAAAAGAGAGTCACCAAGCTACTGACTGCCTAGCGCGGGCCGCACTACACAATGCCTATACCAAGCGCGGGGCACGCTATCAGTCCAGAAATCACTACTTGCCTAGCGCAGGGCGCGCTACTCAAGGGTTATACCCAGCGCGAACCACGCTACTCGGGAATTTCAGGCGCTGAACGGATTTAATCGACGTGTCTCAGATTTGAACAAAGCCAATTCTCGTTAATACATGCAACTTCTCCACTTCTCCTACACCCATTACACTTCCAATACTCCACAACCCCTATTACACCATCCTTACCTCTCCTTCTCCTTTTCAACTTCCATTCCCATTAAACTCATCCATCCCCAACTTCCAATCCACGTTGGTTTTCCATTTCCAATCCACGTTGGTTTTCAATTTTCGCGCCGCTCAAAAATCCCAGGCGTTAAAAGTGGTTTAATTGCAATGTTAGTCAAGTCCAACTCAAGTGTAATTCCCAATTTATTCCAATGTGTGTTGCCTATTCTTCAGACTTAGCAGACAAGGAGAACATGTTGTATTTTCAGGGAAGTCCTCTCTTTTAATTTTTCCTATCTTAGCCATTGAGGACAATGTCTAGTTTAAGTTTGGGGGGCATTTTAGTGTCGTATTGCATATAGTTAGTTATTTACATTGTAGTTCATATAGTTACATTTAGTTTTTGTGTTCACTTTCCTAAAAAAAATCAAAAATCAAAAATAATAGTTAGTTACTATATATGTTCATCTTGCATGAGTCCAGCTGTTTGATAGTTAAGTTTATTTTGGCCAATGATGAGATTGGAATTGGGTAGACAAGTATAGTCCTGATTATTAGAGCGTTGATGTGATTTCTTGTTATGAATCGAGTCTTTTTCTGTTTGAAACTAGTATAATAAGGATAGCACAGTAAAAATAACTTGTTGATTGATTGAGTTTAAATTGATACATAATCGGACTCTAAAGGATAATGCTAGTTTGAATGAAAGAATGACAAGAATAAGTAGTGATGGCTAAAGTTAGATAAGAACCTAAGTTTGGGGGAATATTTGGGGTATATAAGCTAAAAAAAAGAAAAAAAACAATACAAAAAGAAAAAAAAAGAAAAGAAAAAAAGAAAAGGAAAAAAAAAGATATTGAGTTGAATAAATTGAGTCCTATGGTGGGTCGACAAGAAGCGTGAAATGCACTTTCCATAAACACAGGAGTGAGATGGAGCGTAAAACGCACTCACTATCTATCATTCAAAAGAAAAAAAATGAATAAAACGGGAAATAAGAGCAAAAAGCCCCTGTAGATGAAAAATGAAGTATAAGTATGCCATGTTGACCCTCGATATTAGTAATTATTTAATTTTACTTGGATCGAGCTTGTTTTTGGATTTCTTGAGTTTACACTATATGATGCCTTCGAAGAGAATTTTTATGTGTTAAATTTGATTTTATATTAGTTAACATTGTTGTGGAGCACACACGCACAATATTAGTGATAACAGTCTAAGATTTGATGATTGATTGGGAAGTTAATGATTTGTTTTGATATGAGGTATTATCATGTTTACTTGATTTCTCTAAGGCCAGTTGAATAGACTTATTTCTATCATTACTGCTGGATTCGTAGGCATGTAGATTAGTTACATTGCATAGCATTGTTGTTTAGTGTTTTTGCTTGAGGACAAGCAAAGGTTTAAGTTTGGGGGTATTTGATAAGTAGGTTTTATACCTACTTATCCGATATCTATTACTTAAATTATTTGCTTAATCTCATGTTTCTTAGTTATTTTTCATACATTTTATGTTATTTTGTAGGCTATGACATAACATTGGCATGAAGAAGCAAGGGTAAGCAATTCGGATATCTTTTGGACCAAAATACGCAAGCGAATGCAAGAAGGGAAGATTGAAGGACTTTTAACACCAAGTTGGATGGATGTTATTGCTTGGAACTTAGATTTTAGTGTAGATCTACTTCTTAGCTTTTCGGAACATCTTGAATCATCCCAATCGGAGCTTGGATGCGAGAGTTATGGCCTTTTTATCAACACAGATCAAAGTAAAGACTTGTCGTGCTTGCCATTTACATAACATCTATTTCAAGCTCGATTTCCGCCTTACTCCATCCCGAATCTGTCAATTGTTAAAGAATGAAAGTTGTATATCTCGTCGATATCTTCGATTTGATATATAGCGGGCCTCATACCTCCTAGTGGATCAAAAGTTATGCCTGTTTTACCAAAGGACGTCGCAGCAGAAAATAGCGTAGCGCGGACCGCGCTATAAATGAACTATGCATAGCGCGTGGCGCGCTAGTCCACCAGAAAGTCGGCCACTGTAGCGCAGACCGCACCCAGAATGGCTTGGGGACAACGTGGGACGCGCTAGGCGGTGGGGAGACAGCTTATTTGGGTTATTTGATGTCCAATTTGAGCTAGAATAGGATTCTTAGTTGCCTAACTTATTTGGGTATCCATTAGAACTATAAATACATGATAAGAGGCATAAAAGAGAGGAGATATAGGCTAGTTTGGAGAATTCCATTAGATTAGAGTAGATTAGGAGTAAAACACTAGTTCTTGTTAGATTTAGAGATTGAAGCAACTTGGAGACCATTGAAGATTCAAAGTAGGAGCAAGGAGGGAGCGTCAAATCTACAGGCAATAGATTCTATCTTCTTATCTTCTTCTATCTTTGTCTTTTAATGATTATTCAATTGTGGATTCTTTGTTTTAATTCAATAATCATGAACTAATTCTTTGTTTGAGATTACAATGGATCTTATTGTGTAGTTTATTTTAATATGTTTCGCTATCAATTATTATGTTCTATTGTGAGGATTGTCTATTATGATTTGGACTCAATTGTTTAATTGATTGGCCATCAATTACCGTAATAATCTATATGAACTCGAGAGATGAAGTATTGATTTAGATCTTATCATGATAGCATGTGTTCATGATTTTGTGAATAACTTAATCTTGATGAATGTTAAGGTAGAGATATGCTTGACATCGCATGTAATCGGATAGAGAACTTATTCTTAAACTTTCTTCAATTGTAATTCACATAGAGATATAGTGGGTTAGTTGATTAAGGTGTTTAACGGATTTCAATCTTAATTGTGGATTAGCGTTAATACGGTTTAGTGCATCGAGAGGCGGTTAATACTACTTTCGTGTTCTTGATTAACAATTCGGGATAGAGAATAATTGATGAGAAGTGTGTTAACCTAAATGCAGCAATAAGGGAAGTTATGATCTTAAATCTCCATAATCTTAATTTAACTAGTGGTAATTAGAATTAGTTTACTTATAAATTGAAATTCATTCGTTTAAATAAGATTGAGTTGGTTATATATTAGTACTCGGTAATTCTTGTTAACTAATTCTCTGTGGGAACGATACTCAACTTATCACTTTATTACTTGTTGACCACGTATATTTGCGTGTTGTGCTTAATTAGATTTTACCCAACAATAACATACCCTTTATCAAAAATTACAGAATTGTATAATTAAAATACACTTTCTGGCCAACACTGCTGACCGACGCTGTGGCACCCCAGTTTGTACTGGGAACGGCGCTGCAGCGCGGCGCTGACGCTGGTGCGCGGCGCTGGTGTTGCGGCGTGAGACACAGGCCTGTGATAGGCGCTGAATTACAGTTTCAGGAAACAATTTTCGTGAAGAACACAAACAAAGCTAATTTGGCCTACAACTTAGTTTCTAGCAACCAATTTAACACGTATAATTTACATAGACTTCACAGAAACATAACTTAAGGTCTCTAACATATTTTTACCCATATAAATAACATAAACATCAAATTTAAAACCTTTGAATTCCATGTTTTATGCAAAAACTCCATTTTTTGACATCCTTGACAAAAATTAACACTGAGGTCTCAATAATACACCAAATTAACTCATTCAAATTGCATCCTCTTTGTTTCATACTAAATTAATATATTCGAGGCTTAATTATAGATTAGTTCACAACCCAACTACCAATTTTGTACTTTCACAAGCTATATATATAACCATATGCACTGAAAACGATTTTCTTTCTTTTTAACTTGATTAGCACACTAATTCTTGTCTAAATGTGAATTCTAACATCACAATTACACAAAAACACAATAACTCAGTTGTATTAACAAAAATTCAAAAAAAACTGAATTCACAGAGACTTGAAATTCATGACGTAGAACATATATATATATATATATATATATATATATATATATATATATATATATATATATATATATATATATATATATATATATATATATATATATAATATTAAGGTTATGGAAGTATACCTTCTCTTGCTTGAACAATCCTTACTAAAACACAGACATTGTTTTGGAATCACAGAACTTTTCTCTCAAACTCTCTCTATTCTATCTTCTTCTTAGTATCAGTATAAGCTAATTTTTTTTCACGTAAAACCAACTATGACTTATGCGTAAGAATAAAAACTGATAGCCATTACACGCACACTTAAAATAACAGTTACAAAAACTTAAACGTACATCAGTTATAAAATATATTTTATTTATTATTTTGATTTATTTTATTTATATTATAAGTCAAATTCAAAATTCAAAAGCCATAAGGCTTTGTTTGGCAAAAACACTTTTAAAATAAAGGTTTAATATCTTTAAGCCTTGTTTGGTAATGTGACGCCCCCAAATCCGAGTCCCTTCGAACCTCGGATCCGGTCCGCCACGATACTACTATCGTCAAACTATTTATATCTTTTATTCATAACCTAATGAATATAACTTTGCTTATTACAATTTAGAATATAAATTCATTCCATTTCCAGGATCTGTGTAATGACCCCAAACTTTTAACAGTTTCAAATCTTGGTCATTACCATTCCTATCTTACATCATATTCTATGTTATAACAATATGCGGAATAATTTAAACTTTTTCAATCTTCCTTGAAAATAAATCTTTTATTGATATCTTAACTTGAATCAATTACAAATCCCTGAATCAAATTATGATATGATTCACTCAATTCAATTTCTGTATAAATTCTTACATCTCAATTCGAACTCCTCTATGTACCGCCTAGTACAACTTTACAAGCTAACATATATTACACATCGTAAACTACTATCAAGTATATCTACTAGAACCTAAACATGGTTCAATAGCATATATTTAATTAAACAAATCAATCTCCTTTGATGTGATTGAACTTTATCAATCAAGTAGCACGTAACCTTTACAGTGTGTCCTTAACCTGCAAAAGTGGTTATTTGCAAGGGTGACCTCGACAGTCCATCAATTCTAACAGTTTTCATGCAGCACATAGCATATAGTAGCATATTCAATTCATGCATTCATAATCAATTAATGTTTACTACACATGTTACTTCACACATAACAGGCATAGAGATTTACTTCACGAGCATATTATCAAATCAACTTTCACATTTCATATATATCTCATATGCATTTCATATATATACATTAGCATTCCCATAGCATAATATAGCTCAACTAACAGTTATAGATTTCATATATCAAATAGGAACTGAAAGACTTGTCTGATTCATAGTTTATCAACTACGACTTAACTACTTAAAGCTTATCTACACTTCGTGTATTCCTACATAGTTATATAATCATGGATTCATATCCATTAGTCATACATTCATACAATCTTAATATAACAAAAATGTTACATTATTTCCTAACTAGGTTTGTAAAACCTACACTTCACTTTCTCATCATACTCTTAGAATAACTAGGTATGTATAAGTATACCTTAACCACTCGTACTTGACATCAATATTCATATATATCTATCACACACTTGACTCGCTATGTGTTCGACACATTTAAAACTCATTTAGGTAAGTTCAAACGTACACATAAACGTCTAACTTAGTTGCAACTTCATACAACATCACATATCCTATATTTTCATAGCACAAATCAGATCACAACTTCAAACAACGTATCATTGCTTTATTTCTTGAAAACATTCCTTTGGACTTAACATTTGAAAGTCATAATTAACATTCATCTCTATCACATAGCATGCTTCTCACACATTACATAGCATATTGGTCATATATTACAAGTTAAAGTAATCATATAAGCATGCCTTGAACTTTAGATTAAAAACAGAAACTATTCATGACTGTAAGATGGCGCAGCTACGCCCTGTCTAGGCTTAGGGACGGCGCAGCTGCGCTGTCCCCTAGCCAGACCAAGGTTGAGCTTTGCACTTCTGGTTTCAATTAAATCTTTAACATACCTAGACACTTACACTTAACATGCATACACACTAGAGGTCTTTACATACTTGTATGACCACTTCAAGATCAACCTTATATGTTAAGGACTTTAGATTAGGATTTTCACGAAATCAAAGCCAAATAGGGTCATGTAATCACTTGGTGTACTAATTAGCCTTATATTCGCATAAAGAGGTCACATAATCTGTACTACACATGCTCATACATATTCATACCTTTTACTCATAGCTAGCATCTTTTAACACTTTAAAACATGCCTTAACCTCATGCTTAGTTTACTTCCATTATGTTTAACATATAAGACTTATGTTTAGAGACATAATGAAACATAACATGGCATCTCAAGCCTTTAGAATCTAAATATTCATATATAATGAAACTTAAGTTTGAAAACATGCTCGAGGTTGCCTTTGAAATCATCTTATCATAAATGATGCAATATAGCACATATAAATCAACTTTAAAACTCTTATTATAAGTAACTAAGTCATGTTAACATCTTTTCAAGTTCAGAAACTATATCTTGTAGCATTCATGTCCATTGGCTTATTATACTTGGAAATTTTTCTACCACAAGACTTAACAAGTTTGGTCATGGACAAGGACGCCATAAACATTATATCATGCTCATTTACATCTGAAATCAATCATGTATATCAACCACTAAGTTCAGAACTTGTAGAACATGAATTACTTCAAAGTTTGTCTTTAACACTTTAAGTTTTTAGTACAAATCTCTCATTAAATCATGTTGATCACCTCATACTACATAAGAAAACCTTATACCTCATGTCATACCTATTTCTCATGTATATACAAGTCATAATATTATATTAGCAACAACCTAGCATGACAGAATCCATCAACTGGTTCTGAGGTAAGGCGCAGCTGCGCTGCACCCTAGTACAAACAGGGCGCAGCTGCGCCACGTCGAGTTCAGAAGCAGTAAGTATACTCTGTTTTGCAGAGTAACTACTAACTTGATTTCCAACGATTCAAACATGTTCCAAACCATTATTAAAGAGTTCATACATGTTAGTAAACTTCCTAAACACATTATAACATGTAATTCATATCAATTAACATATGAATTCAAGAAATTTCAAGAATTAAACAAGACCCAATTCAAGAACTTAATTAGAACTTATACCTTCTTAAGCTTTAATTGGACTCCTCACCCACTGAATATGCATCTACAATTGCTCAGCCACTTAAAGTTCTCAAACTCAGATAATTACAACCAGTAAAAACTAAAAATCATGCTTCTATTTATAAAGAAAATTTGGACTGGACATTGGCATTACACAAGATTGGAGTCCATGGTGTAATAGAAGGAAACAAATGTTATTAAGGAGTTGTTCAACAACTCAGTACCAGCCACCTTGCTAGCCATGATCACCTATGTCTTGCAGCTTGCAAGTTACGTATTTAGAGTATAGACCACTGTTCATGTACCTTTTGTGTCACTTATTTTGGGACAAGAGCAAAAATCTCAGCATTTGATCATCTAAGGCTTAGTTTGGTTCTTTAATTCCCATAATGTAATATTAAGGTACAATTGTTACCATATTAGAAAAATATTAGAGATTATTTATGTACTCACATCATATAACCCATGTACCTTAGTCCACATAATTTAATATTTATAACATGTGTGGACTTAATTTAATTGCTCACTAATAACTTAATATCTCCTTTTTCTATTTATTTACACATCGGTATTGAAATAAATATTTTAATAACACATATTTATTTACTCCCATCTTTTAGAGTACACATATAATTGTCTCATCACATAGAATGAGATAACAAAACTTATTTAAATCAACTTTATGATTTAATTATTTTTACTCTATACTTTCGTATATCATTAACCACAATTAACTATTACACCTCATTAAATCTTAAGCAGTAGGTAATTATATGATACTACTACTCACATTTTTCCCATATTATACATTATTTAATATAAAGTTTGTGTGACACACTTTATCTCAATGCTAAATTATTTAGCTTACCTTACATTTGTAATATGTATAGCTTTTACACTTAAAATAATTAATTTCTACTCTATTAATTATTTAAATTATACACTATACGTATAATTATTCGATAGTCCCAAGACAACTTCTTCCATCTCTAACTAATAATTATTTATAACTATATATATTAGTCCTCTTCGTTTATTAATCACTTATCTTTCAAATATTATAATACTATGTAATATATTTTAAAATATCAAATTAAACATATTCCTTCCATTTTCTTTATGCAACATATAGTCCTTAATTCACCATTTACGACCTTTATATTAGTCCTTAGTATATATTTCTTGAAATCACACTTTCACAACTTACTCAAAGTTTTCTACAGACCGGCGCAGCTGCGTTGGTCACAGGCTTGGAAATATCGCAGTTGCGCCATACCAAATTCAGAGGCAGACAAGTTTTACTTTAGCAAAAGTAAAATCTACGCTTCTAAATACTTTACACATCCTCCTTAAGTGTTAACTCGTCTAACATCAATCCCCTCTTTGATTTCACATCATAGATTACTATTTTTCTTAACAATTTAAGGATCACACTTCGAGTTTTGAAACTTTATTTCCCTTATTAGTTTAACCAACTATAACATCTCCTTTATAGTTTCTTACCACCAATAATACAAAACTCGAATATAACACATACATACATTCCTTTAATCTTCACTTCTCGCCTTGTATCAATTTACTCAATAATTCTCTAACCACTTTAAAGGTATATCAATTTCCTTCTCTCATCAACAACGTACATATATACAAGTCTAAACCTAGCACACATCGAGTCTTTAATAGTATCCAATATAGTACACTGAGTGGTTTCCCACAAACAACCAATAAATTAGTTTTTGTCTCGTCTACACTGCTTTCATAGTGAGTTAGATCGGTTACTAATTCGTATATACCTCCGCTCTCTGAATGAATCGTTTAGCCCAGCTCCTATACATCCACTATTAAAGGTACGGTTGCGCTGCCTTAGACTTGATACTTACTCGTACATATACTCAAGAAATTGGTGATTATCAAAGATATTTAATGTTACCAACTTACTATCATAAAATAATTTCACATAAATTATTTAATGCCGATAGATAAATCTTATCCATCTTCTTACTAATTCATCTCTACAATTTATAACAAATATATAATAATGATATATATTTATTTAACACAACATCACTTATTACATAACTCATATTATCCTATGTAACACAATACCACATACCTCGTAACACATATATATATTCTTGTTCGAACCCTTCTCATGCTTTAAGAATTTTATCTACTGAATTTTTATTTTAATATTTTCTAAAAATTCGGGTTCTTACATCCTCTCCCCCTTATAAGGATTCCGTCCTCGGAATCACCGAAACCTACACTACTCAATGCCATTCTGAATATTACATATTCTTTTGAATAATTTTATCCATTGTCTTTTCGAAAGTTTCATTATAACTTGCTCACTTGCATTCTACCACATTCTCCTTTCTAAGGAACACTCTACTTACTACTTTCATCACACAAAAAAATAAGAATCTTCCACGATTTTTCAATAATCGGGGAGTAGTATGAATAACTCATATTCTAATTTATGTTGGGGGTCACACAAGACCGTGAACTAGTGCTTCAACACAATCCTTCACACTGCAAACCAGAGTGTTTATCAATCACAAAGACTGAAAACACCCTCCACACGTACACTAAGTGGCCAGCCTATTGTACCACTACGTTGGGCCGCATCATAGTTTTTTTGTAACGACTATATGCATTACACTTGGAACCAATGTCCCCGAAAATATGTCCCCTTATAGGGTTGTTCACCTCAGCTTTTCAGCATCTGAATCCGCACCAGGACAATCTGGTTTGGAACAAATACTCAAGAATTCTTGAATTCCATAAATATTTTCCAACAGCCGTCTAGCCGAATCAAATAGCTTAGACTTTTATCAACAATTCGGACATCAATCGAAATAATTTAGCCAACTTAATTGACCTTCTTCATAATTTAAAAGAAAATCAAAAAAATTCTTTTATGACGTCATGATACCGTACCAGATTAGTAGTACGTTGAGGATTCTGCAATTATGTGACTTTGTCATATTACATCATACCATAGTGGGCTGACGATCTTTCTATCACAACCAACACTAGGTTCGACTGCATTGATGAATCCATCATTTACCATTTCCTACACCATATCAAATGATGCACATGGTTAGAAATACATTTTGAAAATTTTCAAACCATTTTTGTCTTAGCCGAAACAATTAGCATAGACATATAAATAACGATATTGTTTTTAAACATCATTGGTTTAATCACATGATCCAATATTTTTCAAGAAAACAAAAGTGCAAACAACAGCACGAAGTCAATAAATTTTGAAAATCTAGCAGAGCTAGAAGATTTAGAAAATCCATGTTTCTCCATCAACTTCAATCTTTACTACATTGCTTCATCTACCGATCTTCAACACCATTAATGCTTACTATACCAAAATTTCTAACTTCATAACATACATATACCCGATATAGTTCATCAAACTTACCACACTTTGGAAATCCAGGAACTTGCCATAATCATATGAGTTTAAGAACTTACCCTAGTCAGACCATAGGCGACCATTCGCTGAGGGGTTCAAAGATATTTCATATAATTATGAGTCACGAACGTACCATAAGTATGAGTTTTAAGAACTTGCAACTTAACCTTATATTCTCTAACTATAACCTATCTATCTATTATACACCTGAGAAAAGAATCACCTTCTCAACAAGTATATAGCAAATAACGCGACACAGACATTTCAATGATTATCAGTGCCAGAACTAAGTGGCTTTTTACACCAAGTACAATTCCCCGCCCATAATAAGGAATCATACAACTCAGCTGCTGACATGGGTCCTCAATTTAAATCCCACCTAACTCTATCTCATACTTAACTTGCTCTTTGCTCAATATGAATTCTTCGTATCTCATCATACACAACTCCTCATGAGTTCACATCGTACCATTTCATAGTACATTCTCTTATAGTAACAAGTTATACACACTTAGTCGTTATAGACTATTTATCACTTCATAGCTCATTCTGATCACGTCCGGGTCATCGATTAGCTTAGGGTTCTTTCCCATTATCAACTAAACTCCGTTCGAGTTCATTCTTGTGATAACCCGAGATTTCGAATAATCAAAATTTTACGAATAAATTTTTTTTTAATTAATATTAATATTGATTATTAATTTTGTGACAAGTTTTTGTGATACGAGTCTCGAGAAGGTTAATTCGTGTATTGACTAATAAATTTAGAGTAGAGTTGTGCTTAACAGCTTTAGAAACCCTAACCCTAATTCCTGGAGAGGAATTCGATAGAAATATAATTAAAAGAATTATATTGTTATGCATGTGTTTGTATTGTATAGAAATGTTGATCAATAATTGATCGTATAAGGTTTGTAATTAATAAACCCTAATAAGATATTAGAATCCCTAATCTCAGGATTAAAAACCCTAACGTAATGTTAGAAACCCTAATCGAAAGCCGAGAAACCCTAATTTTAAAATTCAGGAATCCTAAACCCTAATTAGGAAACCCTAATCCTAATTGACAAGTCTAATGTGTTTATTAAACTTATCATATGATTAGAAAACCCTAATTATATTTTAGTATCTTAATTTCTATTTTACAAACCCTAATTATAATTTAGAAATTTTATTTTTCTAATTAAAATCCTAATTTGGAAATTGTAGAAACTAATTATGTAAAACCTACGGGTTAAGACCTAAGGGTTAGGACCTTAGGGTTAAACCCTAAGGGTGTGACAAATTCCAAGTATGCCATTAAAAATAAAATACAAATGACAAAAATATCCTTTTTACATTTTTAATGAGCTAACTTGTAAAATTGGTAATACCTTTAGTTAGTGACCTAATTGCTTGACCATTGTGACTTATATCTCAGCATTTACTGATCAAAACCGATAGCTAGCATTGGGCATTCATTGAATCAATTATATAAGAGATTTAGAGAGAGAAAGTTCATAAAAAAGCTATTTTGCTCTCTTGCTCTCACCAACTCTCTCTCCCATCCAAAGCTCCTAAATTCTAAGGTAGATCAGTCACTAAATCACCTCTAGAAACATCAAGTTCAGATTAGGAAGATCAAGATCAAGATTTGAACAAGAAGGTATAAACCCTAAAATCTATTTTGATCTTGTATGCTTAAGTCAAATTTGTGTTTTTGTGTTTAGAATCTTGCTAATGGATGTTTTATGAAGATCTATGATGATCTATCATGAATCCATAGCATCAAAGTGCCTTAAAATGATGTTTTAAAAAAACTGTTCTTGAGCATTTTTTGTGGTCTGACAATAAATGTCAGTGGCCATAGATTATTGCTCGTTTAAGATTTTTGTTGTTTTAAGTTTTGGATTTGTAGCCTGGTAGGTGGTCTTTAATCTGCAAGTGGTAGTATAGTCATTTGATGTCTAGATATCATTTTATTCAAGGTCAAACACCGTTGACCGAGCTTGACCGGCTGAAATCTGGGTAACCCAGAAAGTAAGAAACAACGTCTGACAGTTATTTGTGAGGTCTTGATCTGGCAGGTTTTCGGTTGTTTGATGTTGTGTTTGTAACCATATTGTAGCCTGTTATATGTTCTTTCATTCCGTGGCTTTAGATCGTGTAAATGAACAACTAGTAGATCGTGACAGGTGGTCAAAGTAGACCACTCGGTCTGTTTTTGACGTTTCTGAAAAACCCAGAAACAGTTAGAACGAGCCCTCTGACAGGGTTTGACCGGGTCCTATCTTGTGGATCTGTTAATGTTAAACTGATTTGTGATTATTTTAATGTTCCTTGTCATGTATACTGTATATTGGAACCATTAAACGACTTAAATCATGACTGGAACCTAGATTAAATGGAGCTTGAAAGTGACCACTCAAACTGTCTGGGTTTCTGGAAAACCCAGAAACTGTCTGACAGGTACTTTGAGAGGCTAGATCTGGTTGTTTGTTTATTGTATGACCAAGAGTTTGATTGGATATTGTAGAGTTACAGTTTTACTACATGATCAGTGTCTAAGTTAGCCTAAAGCATGTTTGGATTAAGAATAACAAGTGGTCAAACGAGCAACCTTGAACACTGACTTTGTTAGTGTTCTTGAGCCAAAAACACCTAAGACAACAGACAAGTGTCGCTAAAGGCCTATAGCGACGGTTTTATTTATTTTATTTTCTGAATATTCTAGAAATTATTTAAAAATAGAAATAAATTATAAAAAATTATTAAAAATAGTTTTAAAAATCATTTTAAATTCTGAAAAATAACTTTTAATTATTTGGGACATTTTTCATTAATATTTATAATTATTTGGATATTAATGATATTTAATTTATTTAATTAGTGTATTAAATAAATTAGAGAAAAATGATTTAATATTATGAAAAATCATTTTAAATAAGAATAACGTATTTAAAAATATTTTGAGTTATAAAATGTAACTTTTAATATTATTAGAGAATTTTCATTAATAAATTAAAATTAATGATATTAGATTTATTTAATTATTAAATTAAATAAATAAGATAAAAATGATTTTATTGATTTAAAAATCATTTTAAATAAGAATAAAGTGTTAGAAAATATTTTGAATTATAAAATATATATTTCAATATTTTTGGAGAATTCTCATTAATAAATTAAAATTAATGATATTAGATTTATTTAATTATTATATTAAATAAATGAATTAAAAATAATTTAATTGATTTAAAAATTATTTAAAAATGAGAAAAATATTTTAAAAATATTTTAAGTTATAACTAATGACTTTTAATATTTGTATGATAATTTCATTAATATTTAAATATTAATGGTGATGATTTAAAAATAATTTTAATTACTTTAAAAAAATCATTTAAGTAGAATATTAATGATTTAAAAATATTTTAAGTTATTAACAATAACTTTAATATTTTGACAAGTATAACATTAATATTTTTTATATTATTAAATATTAATGATAATAAGATTATTTGATAATTAAATCATTTAAAAATAATTTAAGTGTTTGAAAAATATTATAAATTATAATAATTGTTTATAAATTATTAAAAGCTTCCGAAAAATATTATAAATGATATTTGACTTATCTAAAATAATATTGAAGCTTAGAGACCGAATTTAATTGATAATAAATGTGTTAATTGTCGGATAGGGTGACCAGAACACCGAGAATAGACCGAAGTCCAACCAGACCGAACTAATCTGACTTGTTAAGTGTTTATATATGTTATAAACACTGATGTGATTATGTGATAATGTGCTTAGGAGAAATTTGATTGTAGAATACAATGTTACGTGTTATAAATGATTGTGCTAATTGAGAGACTGATATTATTGGTTATAGGTCTTACGAACGTAAATAAGTATTTTTTGTAGCTGTAATCAGCGGAGAAAGCAAGTTTCCTAACTCAACCTTGAGTTATATTCATTCAATTATTATAGTGGTTAATTATTGCTAATTATACCATGTCCAGGGAATTTATTATTGATTATTCGCAGTTAGAGCATATTTAATAATTCAAATTGAATTACTGATTCGGAGAATATACATTTATAGAATAACTGTTGTTGGATATTCATATTCGTAGAAGATAGAATTGACAGTACAGATAATTCATGTTTATTGTCAAATTATGTTGAGAAATGTCTTAGCTAATTATTCTGGCTAGACGAACATGAGAATTCAATTGTTATTGATAGATCGATGCCAATTATTTCGGCTAGATCGATAAGTAAATAGAAATTGAAATTATTGAATTTCGTTGTTAAATCAAATCTTGATTCTGAGACTGAGAAGAACAACCTTTTATATAAAGGGAACATTTTTTTAAGTCGTATATTCGACCATTGCGCGCGACCTAAGTATTATGCATAATATAGGGTACAAGGAGTTGGCCGGCTCTAAGTACGTGTAGAGGAGTATGATTTAATCTTTATGGTTATCTGATACACCTGAGTATATATCAAAGTAAATCTTTGATAGATACCCGAGAAGAGAAGTTCTAGATCTAGTGTGATCACTCAGCATAAATCTGGAAAATATTCCACTTTGCTATTTCGTAGAATTAATTCTTGATTATTCATTTGAATATCGTAGAAAAACCTTGAAAGCGTTGTACTCTTTCATTATCAGATTATTGATACGGAGAATGTTAGAAGACTTGATATTAATTTCTATACTTTTATTATATGTCTTAACTTGCGGGGCAAACTTGTTGCTCACCCTTGCTATATATAAAATATTTCAGTTAGGAACGAAGAGGCCAAGCGAATCGAAGAAGAACAAAGGCAAAGGAAAAATGCTGGAGAAGTATAATGAGCATTATCATTATTATGTTGTATTGTAAACCCTTTTTGTATATCTAAAGGGTATGTTTGTAATATTAAGGTTAGAGAACCTGGGACTAATGTATTAACAATATCTGTTAATGACTTATGTATTACTATTTCTATATGAATGGGTAGTTAGATGTTATTATATTATGGATTCGTGACCACCAAACTCGGGGGTCAGGTAACCCGGGTTTGGGGGCGTCACAATTCTTATTATTTATGTCATATTCATCTTATAGACAACATCTTAACATTTTTATTACCAGAGTTAGGAAACTTTTGAATCCTCATTCTCTTAGATACTTCAAGATTCTTCTTTGAATCTTTACATGTAAGACCCCAAATTATTAATAAATGAAATTTAATTTCCTCTATTTATTATTCTGAAATAGTAAGGGTTGATTTGATTAATGTGGTTAGTTATGGGTAAAATGCGCAAATATTTTAAATAAGCAAGTGGTCCTAAAATATTCATTATTGTCAGGGAATATTTGTTTGGTCGTGGAATATTCTTGTTGTCGGAGAATATTCGTACGACGGAGCAGCCTTGTGTGGGCCCCATAACAGAAAGCGATTGGATGAAGAAAATGACAAAAATAAGTTGTTTATAAATAACGGCGTAGTTGTTACCGTTAATACTGTTGGAATACCCGGTGGTTAAAACACAGTAATACGCGTTGTTGCACAGTAACACACGGTATTGCACCAATTATTGATTCTTACGTAAGAAGACACTACTCAATAATTGTTACAGTAATTACTGTTCAATATTATATTTTATTGATTCAATAGTTACTGTTTTGATATTTTATATTACTGTTGTTTTAATAATTGTCACTACACAGTATTTTCTATTATCGGAACAATAATTCAAATTATATGAATAATATTATTAGATAACATTATTGGCAATGTCTAGAAAGTTTTGTCTAAGGAGAGGTTTGGTAATCTAATTGCGCGCCAGTAAGGAGAGATCCTTATTGGAAAGCCCCCTCTTTCTTGGGAACGGCCTGGTTGCCAGTATTGTGATTCTGTAATATTATTTGTGTATAATTAATTATTAATTTATATGATGAGGAAAATATTAATTTTATGTGGATATAGATGGAGAAAATTTTTAATGTGACAATTGTTGAAAATTAATATTTTATCTTTTTCTGGTAAAATAATTCATTTAAATATATTATTTTAATAATATATTGATGGTGATATTTTTATAATAAATGTGAGATATATGAGTATATGAGGAGGAAAAGTATTTTTGTGGCATTAAATGATTAACACATGTTTTGTGTGTTGGTGGACACAATTCTTGACCGAAAATTTATTATTGACTGTAAAATCGCCCGTTTGTGGATTTCGGTCAATTTCTGTTTGGAATTTAGAAAAACTTTCTTCTGCAAAGTTGTAGAGAATTGAATTTCCTATAAAAACTCGCGAGATTCGAATTTTCTGATAAAAGGGCTATTTATTATGAATTATTGAAGTTTCGAAGTTCCGAAAAAATTGATTTTTGGAAGTTTTATTTATTATTTTGAAGAAAAACGTTTTTTGGCATTTAAGTGGGCTAACATGTGATATAAATGGGCTGAGATCAGATGTCTAGAGGTGGGCTAAGAAAATTTGATAAATATATTATTATTATATTAAATTTTCTGCTTTGGTGTTCTAAACACTTTCCTATAAATAGGGTGCTTAGGTTAGAATTGAAAATCACACCAGAAACACAAGTTTCTCTCTATTTCTCTCTCTATATCGAGCGTATTCTTGTGAGTATTTGATACTTTGAGTGTTGTTATACGGTGCAAGTTTCCTTCAGCACTATATCTAGCATTCCAGTCAGAAGTACCGTCTTTCCGAGGTAAGGGATGTTATTTATTCTTAAATGATATTATTTTCTTCAATATCATTATGCCGAAGTATTGATCTGAACTTTTTATCAAATTTAAAACTTTTCATGTCGGGGTTACTATTCACGAGTTACTATTCACGAGTTACTATTCATGAGTTACTATTCACGAGTTACTATTCACGAGTTACTATTCACTAAAAATGAAATTTTCTTCTTTTTGTCCAAATATCTATTCTGGATACTAGCTTTGATTGTATCCATGTTTTGATCATTCTTGAATTTTACTTGACTATGATTATTTAAAAGGTATTTTTGGACACGGATAAATCGAAATACGAATCCTTAATATTTATTATTTTGTTTCACTGGATTCGTTTCCTAAAAAAATATTTTTCATCATCCTCAGTCCTAAATGATGACATAAATGAATATCTTTGGCCTGTAGTGCAAAGATTAATAATTTCTGATGAATATCTTTGGCCCGTAGTGCAAAGATGAACAGGTGTTGAGGTGAACATGACCAACTGATGAATATCTTTGGCCTGTAGTGCAAAGATGACTATTTGATTCAAGATATTTATTGATTGAAATTACAGGGATAAAATGTTGATGATGGGCTTTTAAATTCATAGATAATCGTAGATTTCATTCTCTACGTAACTTTTCTATGAATTATTATTTTCCGCTGCGAATATTGATTTAAAACTTGTTGTCTATTGTATTCTATTAAATTTTTCCCTGTTGAAGACTAACGATAATTTGTTGTATATTATCTTAGTCATAATATTCTTTACTGGGCTAGTTGAGCTCACCCTTTTTCTTGTTGTTCCATTTTCTTCTCAGGAGACGAGAATGTAGCAAGTACTAGTCGGGGTATGGAATGAAGGTTCTAGGAAGTTGTTTTAGTAGTCCTCACCATTTTTTTTGTAAAATATTGTACCAATAATTGTAATGAGGACTTATTTGAGTGTGGATATTGTCTAGATGACAATATTTGTATTTACACTCACAGTTTTTATGTTGTATTAATAAAGTTGTAGTTGTTTCTGTACCATGTTATTGACGACTCAGAATGGGTGTTGTATACCTGTTTTGGGGGCGTCACAGTTGGTATCAGAGCTTAGGGATATGATCTCTGGCGGAGATCGGGGAATAGAACTAGGAGGGGAGAGATGAGTAAATCCTTCGCTAGTGTGTCCTACCTAAGCTTATTTGTTGGTTGGTCATAATATAGGGATATTATGTGATTTGTTAATTTGTTAAATTAACCCTTGTTTTATGGCAGTATTTGAGAATGTCGACTGAGAATATTAACAGTGGAGTAAATGAAACCGTGGAGACACCTGTACTCACCAACGAGGAGAACGTGCAACAGGCTGGCAATGTTCCTCCTGTGAACAACACCACTGAGCAGACGGTGAACGATGAGATGTTTAGAAGCTTTTTGCGATTCATGCAAAACCAGACGAAAGAGATTCCTGTTCAAAATATAGGAAGAAACAATGGCAACGCACAGCTGGTCACAGCCAAGCAGTTCAAAGAGTTGGGACCACCAGAATTCTGGGGAAAGCCGGATCCGATTAAGGCGGAGACATGGTTCAAGCAAATTACCAAGATATTTGATGTCTTGGGATGCACGGAGGAACAGAAGGTTCCATTCGCCACCTTTATGTTCCGTGGCGAGGCAGACTACTGGTGGGAATCTGTGAAGCGTACCCATCCAGCCGCACTCAGCATGTCTTGGGAGACATTTCAGAAACTATTCAATGACAAGTACTTTCCTGAAAGTATTCGTCATATGAAGGAGGTAGAGTTTATTAGACTGGAGCAGAATAACATGACGGTGTCCCAGTATGAGGCGAAGTTTGCAGAGTTGTCCAGGTTTGCACCTCATTTGGTGGAGAATGAGGAACGTATGACACAGATGTTTCTGAGAGGTTTGAAACCCGGCATACGTCAATATCTCATTTCTCATAAATTTTCTCTCTATTCAGATGTTGTCAACAGGGCTCAATTGTTGGAGCGAGATAACGAGTACGGTCAACCGAGGGACCACAACCAGGATCATATCGGTGACAACAGTCATCAGAACAATGATAACCAGCGGAGAAAGAAAAGTACAGACAAGAACGGCAACCACTCTGGTGGTAATCGTGGCTATGAAAATAGAAGAAGCGAGTCGGGAGGAGATTTTAAAAAGAGGAGATTCAACAATGATAATACGAAGACGTCAGCACCGGCAGCAACTGGTTCCAAGGGAGGAGAACGACCACCGGTCATATGCTATAAATGTGGAAAAGAGGGACATATCAGCCCAAACTGTCCACAACAGTTCAAGGTATGCTATAATTGTGGAAAGGAAAGACATATCGCTAGAGATTGTACGATAGCGAAACCAAGTTCAGCGGGGACGGTGACTCAAAAGGCTGCCCCAGAAAAGTTAAAGTCAACGGTTCCTGGAAGAGCGTTTGTCGTGACTGGTCAACATGCGAGGAACCCAAACGAGGTGATCACGGGTAAGCTAATCATAAATTCATGTGAAGTTTATACCTTACTAGATACCGGTGCTACCCATTCATTTATTTCTCCTGCTTGTGCTCAACGTTTAAACTTGACTCCGGAGAAATTAGACTTTGATTTATCTGTGGAGACTCCGTTAGGGGAAACTTTCATCACATCCACTGTTTATAAATCTTGTTTGATCCAAGTTGGCACCATCACCTTAACTGTTGACCTTATCTCTTTAAAGATACTTGCATTTGACGTGATTTTAGGAATTGATTGGTTAACTACTCATCATGCCAAAATTGATTGTTTTCGTAAGGTGGTTAGTTTTCATATTCCTAATCAACCTGTTGTTCGAATTCAAGCAACAAAGCCATTAAAATCAATCACTGTCATATCAAGTCATAAAGCCATTCGTTTATTAAAAAACGGATGTCAAGCTTTCCTAGCCCATGTTATGGATTTGAATAAAGACACGTCAAATTTGAATAATATTTCTGTTGTTAGTAACTTTCCTGACGTATTTCCTGAAGAACTTCCCGGTCTACCCCCAGAACGTGAAGTTGAATTCTTCATTGATCTTGAACCTGGTACAAAGCCCATTTCTAAAACCCCATATCGAATGGCTCCTATTGAACTTCAGGAGTTAAAAGTCCAACTACAAGAGTTGTTGGACATCGGTTTCATTCGTCCTAGTACATCTCCTTGGGGTGCTCCTGTTTTATTTGTAAAGAAGAAAGACGGGAGTATGCGACTTTGTATCGATTACCGGGAATTAAACCATGTCACCATCAAGAATAGGTATCCGCTACCTCGTATTGATGACCTGTTTGACCAGTTACAAGGAGCACAATTCTTTTCAAAAATCGATCTTCGTTCTGGATATCATCAGCTGAAGGTTAAAACTGAGGATATTCCGAAGACTGCCTTTAGAACTCGGTACGGGCATTATGAATTCTTAGTCATGTCTTTTGGATTGACTAATGCTCCTGCGGCTTTCATGGATATGATGAACCGAGTATTCAAGGATTATTTGGATCAGTTCGTTGTTATCTTTATTGATGACATCCTCATATATTCCAAAAGCCGTGAAGATCATGAGCACCATTTGAAGCTGGTACTCCAAAGGCTGCGTGAAAATAAGCTATATGCTAAGTTGAAGAAATGCGAGTTCTGGCTTGATGAAGTAGCATTCCTAGGGCACGTGGTGTCAAAACATGGAGTATCTGTGGACCCGGCGAAGATTGAAGCAATACAAAGCTGGGAGCAACCGAAGACGGTGACCGATGTACGTAGCTTTCTGGGCTTAGCTGGTTATTATCGGAGATTCGTAGAAGGGTTTTCTCGAATCGCTACCCCGTTAACTCAGCTGACTCGGAAGGATATCAAATTCGTATGGAGCGAAGAATGCGAGAAGAGTTTCCAAGAGCTTAAGAGGAGACTCATTTCGGTACCTGTTCTGACAATACCATCTGGTTCGGATGGATTTGTTATCTACAGCGATGCTTCAGGTAAAGGGTTAGGATGTGTTCTCATGCAACGTGAGAAAGTCATAGCCTATGCCTCGCGACAACTTAAAGAATATGAGAGGAATTATCCTACTCATGATCTAGAGTTGGCAGCAGTCGTTTTTGCGCTAAAGATCTGGAGGCACTATCTATATGGGGAGAAAGTGGAGATATATTCAGACCATAAAAGCCTCAAATATTTCTTCACTCAGAAAGAACTCAACATGCGGCAACGACGTTGGCTCGAGCTGTTAAAAGATTACGACCACACTATTCAATACCATCCTGGAAAAGCAAACGTGGTAGCTGACGCATTGAGTAGAAGATCATATGCAGGAACGAGTGCGATAATGTCAAGTATACGCGTAGAACCAACTTTAATCGATAAAGTTAAAGTTGCTCAAGCTAAAGACCCGGAGCTGATGCGTATGAAGAAGAAAGTGCAAGAAGGTGCTATTCCAGAAGCAAGAATCGATGAAGAAGGAATACTTCGAGTCCACTCCAGACTTTGTGTTCCTAACGATTCTGATTTGAAGTACAAGATCATGATGGAGGCACACAATACACCATTTGCAATCCATCCTGGAAGTACTAAAATGTATCGTGATCTTCGACATACATTTTGGTGGAACAATATGAAGAGAGAGATTGCAAAGTTTATCTCGAGGTGTTTAACTTGTCAACGTGTAAAGGCGGAGCATCAAGTACCAAAGGGTCCATTGCAACCACTTGAGATTCCGAAATGGAAGTGGGAACACATTACCATGGATTTTGTTACGGGTCTTCCCACTGTTTCTCAAGGCATAAATGCTATTTGGGTTATAGTTGATAGATTAACCAAGTCTGCTCATTTCTTGCCGATACGGGAGACTTATTCCCTTGAACGTCTTGCTAGTATGTACGTGAATGAGATTGTAAGGTTGCATGGCATGCCAGTGTCCATAGTTTCGGATCGTGACCCAAGATTCACTTCAAGATTTTGGGTTAGCTTGCAAAAAGCTATGGGCACGGATTTACGGTTCAGTTCGGCATACCATCCTCAAACGGACGGGCAATCAGAGAGGACTATTCAAACTCTTGAAGATCTATTAAGACTTTGTGTCCTCGATTTCAAAGGAAGTTGGGATAAGTACCTACCATTGGTGGAATTCTCCTACAACAACAGTTATCAGGCAAGTATAGGTGTGGCTCCCTTTGAAGCATTGTATGGACGAAAGTGTCGCTCTCCAGTATGTTGGGATGAGGTGGGAGAAGCAACGTTGTTGGGACCAGAGTTGGTACGAATGACTACAGAGAAGATCCAAACGATTCGACAACGTATACAAACGGCACAGGATCGACAAAAGAGTTATGTGGATCTTCATCGAAAGGACGTGGAATTTGACATTGGGGATCATGTATTATTACGTGTAGCTCCATGGAAAGGAGTTACAAGATTTGGGAAGAGAGAAAGCTCAATCCACGATTTATTGGTCCATTTCAGATTCTTGACCGAGTAGGAAATGTGGCCTATAGACTTGCGTTACCTCTAAGTATGTCTCGTGTTCATAATGTTTTTCATATATCTGTGCTTCGTAAATATGTGAAAGACCCGAACCATGTTATTGAGTTAGAACCGGACGAGATAGCTGAAGACTTAACGTACGAGGAGGTACCTGTCAAGATCATGGATAAGAAGGAGCATGTCCTACGCACGAAGGTCATACCACAAGTTAAAGTTTTGTGGAGAAACCATGCTATTGAGGAAATGACCTGGGAGTTGGAAACAGAAATGAAAGCGAGGTATCCTCATCTTTTCGAAACACCAAGTACGTATGTCAATTTCGAGGACGAAATTTCATAAGGAGGGGAAATTGTAAGACCCCAAATTATTAATAAATAAAATTTAATTTCCTCTATTTATTATTCTGAAATAGTAAGGGTTGATTTGATTAATGTGGTTAGTTATGGGTAAAATGCGCAAATATTTTAAATAAGCAAGTGGTCCTAAAATATTCATTGTTGTCGGGGAATATTTGTTTGGTCGTGAAATATTCTTGTTGTCGGGGAATATTCGTACGACGGCGCAGCCTTGTGTGGGCCCCATAACAGAAAGCGATTGGATGAAGAAAATGACAAAAATAAGTTGTTTATAAATAACGGCGTAGTTGTTACCGTTAATACTGTTGGAATACCCGGTGGTTAAAACACAGTAATACGCGTTGTTGCACAGTAGCACACGGTATTGCACCAATTATTGATTCTTACGTAAGAAGACACTACTCAATAATTGTTACAGTAATTACTGTTCAATATTATATTTTATTGATTCAATAGTTACTGTGTTGATATTTTATATTACTGTTGTTTTAATAATTGTCACTACACAGTATTTTCTATTATCGGAACAATAATTCAAATTATATGAATAATATTATTAGATAACATTATTGGCAATGTCTAGAAAGTTCTGTCTAAGGAGAGGTTTGGTCATCTAATTGCGCGCCAGTAAGGAAAGATCCTTATTGGAAAGCCCCCTCTTTCCTGGGAACGGCCTGGTTGCCAGTACTGTGATTCTGTAATATTATTTGTGTATAATTAATTATTGATTTATATGATGAGAAAAATATTGATTTTATGTGGATATAGATGGAGAAAATTTTTAATGTGACAATTGTTGAAAATTAATATTTTATCTTTTTCTGATAAAATAATTCATTTAAATATATTATTTTAATAATATATTGATGGTGATATTTTTACAATGAATGTGGGATATATGAGTATATGAGGAGGAAGAGTATTTTTGTGGCATTAAATGATTAACACATATTTTGTGTGTTGGTGGACACAATTCTTGACCGAAAATTTATTATTGACTGTAAAATCGCCCGTTTGTGGATTTCGGTCAATTTTTGTTTGGAATTTAGAAAAACTTTCTTCTGCAAAGTTGTAGAGAATTGAATTTCCTATAAAAACTCGCGAGATTCGAATTTTCTGATAAAAGGGCTATTTATTATGAATTATTGAAGTTTCGAAGTTCCGAAAAAATTGATTTTTGGAAGTTTTATTTATTATTTTGAAGAAAAACGTTTTTTGGCATTTAAGTGGGCTAACATGTGATATAAATGGGCTGAGATCAGATGTCTAGAGGTGGGCTAAGAAAATTTGATAAATATATTATTATTATATTAAATTTTCTGCTTTGGTGTTCTAAGCATTTTCCTATAAATAGGGTGCTTAGGTTAGAATTGAAAATCACACCAGAAACACAAGTTTCTCTCTATTTCTCTCTCTATATCGAGCGTATTCTTGTGAGTATTTGATACTTTGAGTGTTGCTATACGGTGCAAGTTTCCTTCAGCACTATATCTAGCATTCCAGTCAGAAGTACCGTCTTTCCGAGGTAAGGGATGTTATTTATTCTTAAATGATATTATTTTCTTCAATATCATTATGCCGAAGTATTGATCTGAACTTTTTATCAAATTTAAAACTTTTCATGTCGGGGTTACTATTCACGAGTTACTATTCACGAGTTACTATTCATGAGTTACTATTCACGAGTTACTATTCACGAGTTACTATTCACTAAAAATGAAATTTTCTTCTTTTTGTCCAAATATCTATTCTGGATACTAGCTTTGATTGTATCCATGTTTTGATCATTCTTGAATTTTACTTGACTATGATTATTTAAAAGGTATTTTTGGACACGGATAAATCGAAATACGAATCCTTAATATTTATTATTTTGTTTCACTGGATTCGTTTCCTAAAAAAATATTTTTCATCATCCTCAGTCCTAAATGATGACATAAATGAATATCTTTGGCCTGTAGTGCAAAGATTAATGATTTCTGATGAATATCTTTGGCCCGTAGTGCAAAGATGAACAGGTGTTGAGGTGAACATGACCAACTGATGAATATCTTTGGCCTGTAGTGCAAAGATGACTATTTGATTCAAGATATTTATTGATTGAAATTACAGGGATAAAATGTTGATGATGGGCTTTTAAATTCATAGATAATCGTAGATTTCATTCTCTACGTAACTTTTCTATGAATTATTATTTTTCGCTGCGAATATTGATTTAAAACTTGTTGTCTATTGTATTCTATTAAATTTTTCCCTGTTGAAGACTAACGATAATTTGTTGTATATTATCTTAGTCATAATATTCTTTACTGGGCTAGTTGAGCTCACCCTTTTTCTTGTTGTTCCATTTTCTTCTCAGGAGGCGAGAATGTAGCAAGTACTAGTCGGGGTATGGAATGAAGGTTCTAGGAAGTTGTTTTAGTAGTCCTCACCATTTTTTTGTAAAATATTGTACCAATAATTGTAATGAGGACTTATTTGAGTGTGGATATTGTCTAGATGACAATAGTTGTATTTACACTCACAGTTTTTATGTTGTATTAATAAAGTTGTAGTTGTTTCTGTACCATGTTATTGACGACTCAGAATGGGTGTTGTATACCTGTTTTGGGGGCGTCACATTACATATATATTTTTAATCTTTATCTTTATCTCTCTCTCAGGTTATAGCCTAAGGTACACTTACCTAAGTTTATAACCTACAACTTTGATACCAACCTGTGACGCCCCCAAATCCGGGTCCCTTTGAACTCGGATCCGGTCCGCCACGATACTACTATCGTCAAATTATTAATATCTTTTATTCATAACCTAATGAATATAGCTTTGCTTATTACAATTTAGAATATAAATTCATTCCATTTTCAGGATCTGTGTAATGACCCTAAACTTTTATCAGTTTCAAATCTTAGTCATTACAATTCCTGTCTTACATCATATTCGATATTATAACAATATGCGAAATAATTTAAACTTTTTCAATCTCCTTTGAAAATAAATCTTTTATTGATATCTTAACTTGAATCAATTACAAATCCCTGAATCAAATTATGCTATGATTCACTCTATTCAATTTCTGTATAAATTCTTACATCTCAATTTGAACTCATCTATGTACTTTACAAGAAAATATATATTACACATCGTAAACTATTATCAAGTATATCTACTAGAACCTAAACAGGGTTCAAGAGCATATAATTAATTAAACAAATCAATCTCCTTTGATGTGATTGAACTTTATCAATCAAGTAACACGTAACCTTTACCGTGTGTCCTTAACCTGTAAAAGTGGTTATTTGCAAGGGTGAGGTCGACTGCCCAGCAATTCTAACAGTTTTCATGCAGCACATAGCATATAGTAGCATATTCAGTTCATGCATTCATAATCAATTAATGTTTACTACGCATGTTACTTTACACATAACAGGCATAGAGATTTACTTCACGAGCATATTATCAAATCAACTTTCACATTTTATATATATATCTCATATGCATTTCATATATATACATCAACATTTCCATAGTATAATATAGCTCAACTAACAGTTATAGATTTCATATATTAAATAGGAACTGAAAGACTTACCTGATTCGTAGTTTATCAACTACGACTTAACCCGTTTAAAGCATATCTACACTTCGTGTATTCCTACACAGTTATATAATCATGGATTCATATCTATTAGTCATACATTCATACACTCTTAATATAACAAAAATGTTACACTGTTTTCTAACTAGGTTTGTAAAACCTATACTTCACTTTCTCATCATACTCTTAGAATAGCTAGGTATGTATAGGTATACCTTAACCACTCGTACTTGACATCAACATTCATATATATCTATCACACACTTGACTCGCTATGTGTTCGACAAATTTAAAACTCATTTAGGTAAGTTCAAATGTATACATAAACGTCTAACTTAGTTGTAACTTCATACAACATCACTTATCCTATATTTTCATAGCACAAATCAGATCACAACTTCAAATAACGTATCATTGATTTATATCTTGAAAACATTCCTTTGGACTTAACATTTGAAAGTCATAATTAACATTCATCTCTATCACATAGCATGCTTCTCACACATTACATAGCATATTGGTCATATATTACAAGTTAAAGTAATCATATAAGCATACCTTGAACTTTAGATTAAAAACAGAAACTATTCATGACTGTAGGATGGCACAGTTGCGCCCTGTCTAGGCTTAGGGACGGCGCAGCTGCGCTGTCCCTGGCCAGACCAAGGTTAAGCTTTGCACTCCTGGTTTCTGTCAAATCTTTAACATACCTAGACACTTACACTTAACATGCATACACACTAGAGGTTTTTACATACTTGTATGACCACTTCAAGATCAACCTTATATGTTAGGGACTTTAGATTAGGATTTTCACGAAATCAAAGCCAAATAGGGTCATGTAATCACTAGGTGTATTAATTAGCCTTATGTTCGCATAAAGAGGTCACATAATTTATACTACACATGCTCATACATATTCATATCTTTTACTCATAGCTAGCATCGTTTAACACTTTAAAACATACCTTAACCTCATCCTTAGTTTACTTCCATTATGTTTAACATATAAGACTTATGTTTAGAGACATAATGAAACATAACATGGCATCTCAAGCCTTTAGAATCTAAATACTCATATGTAATGCAACTTAAGTTTGAAAACATATTCAAGGTTGCCTTTGAAATCATCTTATCATAAATGATGCAATATAGTACATATAAATCAACTTTAAAACTCTTATCATAAGTAACTAAGTCATGTTAACATCTTTTCAAGTTCAGAAACTATATCTTGTAGCATTCATGTCCATTAGCTTATTATACTTGGAAATTTTTCTACCACAAGACTTAACAAGTTTGGTCATGGACAAGGACGCCATAAACATTATATCATGCTCATTTACATCTGAAATCAATCATGTATATCAACCACTAAGTTCAGAACTTGTAGAACATGAATTACTTCAAAGTTTGTCTTTAACACTTTAAGTTTTTAGTACAAATCTCTCATTAAATCATGTTGATCACCTCATACTACATAAGAAAACCTTATACCTCATGTCATACCTATTTCTCATGTATATACAAGTCATAATACTATATTAGCAACAACCTAGCATGACAGAATCCATCAACTGGTTCTGAGGTAAGGCGCAGCTGCGCTGCACCCTAGTACAAACAGGGCGCAGCTGCGCCACGTCGAGTTCAGAAGCAGTAAGTATACTCTGTTTTGCAGAGTAACTACTAACTTGATTTCCAACGATTCAAACATGTTCCAAACCATTATTAAAGAGTTCATACATGTTAGTAAACTTCCTAAACACATTATAACATGTTAATTCATATCAATTGACAAATGAATTTAAGGAATTTTAAGAATTAAACAAGACCCAATTCAAGAACTTAATTAGAACTTATACCTTCTTAAGCTTGAATTGGACTCCTCACCAACTGAATATGCTTCTAAAATTGCTCAGCCACTTAAAGCTCTCAAACTCAGACAATTACAAATAGCAAAAACTAAAAAGCAACCTTCTATTTATAAAGGAAATTTGGACTGGACATTGGCATTACACAAGATTGGAGTCCATGGTGTAATGGAAGGAAACAAAGGTTATTAAGGAGTTGTTCAACAACTCAGTACCAGCCACCTTGCTAGCCATGATCACCTATGTCTTGCAGCTTGCAAGTTACATATTTAGAGTATAGACCACTGTTCATGTACCTTTTGTGTCACTTATTTTGGGACAAGAGCAAAAATCTCAGCATTTGATCATCTAAGGCTTAGTTTGGTTGTTTAATTCTCATAATGTAATATTAAGGTACAATTGTTACCATAGTAGAAAAATATTAGGGATTATTTATGTACTCACATCATATAACCCATCTACCTTAGTCCACATAATTTAATATTTATAACATGTGTGGACTTAATTTAATTGCTCGCTAATAACTTAATATCTCCTTTTTCTATTTACTTACACATCGGTATTGAAATAAATATTTTAATAACACATATTTATTTACTCCCATCTTTTAGAGTACACATATAATTGTCTCATCATATAGGATGAGATAACAAAAGTTATTTAAATCAACTCTATGATTTAATTATTTTTACTCTATACTTTCGTATATCATTAACCACAATTAACTATTACACCTCATTAAATCTTAAGCAGTAGGTAATTATATGATACTACTACTCATAGTGTGAGTTTAAATACAAATATTGTCTTCTAGACAATATCCACACTCAACTGAGTTCTCATTATAATTATTCAAACACTATTTTACAGAAATAGTGAGGACTGCTAAAACATCTTTCTAGAACCATCACTCCATACCCCGACTAGATCCTGCTATGTTCTCACCTCCTGAGAAAAAAAATGGAACAAAAAGGAAAAGGGTGAGCTCAACTAGCCTAGTAAAAAATATTATGACTAAGATAATATACAACAAATTATCATTAGTATTCAATAGGAAAAAATCTGATAGAATATAATCGACAACAAGTTTTAGATCAACAACTGCAGCGAAAACAGCAAACCATTAGAAGAGTCAAGTAGAGAATGAATTCTACTATCTTCTAAGATTTAAAAGTCCATCATCAATGTTTTATCCCTGTAACATCAATTAATAATCATCTTTAACCAAATATTCATCTTTACACTACAGGCCAAAGATATTCATTTGTATCACCGGTCAGTCATGTTCATCTCAACACCTGTTTATCTTTGCACTACAGGCCAAAGATATTCATCAGGTAATCATACATCTTTGCAATACAGGCCAAAAATATTCAGTAATATCATCATTTAGGACTGAGGATGATGAAAAAATATCTTAAAGAAAATGAATCCAGTGAGACAGAAGGACAAATAGTAGGGATTCGTATAACAGTTTATCCAAGATCAATAATACTTCATACTAATCAATTGTGAAGCAGAATTCAAAAATAAAGATCAAAACATGGATACAATCAAAGATAGTAACCATAATAGACATCTTGGACAAAAAGGAAAAATTTTATTTTTCGGTGAATAGTGCCGTATTCGTGAATAGTACCGTATACGTGAATAGTAACGTATACGTGAATAGTAACCCCGACACAAAAAGTTCCAAATTTGATAAAAAGTTCATATCAATATTTCGGCATAATGATATTGAAGAAAATATCATTTAAGAAGAAAATAATATCTCTTACCTCAAAATATCAGTACTTCTGGTCGGAATACCGGTATAAGGCTGAAAGAAACTTGCTCTGATGAATAGAAACTCTCAAAGTATCTAAATACTCACAAAATACACTCAATAATCTAGAGAGAAAAAGAGAAAAACTTGTTTCTGGTGTGATTTTCAATTCTAACTTAGCCCTCTATTTATAGGAAAATGTTAGCACGCTGAAGCAGACTTAACCTGCAACCTGATGGCTTTACCTGCTACTATTCAAGCCTACCATATTTGAATAAAAATCTCAACACATTTCTTCACCAACCAAGAGTGGGACCCACCAATTCTAGAATTTTTCACGAAAATGATTAACTCCGAAAATTCAACATTTTCTGAACCAGTCATCTCGTAAAATTCATAAGAAATCATACGTTCATTTTTAACGGTTCAAAATTTGTGGACATATACTCAACTTATATATGTATAACATATCCAAAAATTACCACGATCCAACGGTCGGATTAAAAATTATAACCCCCTTAAAATATCTCAAAAATCCTGATTTTTAATACCTCCATTCCGACAAAAATACTGATAAAAACCTCAACATTAATTCCTTCATTTTTAACCACAAAAATATATCCCTCATTTATATCCACATAAAATAAATATTTTCTTATCATATGAATCAATAATTAATTATTCACAAATAATATTACAGAATCACATTTATGACAACCAGGCCGTTCCCAGGAAAGAGGGGGCTTTCCAATAAGAATTTCTCCTTACTGGCGCGCAATTAGATGACCAAACCTCTCTTTAGACAGAACTTTCTAGACATTGCCAATAATGCTATCTAATAATATTATTCAAATAATATGAATTATTGATCTGATAATGGAAAATACTGTGCAGCAACAATTATTGAAACAACAATAATATAAAATATCAACGCAGCAATTATTGAATCAATAAAATAAAATATTGAACAGTAACTACTGTAACAATTATTGAGTAGTGCCTTCTTACGTAAGAATCAATAATTGGTGCAATATCGTGTGCTACTGTATTTTAACCACCAGGTATTCCAACAGTATTAACGGTAACAACTACGCCGTTATTTATAAATAACTTATACTTGTCGTTTTCTTCATCCAATCGCTTTCCGTTATGGGGCCCACACAAGGCTGCGCCGTCGTACGAATATTCCCCGACAGCAAGAATATTCCACGACCAAACGAATATTCACCGACCAAAAATGAATATTTTATAACCACTTACTTATTTGAAATATTTGCGCATTTTACCCATAACTAACCACAGTAATCAAATCAACCTTTTCTATTTCAAAATAATAAATAGAGGAAATTTAATTTTATTTATTAATAAGTTGGGGTCTTACAACCTCCCCTCCTTATAAAATTTTGTCCTCGAAATTGACGTACGTACCTGCTGTTTCAAAAAGGTGAGGATACCTCACTTTCATTTTTGATTCCAACTCCCAAGTCATTTCTTCAATAGCATGGTTTCTCCACAAAACCTTAACTTGTGGTATAACCTTCGTGCATAGGACATGTTCTTTCCTATCCAAGATCTTAACAGGTACCTCCTCATACGTTAAATCTTCGACTATCTCGTCTGGTTCTAACTCAATTATGTGGTTCGGGTCTTTCACATATTTACGAAGCACAGATATGTGAAAAACATTATGAACATGAGACATGCTTGGAGGTAATGCGAGTCGATATGCCACATTTCCTATTCGGTCAAGAATTTCAAATGGACCAACAAATCGTGGATTGAGCTTTCCTCTCTTCCCAAATCTTGTAACTCCTTTCCATGGTGCAACACGTAACAATACATGATCCCCAATACTAAATTCTACATCCTTTCGATGAAGATCTGCATAACTCTTTTGTCGATCCTGTGACGTTTGTATACGTTGTCGAATCGTTTGGATCTTCTCTATAGTTATGCGTACCAATTCTGGTCCCAACAACATTGCTTCACCCACGTCGTCCCAGTATACTGGAAAACGACACTTTCGTCCATATAAGGCTTCAAATGGAGCCATACCTATACTTGCCTGATAACTGTTGTTGTAGGAGAATTCCACCAGTGGCAAGTACTTATCCCAACCTCCTTTGAAATCTAGAACACAGAGTCTTAATAGATATTCAAGGGTTTGAATAGTCCTCTCTGATTGCTCGTCCGTTTGAGGATGGTATGCTGAACTAAATCGTAAATCCGTGCCCATAGCTTTCTGCAAGCTAACCCAAAATCGTGAAGTGAATCTTGGGTCACGATCCGAAACTATGGATACTGGCATGCTATGTAATCTCACAATCTCATTCACGTACATACTAGCAAGACGTTCAAGGGAATAAGTCTCACGTATAGGCAAGAAATGGGCAGACTTGGTTAATCTATCAACAATGACCCAAATCGCATCTATGCCTTGAGAAACCTTGGGAAGACCTGTAATAAAATCCACGGTAATGTGTTCCCACTTCCATTTCGGGATCTCAAGTGGTTGCAATGGACCCTTTGGCACTTGATGCTCCGCCTTTACACGTTGACAAGTTAAACACCTCGAGATAAACTCTGCGATTTCTCTTTTCATATTGCTCCACCAAAATGTATGTCGAAGATCGTGATACATTTTGGTACTCCCAGGATGGATTACAAATGGTGTGTTGTGTGCCTCCATCATTATTCTATGCTTCAAGTCAAAATCGTTAGGAACACAAAGTCTGGAGTTGACTCGAAGTATTCCTTCTTCATCGATTCTTGCTTCTGAAATAGCACCTTTTTGCACTTTCTTTTTCATACGCATAAGCTCTATGTCCATAGCTTGAGCGGCTTTAACTTTATCAATTAAAGTCGGTTCTACTCGTATATTTGATATCATCATGTGGATACTTGGAGCCTTCATCTCTATCTCCATCCTTTGCAAATCATACAAAATGGGCCTTTGTGTTAACACCATTGCACTCGTACCCGCGTATGATCTTCTACTCAATGCGTGAGCTACTACGTTCGCTTTTTCAGGATGATATTGGATGGTATGATCGTAATCTTTCAACAGCTCAAGCCAACGTCGTTGCCGCATGTTGAGTTCCTTTTGGGTGAAGAAATATTTGAGGCTTTTATGATCCGTATAGATCTCCACTTTCTCTCCATACATGTAGTGTCTCCAAATCTTCAACGCAAAAACGACTGCTGCCAACTCAAAATCATGAGTAGGATAATTCTTCTCATATTCTTTGAGTTGTCGCGAGGCATAGGCTATGACTTTCCTATGTTGCATGAGAACACATCCTAACCCTTTGCCTGAAGCATCGCTGTAGATAACAAATCCATCCGAACCAGATGGTATTGTCAGAACAGGTGCCGAAATGAGTCTTCTCTTGAGTTCTTGAAAACTCTTCTCACAATCCTCGCTTCAATCGAATTTTATATCCTTCCGAGTCAGCTGAGTTAACGGAGTAGTGATTCTAGAAAATTCTTCCACGAATCTCTGATAATACCCAGCTAAGCCCAGAAAGCTACGTACTTCGGTCACCGACTTTGGTTGCTCCCAACTTTGTATAGCTTCAATCTTCGCCGGGTCGACAGATACTCCATGTTTTGACACCACGTGCCCAAGGAATGCTACTTCCTCAAGCCAGAACTCGCATTTCTTCAATTTGGCATATAGCTTGTTTTCACGAAGCCTTTGCAGTACCAGCTTCAAATGGCGCTCATGATCTTCACGGCTTTTAGAATAGATGAGGATGTCATCAATAAAGACAACAACGAACTGATCTAAATATTCTTTGAATACACGGTTCACAATTGAGACCAACCGAAGTCGGTGACCAAAGTACGTAGCTTTCTGGGCTTAGCTGGTTACTATCGGAGATTCGTGGGAGGATTTTCTCGAATCACTACTCCGTTAACTTAGCTGACTCAGAAAGATACAAAATTCGTATGGAGCGAGGAATGCGAGAAGATTTTCTAATAGCTCAAGAGGCGACTCATTCGGAACCTGTTCTGACCATACCATCCTGGAAAAGCGAACGTGGTAGCTGACGCATTGAGTAGAAGATTGTACGCGAGTACGAGTGCGATATTATTGAACACAAAGACCTATTTTGTATAATTTATAAATGATAGAGATAGAGTTAATGACTCTAGGGACCCACGTGATGATATACGAGTAAAATCGACTTTAATCGATAACGTTAAAGCCGCTCAAGCTACAGACCTGGAGCTGATGAATATAAAGAAGAAGGTGCAAGAATGTGTTATTCTAGAAGTAAGAGTCGATGAAGAGAAGAAAGCTCAAGCCTTCGATTTAATTGAAATCTTTGATCGAGTAGGAACTGTGGCATATAGACTCGCCTTAACGCTAAGTATGTCGCGTGTTCATAACATTTTTCACGTATCGATGTTACGTAAATATGTGGACGACCCGAATCATATTATTGCGTTAGAACCAGACGAGATAGCTGAAGATTTAACGTACGAGGAGGTACCTGTTAAGATATTGGATAGGAAAGAACATGTCCTATGCATGAAGGTTATACCACAAGTTAAGGTTTTGTAGAGAAACCATGCTATTGAAGAAATGACTTGGGAGTTGGAATCAGAAATGAAAGCGAGGTATCCTCACCTTTTCGAAACACCAGGTACGTACGTCAATTTCGAGACGAAATTTTATAAGGAGGGGAGGTTGTAAGACCCCAACTTATTAATAATTGAAATTAAATTTCCTCTATTTTTTATTTTAGAATAGAAATGGTTGATTTGATTAATGTGGTTAGTTATGGGTAAAATGCGCAAATATTTCAAATAAGCAAGTGGTTTTAAAATATTCATTTTTGGTCGGTGAATATTCGTTTGGTCGTGGAATATTCTTGCTGTCGGGAAATATTCGTACGACGGCGTAGCCTTGTGTGGGCCCCATAACGGAAAGCGATTGGATGAAGAAAACGACAAGTATAAGTTATTTATAATTAACGGCGTAGTTGTTACCGTTAATACTGTTGGAATACCTGGTGGTTAAAATACAGTAGCACACGGATTGCACAGTATTTTTTGAATTATTGATTCTTACGAAGGAAGGCACTATTCAATAATTGTTACAGTAGTTACTGTTCAATATTTTATTTTATTGATTCAATAATTGTTGCGTTGATATTTTATATTATTGTTGTTTCAATAATTATTGCTGCACAGTATTTTCCATTATCAGATCAATAATTCATATTATTTAAATAATATTATTAGATAGCATTATTGACAATGTCTAGAAAGTTCTGTCTAAGGAGAGGTTTGGTCATCTAATTGCGCCCTAGTAAGGAGAAATCCTTATTGGAAAGCCCCCTCTTTCTTAAAAACGGCCTGGTTGTCATAAATGTGATTCTGTAATATTATTTATGAATAATTAATTATTGATTCATATGATAAGGAAATATTTATTTTATGTGGTTAAAAATGAAGGAGTTAATGTTGAGGTGTTTTATCTGTATTTTTGTCGGAACGGAGGTATTGAAAATAAAATTAGGGTTTTTGAGATATTTTGCGAGAGTTATAATTTTTAATCTGACCGTTGGATCGTGGTAATATTTAGATATGTTATACATATATAAGTTGAGTATATGTCCACAAATTTTGAACCGTTAAAAATGAACGTATGATTTGTTATGAATTTTACGAGATGACTGTTTCAGAAATTGTTGAATTTTCGGAGTTAATCATTTTGGTGGAAAATTCTAGAATTGGTGGGCCCCACTCTTGGTTGGTGAAGAAATGTGCTGGGATTTTTATTCAAATATGGTGGGTGGGAATAGTAGCAGGTAAAGCCATCAGGTTGCAGGTTAAGTCTGCTTCGGCGTGCTAACATTTTCCTATAAATAGAGGGCTAAGTTAGAATTGAAAATCACACCAGAATTCATAAGTTTTCTCTCTTTCTCTCTCTAGATTATTGAGTATATTTTGTGAGTATTTAGATACTTTGAAAGTTGCTATTCAGCACAAGTTTCATTCAGCCTCATATCCGATATTCAGTCAGAAGTACGGTTATTTTGAGGTAAGGGATATTATTTTCTTCTTAAATGATATTATTTTCTTCAATATCATTATGCTGAAATATTGATATGAGTTTTTTATCAAATTTAGAACTTTTTGTGTCGGGGTTACTATTCACGTATACGACACTATTCACGAATACGGCACTATTCACCGAAAAATATAATTTTTCCTTTTTCTCCAAGATGTCTATTATGGTTACTATCTTTGATTGTATCCATGTTTTGATATTTATTTTTGAATTCTGCTTCACAATTGATTATTATGAAGTGTTATTGATCTTGGATAAACTGTTATACGAATCCCTACTATTTGTCCTTCTGTCTCACTGGATTCGTTTTCTTTAAGATATTTTTCATCATCCTCAGTCCTGAATGATGATATTACTGAATATCTTTGGCATGTAGTGCAAAGATGTATGATTACCTGATGAATATCTTTGGCCTGTAGTGCAAAGATGAACAGGTGTTGAGATTAACATGACCGACTGGTGTTACAAATGAATATCTTTGGCCTGTAGTGCAAAGATGAATATTTGATTCAAGATGTATATTGATTGATGTTACAGGGATAAAATATTGATGATGGACTTTTAAATCTTAGAAGATAGTAGAATTCTTTCTCTACTTGACTCTTCTAATGGTTTGTTGTTTCCGCTGCAGTTGTTGATCTAAAACTTGTTGTCGATTATATTCTATCAGATTTTTTCCCTGTTGAATACTAATGATAATTTGTTGTATATTATCTTAGTCATAATATTCTTTACTGGGCTAGTTGAGCTCACCCTTTTCCTTTTTGTTCCATTTTTCTTCTCAGGAGGTGAGAACATAGCAGGATCTAGTCGGGGTATGGAGTGATGGTTCTAGAAAGATGTTTTAGCAGTCCTCACTATTTCTGTAAAATAGTATTTGAATAATTGTAATGAGGACCTATTTGAGTGTGGATATTGTCTAGAAGACAATATTTGTATTTAAACTCACAGTATGTGTTGTAGTATTTTGCACGACAATTGTATTATTGAAGTTGTAGTTTGTTTTTTGTACCATATTTTTGGCGACTCAGAATGGGTGTTGTATACCTATTTTGGGGGCGTCACAGTTGGGGTCTTACATATATAAATATATATATACTAAAGCAATAAACGCACCGGATGTAAAATTCAGGCTCATCGAACAAAGTTTGACACACAGTTCATTAAACGAAGCCATTAAACGCTCAAGACATAAGTCTAGGCTCAATCGAGGCATAACTCGATGATGTTAGTCTATATATAAATATATATAATATATATATATAAATATATATATATATATATATATATATATATATATATATAAGTGTATATATATATATACAAATTAAAATAAAACCACGGACCGAAGTCCGGGCCTACACACGCAACACGACTCTCAACGTGAAGAATAGTGTGTGCAAAGATGAAGAGAAAGACTTTAAAATGTGTAAAAAGGCTTACAGTGGGCTGCCAAAGAAGACTTCAATAACTTAAAATGGATGAATATTTGGCTTCCGCCGGTAAAAAGTAGCTATATATGAGCTTACAAGTGTTTAAAATGAGAAAGCACTCAGTTTGGGGTGTGTACAAAGCAAATTAGACAGGGCTTCCTCGCCTTTTTCTCTTACAAAATGGCCACCCCAAGCCCTCTATTTATAGAGGAGGGCTGCAGGTGTACCTGAGGCTGCCTGGGGTGCCTCGGGCTTCGCGGGTCCCGCTGTCTCAAAGTACGTGCACGCGTGCAATATGATGTCCGCTCGAACTTTTAGAATTGCAATCCGGGCATCCGACTGAAGTATGTATGACCTATTTCAGACCGCCGTTGTCGAGAGTTATGCAATGATATGGGATTAGAGGTTGTACGAAGTCAGGAAGATGGGACAATGCCCTCCGGTCTTCAAGCTTCAAATTCTATCCGTTACTCTGTGTAATAGTCACTCGGGATTGAATTTTCTTGGTTCTTGTGGGACATTTCTGTGTAGAAATGTATGTATAAAATGTTGAGACGGCGTGATGTGGCTTTATGGTGGCAAGATGACGACTTTTCCCCTCACCGGGGTTATCTCTAGTTTGGACTGATAAAACAGACGTTGCTCAGGGTTATCTCTGAGATTGGACTGCTGCAAGTGTTGAAGGTCCTCAGTGTCATCTCTGAGGCATGCCTGTCTTCCTGGTGTTATTACCAGGCCTTGTACTGAGTGCCTCGGTGTAAGCGTCGAGGTTGAAGCTGATTGCATGCATTTAAAACAAGCATTTTCGGGGTTATCTGCAGAACTGTAACTACCTTCCTTGGGGTTATCTCCAAGGTTAGAATCTGCTATTCCCAGTATTGGGACTAAGACTGAACATCTCGGGGTTATCTTCGGGAAGAATCGGTCTTCTCCAGTGGAATTTTCGGTATTAGAACTACAGGCATCGGGGTTATCGCCAAGGTTAGAACTGTTACTCCCGGTGTGTGTTCCGAGGTTGAGACTGTGCTTTCAGTAGTATTCGAACTGAATGTGAGCTGTCTTCCAGGGTTATGTCTGAAAGACGAATCTGCCCTCCTACAATGTCAGTAACAGGTGTGCAGAAAATTTTGAGTGTCTACAGATTCCCCTCTTTATCATATTCATGCAATGTAATGGCATGGATAGGATAAAGAATCCTAGACACTTGAAATGCAACAAGATAAACATGATGCAATATGGAGCAATATGATGCAAGTGTATGATGCATATGAATTGTTTTCCAATATGTTGGGGATGATTGTCGGCTCCTTGTTACTTCTACCGGTGATGGTAATGATGGCAGGCTTGGATGTATGATCCAAACCTATCAGGATGTTGACGTTGGGGCTATCACCAAAGTCCTTAATCCTGAATACAGACTTTGCTCCAAAGATGTGCCTCTCGTGTGCAAGAGATTTGTGGGGATAAAACTTCATCTGTTTAAGGATGTGTATAACATATTCCATCATCGATCCTCCTCAATGATGTTGATCCTCCCTCGTTTGTATCACCAGGACATATCAATGTTCTGTTGGATTTACTGCCAACAGTATGTGTTGTCAGGACTGCCCGACCTTCGTTGACATGTGAACCAACGGTTGACCACGCGTTGTAACCCCCGCCGGGGATCCATTCGATCCTCTGCTGACGTATATATCAACGGATGAACTCCATACTGAGGATGAATGCCAAGGCTGCTTGGACTTTATTGATGTGTGTATCAACTGATGCAATCATCGGATGGCTTCCGATGCGATGTTGGGTTTACTTGCCAACGGCTGAACTGACGTCAAGGTTGCTTGATCTTCATTGACATGTGTATCAACGGAAAACATACGTTGTAACCCCCGCCGGGGACTTGTTTGATCCTTACTAATGTGTGTATCAGCAGAACATGCGTTGTAACCCTCGTCGGGAATTCATTTTATGAGATTGCGTTGTAACCCCTGCCGGGGATCCATTTTTGAAAAGATTAGGGTGACAACCATGTATTGACAGCATTGGACCTCTGTACGGTATTACCAAATGTGAGCTGCAATGACTTGTATCATCGATATAGTAAACCCTGTGTTCGGGCGAATACCAACGGATGAAAATAAAGTCATAGTCGGGTTCAGAAAAACCATTCTGCTCAATCATGTAGCATTTTTATCCCTAATTTGGTCTTTTTAGCTTGTGAGAACTCCTTTGCAACTCGAACTGGATCGAGCCGGAGGGATGGGACCTACATAGGGGTGCCGCAAGTACACCTGTTGTAGCCGTAGATGGACTTGCGGCCAACCGTGGACATTAAAGTCCTGCAGGTTGCTTTCATAAGTCATTTTCAAGTTGCGCCGCGAAGGAAATCCGAGAGCTCTTCTTCAGATCTGCTAAGTTCGGACGTCTTTCTGCAAATTCTGTTAACGTACAAGTGTTCTACACTGTCCTGGTAACGTATGCATGTACTTTTTTCTAATTTTTATCAGTTGGAAAATGACTTATCATATGAAATGCATCTAAACACATAGTAGTGATTATGTATGCTCAAATGACTTGATAAAAAATATTCAACATAGTAAATGTTAGTATCAAACCATGCTGAACATAATGATGTGAAAAAATTTGACTTTTGAGGCAGTCAAATTGGCACCCTTTTTTTGCTATTTCTTATCCTATTTAAGGACAAATGAGCACAGGTGAAAAAGCAAAGTAATCTTGGTAATTAGGCTACCCTTATGGATTTATGACTTTAATTTTTTGATGTGAATAGGATTTATGTGACTATGGGCAGGTGTGCTACTGAATGGCCACTTAGTCATGCCTATATGCATGTGGATAGTCTTATTTATAGAGGAAACTACGGCAAAAAATTTTCAAAATGTAGGCATTGAGTAGTCATGTATTTTTAACTCTACTGTAGATGTATGTTAAAATGATGCATGCATGCATATAGTCCTTAAATGCATTTTGAAAAGCTCCAGGTTAGAAAATACCACACCCTTTCTGAGGTGATTTGGAGACTTGTTGTCCAGATATTATGGATCCTGATCAGCCGAGTAGTTCCCGCCGGACCACTTCTGGTGTACGGAGGAGGCCTTCTGATGTGCCTCGACCCCGTTCCGTTAGACAGCCTCGTCGGTTGGTGGAGGCGGTGATACGTTCAGTCCGGGTTGATGTACCGGACGTCGAGGACGAGGAGGAGGATGTTCCGGTTGCGGACCCTGCTCCTGCTGCACATATTCCCTGTAGGGACCTCCCAAGTATTCAAGTGGCAAACCCAGAGCTTCTGGGTGATTTGAGCAGACATCCCTCGATGTATTTGTACGCCAACGAGGTATAACATTAGATCTTAATCTTCCTTCTATCCTATTGATGAGGAGTAAAGACTCTGATCTCGATCTATATCTTGCAGGTTCCTGGCTTTACATAGTCTCGAGGGAACTGGTTCAGCATTCACTCCATGTACCAGGTACTTCATCCTGACTATAGAGTGATTGTGCATGACTGGGGATTTGGAGCATTCTTTTCCATCCTTCCCCGCCATTGTCCTTGGGGTTACCTCAGGGCATTGTCTGAGCGCTGGTTTCACCAGGCCCAGTATCTCCATTTACTGGACTATGAGGTGAGGATGACGCTGATGGATTGGCAGTTTATCACAGGTATGGAGTTTGGAGGGGCGCCAGTGCCTTGCACGGCTAATATTACCCCGACTATTGTTAGATCCTTGTTAGGAGTTCCAGCGGAGGCGCTCAATGGCAGGCCTGTCCGTTCGGGTCCTTTGAGCGTAGATGTTATGAGTGGTCAATTGAGTGAGCCCATACCAGATGATGTCAAAGTCAGGGATCGCATTCTTCAGCGATTGTTCCTGATGATCATTAGGGGCTGCTTTATAGCAGATAACTCTTCTACGGTGTCGTTCTCTTTGATTAGCGCCACTCGACATGTGGACCGTATAGGAGAGTACGATTGGGGTTCTTATACCTTTGCCTATTTCTTCAGGGGCATGCGTATGCGCTCGCAAGGCTTGACCGAGATTTGGTTAGGATTTTACCCATTTCTACTGGTAAGTATTTCTCTTGTCATTTACCATGTACAGGTTAAGAGTGTTAACTGACAGCAGATGTTTGCCTTTGTGTTGGCAGTTTTGGGCCTATATGAGGCTTCCATGTTTACATTCGGTGAGTGTGTTAGGGTTGGATACCTACCCACGAGGATGACGATGGCATCATTCCATACTGGCGGAGGTTCCCGTAGCTGAGGGTTTCACTCATTGCCGCCTACAGTTGGAGTTGTTGACAGCAGATGTCATCATATGGATTCCATATTCTGGGGAGCATTTGGCCACTGGATTTGAGGATAGGTACCCGACTGGTGTCGAGTACGTGATTTCCACCCGTAGGGTTCCTCTCTTTACAAATAGAGGATGGGAGCTCTATTTAGGAGAGCGTGCTATTAGGAGCACCACAGGGGAGATCCGTATACCGATCTTGCCTCCTGCCAGGCGTTATTGCCCTGTGTCGCAGTCACCCGTCATTGACATCCCATTGTTGGGTGTTGACGATTTTGCATTGTCAGAGGGTCCTTGCACTCAGGATGTATTCCAACATTGGTGGATCCCTCGTACTATTGGAGCCTAGACCTGCGCCACTCAGTTCATGAGGGATATAGTTTCAGGATCCATGATGATAACAGATTGGCTAGCATGTGTCCGAGATCTGACTCATGTGACACAGATTGACAGCTTGACCCAGCGACTGGACCGGGCACATTTCTTTATCCGACATTTGGGCAGAGATCCGGCAGAGGCAGATTCGTTTGATCCTTCCCGCACAGGAGCTGGCCCCTCAAATGACCCATTTGGCTTTGCCGGCGCAGATCCTCCTTTGTATAGGCCTGACATCCCTGTTGATAGAGACCCAGTGACTCAGGAGGAGTTACATCAGGTGGATAGGATTGATGATGTAGATATTGACACCATTGTCTTCTTCTGATGTGTATTCTCGTTATCTCTTTTGATAGGCCTCTGTTAACTATTGGGTGGCTGTGCCCCATTCTCGCTATATCTTTTGATAGGCCTCTGTTAGTAATAGGGCGTCTGTGCCCCATTTCCCTGTATTTTTAGTTGTACAGAGATGATGTATTAGATGATGATATACTTAGGAATGTATGTACAGTTTTTCCATTCCCTAGATCATATTGCCATCTATTATCTGTTATGCATATATTATGTTATGCATATGTATGTATGTCCAGAGATATTCAGCATTGACCCCTGGATGGTATTATGATACGGTCCACACAGATGTCTTCTTCGACAGTCAGCCGCATAGATCACACCCCGTCATTATTGGTGGCATCCCGTCTGAGATACTGGTATGATAGTATATCACCCTCAGATAAGGTGATCGTAGATCAGCTGTTGTAGCATACCATGACCCTTTTGAAGTTTCAGGTTCCCACAGGATTCGTGGAGGGCATGTTGGAGCACTGGATACCGGAGAGACAGGTTTTTCGGTTTGGGACCCAAGAGTTGACTCCGACTCTAGAGGAGTATGTACGGTTGACGATACTGCCACTGGACAGACCTTACGTGCATATGGCTTTAGGGGACATGAGTCGACGGTTCATGACCCTCACTGGATTGAGGCGTAGGGTGGTGCAGGATGAGCTGACATCTGGCCACATTATATCCCAACGTTTTCTATTTGACAGATTTGGCTCTGAGGATAGTTATAGACGACATTTCAAGGATTTCACCACACCGGAGGATCATTGGCGTCTGGACAGGGTTAATGTACTGCTATTATGCGTACTGTCATATGTTTACATGCCACGGTATATGGATGAGTTGGACATAGGAGTTATCATGGCGGTGAGAGCTCTCAGGGAGGTTCGTACCATCATACCGATGATTATAGCCGAGACATTGAGGTCGGCTACATACTGTTGCACTTATCCGACAGGAGTATTTACGGGCAGTTCGGTCATGCTATACATGTGGTTTATGTCACACTTGAGACCGATTGGCACTTTTAGACGGCATGGGTATTGTTTCACCCATGATATAGCCATGTCATATTCATTTCAGCATGCGGAGTGTACGGATGTTATGTCTTGGTCCGCTTTCTTAGCTGATATTGTAGGCTCGTTTAGTATATTGTCGTGCTCAGGGCTCAGCTCACCTTACAGCTTTATTACTAATGCTCCGGGCATGGATTACATCCATCTGGCTGGTTTGAGGGGCATGACTACTTACCATCCACTGGCCGTGATGTCGCAGTTTGACTAGTTTCAGGATTTTCATCCTTTTGAGGGGGCGCTGGGCCAGCGTTTAGCTTCTCGCTATCTTTCGGCCCGTGTGTATGCATGTTGGGATCAGCGTGAGAAAACTACTTTCTCCATTAATCATCCAGGCTGTTCTACAGAGTATTCTGCATGGATGGAGGTAGAGACTACATCGGCTGAGGTGGTATCCACATTGCTGAGTATTGACTCAGATGGTGGAGAGCCCATGGAGGACATTGATTCTCACACCGAGGAGGAGCCATCTACTGGGTTGCCAGTATTTTCTTTAGATTTTCCCAGTACTAGCACTGTCGTGATTCAGCATTCAACACAGTACTTTGAGCGAAGTCTTCATCTGATGACCTTTGAGAGAGATTAGGCTAAATCCCTGATGTTGGCAGCTCTTGATGGGAGAGACGCAGCCTTGTTAGAGAGGGACGAGGCATTAGCTCGTATAGATGTCGCTATTATTGAGTGGGATGAGGCTAGATCAGCCAGAGATGTAGTGATAGTTGAGCGGGATAGAGCCATATCTGCTCGGGATGTAGCCGTCACAGATAGTACTGCAGTGAGGTCCCTTACCACTGGCATGCTTGCAGAGATGAGCACTTACATCGATGAGCATATGGTCACCATGCAGATGGCTGCGGATCTGTTGAGTCGTGTGGATATCCTCGTATAGGAGACCACAGCTTTGCCTCCTTCTTCGGAGAGGGATGCCATGTTGGGCTTGTTAGCTCGCATATACACCGATTTGTAGATGGACTTGTACTTTCCTGCACAGACTAGCTTAGCCATTTTGTCATGTACAGTTTATATTGTGTATATCAAACAGCATTATATATAGCAGGGAAATATATTTTTGATCACTTCCCTTTTAGATATGCTCTGATACTTGCTTGATATTTGCCTGCTTCTTCAGGGCTTGTGCTCTTGATGTGTTCTGAATTCCTCCTTGCTAGATGGACACTGAGTTGTCTCTAGATAGTTCAGAATAGATCATGGATCTGTGTGTATCCCTACCATCTTTGGTGTCTTGGGACTGGTTTCTGTGTGGAAATATGGAGAGGAGTGTGGCTTTCCTCTCTGAGATTGACCACACCACAGATGGTCGCCAGTACTCCTATTTAGGAGGACCCTAGTTAATTTCATCTCTTATGGATTGGTGTTGCTCTTCAAGGAACAACCGCAGCTTAAATGGTCACCGAATCTCCTATTTGGGAGGAGTTCAGGTAATTCCATCCCTTTGGTCTGAAGCCAATGAAATGTAGTGGATTGAAGGATGATCCCAATACCGTTGACAGATATTTGTGTTTTGGTAGGGGGTTAGATCGAACCATAAATGGCTGCCTACGTACTCCTGTTGAAGAGGAGATCAGGTCTGCGTAGTTCAAACCTGGTGTAAGAGGTTTAACGCTATTTATGAAAGGCAGATGGGTGTAGAAGCTTTATTGATGAAGAAGGTTGTAGAAGTGTTTTTGTGGTTTTTATTTTTGTAGAAAAGGGTAGAAATGTTTTTGTTGTTTTTTGTTTATTGTGACCGGGTCATATAGAATATGATTGCCTACGTACTCCCGTGTATCAAGGAGATCAGGTCAAAGTAGTTCGCCCCTCAGGACGAGTTGAAAAGCTTAATCCCATGTGCAAGTCATACTGCGGGGAAGAGAAAGTTTGATCCTAGGTTGAGGATAAACTGCAGGTGTGAAAAGTTTGATCCCATATTTGGGGGGACAAACTGTAAACACGAGAGGTTCAATCCCTAGTGGGATGACCAAAGTTGTAGGAGCGTAGTGAAGTCAGGCTGCTGGCTTAAAGAGTATGTTTCCCTGAGGGGCAAAGTGTGGAAAAGAGTTGTATGTAATGAAGGGTTGAAGAACCGGAATGACTGGTGATCTGATGATCCAATACCAGGATGTTTGCTTGATAGCAACTTCAGACATAGTACCATTTCACGGTGTCCGAATTGATAAGCTGTGAAAATTCATCGCCGTCCATTTCCTGTAATCTGAGAGCACCTCTTGTCAATACCTCCTTAACAATAAATGGACATTCCTAGTTAGGAGCGAATTTTCCCTTAGACTGATCTTGGTTGTCGAGGATCTTCTTCAAAATCAAGTCATGTTGTTTAAACTGCCGTAGCCGGACTTTTCTGTTGTAGGATCGGGCGATCCTTTGTTAATATAACTGACCATAGAAGATAGCCGCAGTTCGCCTTTCATCTATTAGAGACAATTGGTGATACCTGTCTTGTACCCATTGATCTTCATCCAGCTGAGCGTCCATTAACACTCTAAGGGATTCCATTTCTACTTTTATGGGGAGTACTGCTCCCATCCCATAGGTTAATGCGTAGGGGGTTGCCCCAGTTGAAGTGTGCATTGATGTTCTGTAGGCTAACAGAGTAAGAGGCAATAAGTCAGACCATCTTTGTGGTTGGCGGACATCTTTTGCATAATCTTCTTGATATTTTTGTTAGCCGCTTCAACAGCACCATTCATCTTTGGACAGTAGATGACGGAGTTAAGATGTTTGATGTGGAATTTACTGCATAGTTCCTCCATCATTTTGTTGTTGAGGTTCTTAGCATTGTCTGATACAATTACCTTTGGTTGTCCATATCGACAAATGACATTATTTCTAAGGAAAGCAATGATGACTTCTTTGGTAACCCTAGGAAAGGAGGCTGCTTCTACCCACTTAGTAAAGTAGTCGATCATGGTGAAGATGAAGCGATGTCCATTACTGGCTTTGGGCTCGATGGGCCCGATCACGTCCATTCCCCATATTAAGAAAGGCCAAGGTGAGCTCTTATTTTGGAGCTCCCGTGGAGGGGCGTGGACAGCATTCCCATGAATTTGGCATTGATAACATCTCTTGACATGATCATTGCAGTCAGCCTTGAGAGATAGTCAGTAATGTCCTGTCCTGAGGATCTTTTTAACAAGGATGTGGGCCACATACTCCACCATGGACCTCATCCATGAGTCTCTGAGCTTGATCCTTATCCAGGCATCTGAGGAGACCTAGTCATGCATCTCTCTTGTAGAGTGCATCTCTGCTCAGGTAAAATTTTATAGCAAGTCGATGAATCCGCCTTTGCTTAGTCAGGCTCGCCTCAGCGAGTGTAGATCCATCTCGCAAGTACACCTTGATATGCTGATACCAAGGTTGTTGGATGGGAGGTAGCTCATCCGATACTTCTCCAACATAGTTCCCATAGGCTGGTGCCTTTTGTAGGGTAAATATGACGCTTGGCATGTGTTCCTTGTCAGGTATATGAATCAAGGAGGCCAAAGTTGCTAATGCGTCTGCGAAGTCATTCCTATTACGAGGAATGTGTAGAAAGGAAATCTCTTCGAACTCCAAAGCCATCTGTACAACTTACCGATGGTAAGGCAGCAAACGTAGCTCTTTGGTTTGATAGATTCCCGTGGATTGTTTGACTACCAACTCTAAATCCCCAAAGACAGTTAACCGTCTGATACCCATTGAACGGGCAAGTTTTAGCCCCATGATACAGCCTTCATACTCAGCTGTGTTGGTGGTGCTGATAAACTGCAATTTGACGGCGACGGGATACTGCTCCCACGTACCGGATACCAGAACTGCTCCAGCTCCAGAACCTTCCATATTAACAGCTCCATCAAAATACATGTTCCATATTTGACGTGCATCTTACTGATGGTGTTGCTGAATTATCATTACCCCTTCATCGGGGAAGTATGTTTCCAAGGGTTTGAAGTCCCCTGAAGGTGCGACGGCCAGTTGATTCGCAATTCCTTGACCTTTAATGGACTTTTGCGTCACGTAAACAATGTCAAATTATTGCAAAATCAACTGCCATCTGGACAGCCGACAATTCAGTATGGGTTTACTGAACATATACTTGAGAGGATCCACATGGGATATGAGATGGGTTGTGTGCCCATGGAGGTAATGATGTAACCTCATGGTAGCCCATGCTGAAGCACAACAAGTCTTCTCGATTAGAGTGTACTTGTGTTCACTGCTGCTGAATCTTTTGCCGAGGTAATAGATAGCTCGTTCTCGGCCTCTATCGTCTTTCTGACCCAGCATGCAGCCCATGGACAGGTACATGAACAGGGGAACATCATCCCTGGGTGGTACCAAAATAGGAGCTTTGACTAGCTGCTATTTGATGGTAAGGAAGGCCTTTTGGCACTCATCATTCCATTTCATGGAGGAGTTCTTCCTTAACAGCTTGAAGATAGGCTCACAGGTTGCTGTGAGTTGAGAAATTAACCTACTAATGAAGTTGACTCTTCCCAAAAATCCCCGTATTTCCTTCTCTGTCTGAGGAATGGGCATTTCTGTGACGACCCCAAAATAGGTCCATTCCATCCAACCTATTCTGAGTCACCAAATACATGGTACAGAAAACAACTACAACTTTATTGCAACAATTGTCATGCAAAATACAACAACACATATGTTGTGAGTTTGGATACAAATATATACCAAATGTGACTCATGTCCCAACCGTGGACAGCACCTCACAATGACACCTTACATAAAGGTATAGTCAAAAACTGTTTTAAAAATTAGAATCTTTGGGAAGTGCTCAAGGAAACCTTCGTACATGGGAGGCCATGCGTCTAAGTTATGATAGATATCATATGGCCACAGAATTATCCTTGGTTGACCCAATAGACCCCAAAGAAAAACGAGAAGATTACTATCATATTCTTCCCAATGGTGAGTCTTCTCTTGACATATCATTATCTCCACTGTCTCTAATTGAGAATTATACTTCAAACAAACACCAAGATTATATAGGTAGTGCTCGTAAATATACTCAGCAAGTGGATGAGCACATCCCTGTCTTATGATGATACGAGGTTGTATTGCATTAGACATCTTGTATGGTAGTGGCAAAACACCCTTCCAACGTTGGGTTCGCCTCACCCTATTGGATTCACCAAATATAACTACTAAATGAACCTTTCTATACTGCTTAGGGAGAACCTCCACAGCTAAAGACCACCGTTCTATTTTCCTGTTACCCTCGCTCGACCCAGCTACACTCTTATTACCTGAAAAGGAATTGTGAACCAAAAAGATGAGCACAACTAGCCCAGTAAAGAATATCATGACTAAAGATAAATAATTTATCTATAGCCTTTAATAGTAATAAATCAGAGATTTAGAACATATGGTAGATGATAAAAATTTTCAACCATAGTTGCAGCGGAACGAGCAATCCATTAGAAGAGTCAAATAGACCATAAAGTCTATTATCTTCTCCATGTTAAAAATCCACCAATAATGTTTTATTCCTGTAACATCACTCAACAGTTCCTTTCCACAATCATATGAATAACTCATAATCATAATTGTGATTCTAAATTTTCTTCGCACCCAGGACGAAGAATATTTTCATCACCTGTTTTTACCTGAAACGTCAAAGATCATGATTATACCAAATCACAGTTCCTGTTCATAATCATGCTAATAAATCCATCTTTGCACTACGGCCAAAGATATTCATCAACAAACCATCTTTGCACTACAGGCCAAAGATATTCAACAACAGTTCATCTTTGCACTACAGGCCAAAAATATTCAACAACAGTTCATTTTCGCACTACAGGCCAAAGATATTCATCAGTAATTCATTTTCGCACTACAGGCCAAAGATATTCAACAACGGTTCATCTTTGCACTACAGGCCAAAAATATTCATCAATAATTCATCTTTGCACTACAGGCCAAAGATATTCAACAACAGTTCTTCTTTGCACTACAGGCCAAAGATATTCATCAATAATTCATCTTTGCACTACAGGCCAAAGATATTAATATCTCAAAGAAATATATAATCATTTCAGAATTTATATAAACAATAATTATAACCATGTTGATCATTTCACCTTTGCACGTAAGCTAAAGATATTCAATTATAAATTCAATGGTCATGATCATACCAGTCAATAATTCAACTTTATACTACTGGCCAAAGGGAACCCATAGTTATGATCATACTAAAAAACTACCCATCTTTATACTTAAGTCAAAGAGAAATTTTTTCACCAAGATTATAAAAATGTCATATATAATAGTAAAATCAATATAATCAAAACATCTAGATTTAATCTTAAGAGTAATATTCATAAATCAACTATAATTTGGTTAGAAAAAGAAACCAATTTTGTCGTGAATAGTAACTCATGAATAGTAACTCATAAATAGTAACTCGTGAATAGTAACTCATGAATAGTAAACCCGATACAAAAAGGTAGAAATTCCACAATAAAATACATACCAATATTTCGGTATAATGATATTGAAAGAATAATATTTCTTAAGCTTATAAACAATTTATTTTAATTGTTTACACTTTACTAAATAATACATTTAATCATCCTAAAATGCCAAACTCATAAGATTTCATTACCAATAACCAAAACTCTCATCAAAAATCTGCATATACCTCATATAGGATTCTCAAGCTATAAAATCCTATTTTCCAATTTTCTTACTCCACATAACATATTTAATTCATTTACTCATAACTAGTCTATTTTCATGAAAAATACCAAATCAGTTCCAAAAATATTTCTTTTCTGGGATTTAGCAGAATATAGTCCCATATTGAACATATATTTTTCTCAGAATTTTTAAAACTCATTTACTATTTTTTATATGGCCAAAACAGCCGAATATTTAGACATTTATCATAAATTGTACTTTTATCCAAAATTTCCAAAATTCACAGAGTACACTAATATTATATAGATGTACTCCCAATAAAAACTTCATCAATTTTGGAGTTAACCACAAGGAGTTATAAGCGGTTACTTTTAAAATAGTCTTTTCTCATAAAATTCATAATTCTTAATCTATACATTCAAAAATCACCATTTTTGGACACAAACAATAAAACTCATCAAAATATCATTTCAAATTTTTTCAAAATTTTCTAAAGGTCGGAAGAAGTACGAACTGAAAAACATAATAACCCTTAAAATCCATAACCTCAAAAGAGCAGTACTTCTGATCAGTATAAGGCTGAAAGAAACTTGCACTGAATAACAACTCTCAAAGTATCTAAATACTCACTAGAATATGCTTGATAATATAGAGAGAAAGAAAACTTATTTCTGGTGTGTTTTTCAATTCTAACTTAAGCATCTATTTATAGAAAAATGTTAGAACGCCAAAGGAGACTGCAATAATAAATTAATATTATTTATTCTCCATTTTCTACACACCAACCATCAGCAATCAAAGCATGCCAAGGCTGAAAAAAAATCCCAGCAGCCCACATGTGTTCAACAACCAAAGTGGGTCCCACCCATAAATTAATAAAAATTATTTTATTTTCTGAAACTTCAATAATTCATAGAAAATAGCCTGTTTATCAGAAAAATACGAATTTTATGTCCATTATGCCTGAAATTGAATTCTCTACAACTTTGTAGCTTTGAGTTTTTCCAAATTCCCGACCAAAAATATCCGAAATCCACAAACGGATGATTTTTAACACCTTTAAAATTCATAACAAATCATATGTTCATTTTTAACGGTTCAAAATTTGTGGATATATACTCAACTTATATATGTATAACATATCCAAAAATTACAACGATCTAACGATTAGATCAAAATTATAACTCACGCAATAGAGCTTTAAGAATACCGATTTGATCTTTTAATACCTCCAATCCGACAAAATGTTGATAAAACACCTTAACATTAATTCTTTCATTTATAACCACATAAATAAATCCATCATTTATACCTACATCAAACAAATATTTCCTTATCATATAAATTAATAATTATTTATTCACAAATAATATTACAGAATCACAATAATGACAACCAGGCCGTTCCCAGGAAAGAGGGGGCTTTCCGATAAGGATTTCTCTTTATTGGCGCGTAATTAGATAACCAAACATCTCCTTAGATAGAACTTTCTAGACATTACCAATAATGCTATCTAATAATATTATTCAAATAATATAAATTATTGATCTGATAATGGAGATGATGTGCAGCAATAATTATTGAAACAACAATAATATAAAATATCAACTCAGTAATTATTGAATCAATAAAATAAAATATTGAACAATAATTACGGTGACAATTATTCAGTAGTGTCTTCTTACGTAAGAATTAATAATTTCAAAAATACTGTGCAATACCGTGTGTTACTGTGCAATAACGCGTATTACTGTATTTTAACCACCGGGTATTCCAACAGTGTTAACGGTAACAACTACGCCGTTAATTATAAAAACTCAATTTTTATCGTTATCTTCATCCGACCGTTTTCCGTTATGGGGCCCACAAATAGTTGCGCCGTCGTACGAATATTTCCCGATAGAAAGAATATTCCACGACCAATGAATATTCCCCGACAACAATGATTATTTTATAACCACTTGTTTATTGTGAAAAATTTTCATATTTCACCGATAACTTTAACTTTTTATCAATTTAACCATTTACTGAATTGTAATTATAAGAAAAATTGAATACTTTTATTTCATAAAATTCGGGGTCTTACAATTTCCGTAATGGCCTGGATTTTGGTGGGATCCAGCTCGATTCCTTTATGGCTGACTAGAAATCCTAGCAACTTGCCTGATTTAACACCAAAGGTTAGTTGGATTCAACTTCAAGTTATACTTACGTAACCTGTTGAAAAGCTTTTTGAGATGATCTAAGTGGTCCTCCTCCTTCCGGGATTTGACGATGATGTCATCCACGTATATCTCTATCTCTTTGTGCATTAAGTCGTGGAAAAGAGCCATCATAGCTCTCTGATAGGTAGCTCCAGCATTGATGAGGCCGAAAGACAACCGTCTGTAGCAAAAGGTTCCCCAAGTCGTGATGAAAGCAATTTTCTCACGATCCTCCTCAGCAACCATGATCTGATGGTACCCCACAAAGCAATCGACAAAGGAGTACATGCCGTATTAAGCAGTATTGTCAATGAGAATGTGGATAAAAGGCACGGGAAAGCTATCCTTAAGGCAAGCTTTATTCAGATCCCGATAATTCACGCAAACTCGCACCTTTCCTCCAGGCTTAGGCATGGGCATGATGTTGGATATCCATTCAGGATATGTGGACACCATGATAATACCAGCTTAAAATTATTTCACAATTTCTTCATTCACCTTTAAACTCCACTCAGGTTTCAATCGCCTAAGTTTTTGCTTGACTAGCTTGAATCCCTCTTTGATGGGAAGGCGATGAAGAACAATATCGGTGGATAAACCCACCATGTCTTCATGAGACCATGCAAACACATCCTAGAATTGGGTTAGTAGCGTAACCATGTCATTCCTCTAGTTTGGGGTAAGGTCTGAACCAATCTGGATTAATTTAGGGTTTTCTAAGGTTCCAAGATTGAAGGAGGTGGTTTGATCAAGGTTGGGTTTAGGTTTGTCTTCGACCCATTCTTTGATCTTCGGAGGCACCTCAATGTCTTCTTGTATTTCCAGCAAGTCTGAGTCCAACTTTTCATCAAAGTTACAATCCTTGTGGAGAAGAGGCATCTTATCAGCAAGTACAGGCACATCTAAGTTCAGAGTCCAGAAACAAAATATGCTTCACTTAATATATATGAAACTTTTTAATCATATACAATGTTAGCATGTACGGACAAAATAACTTCTAATACTATACAGAAAAGTAAGCAGTTATGATATCTACAAGGCAGAAAGAAGTCCTACCCATTTTACCTTTGTCAACCAATGCAAGGAGTGTTGTTCCAATTGGCAAGGGAAAAGTATTGGGGGACTACAATAATGGAGGGGCTGTCATCGTCCTTCTTCTCCCGAATAATGACCATTATGTCTGGGCAATCATCTTCTGGGGTATATCTGTTAGTATGTTCATCATGGACAATGATGCGTACACCTGGCATCATTCTGACGATGTCTTGTTTAATTCTCCGTTCCTCTTCTTCCACCTTGGGATCTGGAATAAAAACTTCCTTCTCCTTTATCGGTATCGGTTTAGAAAATAACATAGCCATTACGTTGGTTGGCACCTTTACCAGAGATTGTGAGGACTCTGGATGTACAGGTGGAAATAATAGTCATGTGGCTGAAATGGAAGGAATCTGCCTATGCTTATGTGGATTCCTATAACTGGTACTGGCAGAATAGCCTAGTCCGACTGTCCCAGTTTGACTGGACACTTGAATCGGGTACTTAATACCATGATGACTTTTTCCCAGCCCTTGTCCCGGCTGGTGTCCCAATGACATCATTTCTTGAATAGCTGTCATCACTTCGACAGAAATCTTGGGTATGGGAAATAGTGTCCCAATGGCATGATATTGAGGGTTGCTTACTTCCAAAGTATGGAAACTGACCGGCTCAACATCGAAATTGAAACTGATGAACGGTATGTCACCCAGTTGAGGGCATTCCAGTTCAGCATTGACTGTAACTAGGCTATTGTTGATAATATATTTAAGTTGCTGATGAAGAGTGGAGGGGACTACCCCAGCCATATGAATCCACGGTCTCCCTAGCAGTAGGTTGTATCCTGTATCTATTTTGAACACGTGAAAAGACACACAAAACGTATGAGGACCAATCTCAATTGGCAGCTCAATCTCTCCGACTGAATTCTGGCGGGATCCATTAAAAGCTTTGAGGATCGTATGGCTACTTCGGATTCGCTGGAGATTGACATTCATTTTTAGCAACGTAGCGTAAGGACAGATATTCAAAGACAAACCTCCATCTACCAAGACTCCAGCTAACATATATCCGGAGGACAAAACAGTAATGTGTAACGGCTTACAATGACCGTTTCCTTCGGGCGGTATGTCATCATCAGTGAAATAGATCACATTGTTGTTGAAAATGTGATCAGCCAGATGTTAAAATTTTTCCACATTCACTGATTTCAGCAAGTAGGCTTCTTCCAAAACCTTTAGTAGAATCTTCCTGTAATCTTTGAAAGTTAAGACCAAGTCTAATATTGAAATTTGATGTGGAGCTTCTCTTAAGCTTAAAACTACCTTGGCTTCATTATGACCCATAGCACGGAGGAATTTTCCAATCTTCTCTATGGGAATTTTCCCCTTTAATTTAACAGCAGGCTTCATCACTCGTTGGGGAAGATACAGTGGATTCTCCTTCGACACTATAGCAGTTGTATGACATGTGGATCCTTCAGCTTCTCCATAATTCTAGGGAACTTTTTGTAAGTTGACAATAGGATATTGTAGTCTGAATGGCAAAATGAGGGGCTCTGGAGCAGCCACTTTCAAAGGATTTTTAATTCCTTTGAGCTGAATTATGAGCGGTTTAACAATCTCATCGGCCTCAGAGGATATAATTGCTACCAGTCCCTTCCATTTAGTGGGACAAGTATTTTCACTCTCAAATAGCACAGTATCATTGTATGCCAGTTGCAGGACACCGCTATCGATTAAGTTCTGAATAAGGTGGCGGAGTGCCCAGCATTCTTCCGTGCTGTGACCGCGAGAATGGGAGTGATACTGACATACTCCATCAGGGTTAAACCGTCCTGAATGGGGATTAATTGGAGGTAGGAAGGAAGTGATTCTTCCTTCATTGATTAGCATCTGAAGTATCTCCTCCATAGGTTGGCCCAGGTATGTAAATTCCCCTCTATTGGTAAAATCCCAACGGGCTTTGGCAGTCGCTCTTTTCGTCACTTTGTCCTCCATTGTTTCATTTTTTGAAGGTGGCGATGGAATATTCATAATCAAGGGGAGGATACTAGCATGCTCCTGGCTGACTAATTGGCATGTAACTTGATGCTGATAGATCACCAGTTCTGCCAATTGCTCAATTTGCTTGCATAGAGCTTTTATCTTTCGTTCCATCGCAAACTAGACCTTTGCATAATCTCATTTGTCAACACTGTCTTTGATGATCTGGGATGCTTCGCAGTTGAAATTGGAACTTTGTCCAGTGCTCCAATTAATCATGTTGACCTCTTCCTCTTTGTGTGGAGGAAGAGGGTTGAATTGCACATGAGGTTGATCTAGTTTGGTGACCACAATCTCACCGTTGTCTATTAAATCTTGGATCTTGTGTTTCAAGGCCCAACAATCTTGAGTATCATGTCCAGGTGCCCCGGCATGATAAGCACATTTCTGAGCAGCATTAAAACCCCGTCCATTAGGGCTGACTGGTGGAAGAAGATGCGTGATTTTCGTTTGAGTGGTCAAAAGAGTGAGAATATTCTCGAGTGAGTCTCCTAAGGGTGTGAACACTCGAGGGCGTTTGACTTCTCCACCTTTTGGTATTGGAGGGTTTGAAGACTGTGATGGAAAGGAAGTATAATTTCTCCTCTGGATAGGCATGTTCTGATTGCCTCTTTGACCCTGTAGTATCAGAGAAACATCCTCCTCTTTCTTTTTATGGACCCTCTGGGGGTTGTTTCCATAATTTTCGGGTTGGATGTGCTCAGCAACAGCTTTAAGGGCAGCTAGGTCTTGAATTTTTCCTAACTTCAATCCCATCTCAGCAATTTCTCCATGTTTGATCATTTCAGAGAATGGTTTACCGATACCAGCCAAGACTCTTTCATAGAAAGGAGCTTCTTGTATGTCGATAAAGGTCATGACCATCTCTGACTCTGTCATAGAAGGAGTTACTTGAGCAGCAAGGCACCTCCACCTTTGAGCATATTCTCTAAAAGACTCATTGGACTGTTTCTTGACCTTGGTAATCTGGTACCTGTCAGGAGCCATTTAAGACTGAAAACTATATTGTGTGAGGAAGGCATGAGCTAGCTCTTCCCAGCTATAGATCTTTGAATTGTCTAATCTGGTATACCACGAACGGGCTTCTCCAGTCAGACTCTTTTGGAACAGCTGCATTCTGAGCTTCTCGTCCTCTGCATAAGATCCAAGTTCTCCAATGAACACCTTCAAATGTGTATAAGGATCTCCTAACCTATCATACTTTTCGAAGTCAAGAATTTTGAACTTTTCTGGATAATGAACACCAGGGAATATACAAAGGTCGGCATATGAAATGCTCCCGTGTGCTCCAATTCCTTTGATAGCGCGAAGGGTCTCTTCCATTTGAAGAACTTTCTTTCTGATGTCACCGGTGTCTGGATCTCTTGTGAGATGGGTGGCATCATGACGTTTGTTGGTTGTATCCAACTACAGTTCAGGTACTGTAATGGCTTTATCAGAACCTTGAGTTCCCCCTTGTGTGGAGGATTCAGCATGTATGGGTATCTTTGGACCCTGAGTAGATTGATATAGTTCTTTAAGTAGAATAGCCAAATCTATAATTTGCTTACTTAATCCGTCAAATTCTTCGCGAGAAACTGGATTAGACTGGTCAGATGAAGACATGGTTGGATGTAGGCCTGCGGCCTTTTTGGACTTTGACCAGGTAATAGGTCTGAATGCTTCCCTGCGATAAAACTGGCATAGTTTAGTTTTAGGGAGGGTGTAAATGTTAACATGCTATGTGATGTGTCCGTTTTAGGAATTTTGTCCTGCAAAACGGATGTTAGCTGTTTGTAATACAGGATAGCATGTTAATTTAAATATGTATATGCATATATTTCTTCATATTTCTCATTACATGGAGATAAATATGGAATGTAAATTATAAGTAATTTGACTTTACGAGTAATTTGAAATGAGAAAGCATGAAGAGACTTTCCTCCGCATTTGGTTTATCAGAGGATGACCTATCTTAGGTTTCTCTCGCGGTGTTTTGGCATGAAGGTTCCCAAATCATCGCAATTTACTCAACGAGAAATTAATCCGGTCTTTCAACTGGAGCGAATTTGGGTGGTGCCTTTCCTGAGCCTCGTTGGAATTAGTCTTCCTACGAGTCCAGTAATCAAACTCCGACAAAATAGCTTCCTGGTGGAGGGACCACACAACATACATTCACATACAACGTGTCTCACCGCTTATGAAAATGATGACATGTGTGAAGTACTAATATCACATGCAGATATAGTGTAAAGCATTAATTGCAGTAAAGATATGCATTCGTACACATTCATCATAAATGTAAATGCAACATCCACACACAAGCATATAACAGTTTTAAAAAGCTTGTAATAGCGGCTTAAGTCCTCTTAATGGGGTTTCCCCAGCAGAGTCGCCACCTGTCGACGTCGAGATTTTTATTTGTCCCTTTCCGTTACCTGTTCTTTTGTGTTCTCATTTTAGGTGAGATTTGTTTAAAAAAATAAGTGAAAAAGGTCCGACATGTGTAATGTCGACGATGGACTGTTAAGAGTCACCAGTTGGTTTTTTAACTGGTTGTACCAACACAACCTAGAAAAGGTTTGCACATTGACCCAGTGATGTGACACTACTAAACGGGTCTGTGAAACCGAGATTCATTTAGGGTCCGGAGACTTAATTATGCGGAGGGAAGGTGTTAGGCACCCCCTGACATCTGTGTTGCCATGGTGACCGCCACTTTTCAAGAAACTGTTATATGAATGTGTGTGTGTGTGTGGGTCAATGTGCTATTATTTGAAAGTAGTGTTATGCCTCGTTCGCACCTATATACATAGGGTTTGAATTTGTATAAAATTCAGTTTTAAACAAGATATAGCAGTGATGTTTTAAAAGAGATTTTTCAAACCCTGTGCTCAATAGTAATTGAGGCCTTTGATACTTCCATTTTATTAAATGTTTAGCTTAATTGCTTTTATTTTCGAGATGCGAAGCATCTTCGAAAAAATAATGTATAAAGCAGTGTCGAACTCCTCATAGGTATGGAAACCATCGGATGAAATCCAAACACCGTGAATAAATTTACAGGCTGCTTATAGCTGAAAATGTCCATAACGGGAACCGAATCTAGATTCAGTGGACTGAATCTGTGATCACATGATTCCTAGGCTCACATGATGCCGCAATTGATATAAATGCAGTAAGCAGGTGTGTGTGTGTGTATATATATATATATATATATATATATATATATATATATAAAAGCTATAAATATATATACAGACATGATCGACCACCACGAAGCACCTCCATGGGGGTTCGAAAATGTAAATAAAGCTGTAAAAGCGATCAACCGCCACGGAGGAAACTCCAGGTGGGACGAAATGTACAGAAAGCTGTAAAAACGGTCAACCGCCATGAAGTAAACTCCAGGCGGGACGAAATGTAAATATATATATATATATAAGCGATAAACGGACCGGATATAAAATCCAGGCTCATCGAATAAAGTTCGACAACAGTTCATATATATAAATATATATATATATATATACTAAAGCAGTAAACGCACCAGATGTAAGTCTAGGCTCATCGAACAGAGTTCGACACACAGTTCATATATATAAGTGTATATATATATATACGAAAGCCATTAAACGCTCCAGACAAAAGTCTAGGCTCAATCGAGGCATAACTCGATGATGTTAGTCTATATATATATATATATATATATATATATATATATATATATATATATATATATATATATATATATATATAAACTGAAATGATTCTGCACACCTGTTACTGACATTGCAGGAGGGCAGATTCGTCTTTTAGACATAACCCTAGAAGACAGCTCACATCCAGTCCAGATACTACCGGAAGCTCAGTATCAACCCTGGAACACACACCAGGAGTAACAGTTCCAACCTCGGCGATAACCCCGAGGCCTACAGTTCTAATACCGGAAATTCCACCGAAGATGACCGATTCATCCCGGAGATAACCCCGAGATGTTTAGTCTCAGTCCCAATACTGGGAATAGCAGATTCCAACCTTGGAGATAACCCCAAGGAAGGCAGTTGCAGTTCTGGAGATAACCCCAGAAATGATTGTTTCAAATGCATGCAATCAGCTTCAACCTCGGGGCTTACACCGAGGCACTCAGTACAAGGCCTGATAATAACACCAGGAAGACAGGCATACCTCAGAGATGACACTGAGGACCTTCAACACTTGCAGCAGTCCAATCTCAGAGATAACCCTGAGCAACGTCTGCTTTATCAGCCCAAACTAGAGATAACCCCGGTGAGGGGCAAAGTCATCATCTTTCCACCTTGACGCCACATCACGCCATCTCAACATTTTATACATACATTTCTACACAGCAATGTCCCACAAGAACCAAGGAAGTTCAATCCCGAGTAACTATTACGCAGGGTAACAGATATAATTTGAAGCTTGAAGACCGGAGGGCATCGTCCCATCTTCCTGACTTCGTACAACCTCTAATCCCATATCATTGCGTAACTCTCAACAACAGTGGTCTGAAATAGGTCCTACATACCTCAGTCAGATGCCTGGATTGTAATTCTAAAAGTTCAAGCGGACATCAAGTTGCACGCGTGCACGTACTTTGAGACGGCGGGACCCGTGAAGCCCTGGGCACCCCGGGCAACCTCCGGTACACCTGCGGCTCCCTCCTCTATAAATAGAGGGCTTGGGGTGGCCATTTTGTAAGAGAAGAAGGCGAGAAAGCCCTGTCTAATATGCTCTGTACACACCCCAAACTGAGTGTTTTCTCATTTTAAACACTTGTAAGCTCATATATAGCTACTTTTTACCGGCGGAAGCCGAATATTCATCCATTTCAAGTTATTGAAGTTTTCTTTGGTAGCCTACTGTAAGCCTTCTTACACACTTTAAAACATTTCTCTTCATCTTTGCACACACAATTCTTCACGTTAAGAGTCGTGTTACGTGTGTAGGCCCGGACTTCGGTCCGTGAGTGTCTCCAGACACACTTTACCTCAATGCTAAATTATTTAGCTTACCTTACACTTGTAATATTTATAACCTTTACACTTAAAATAATTAATTTCTACTCTATTAATTAATTAAATTATACACTATACGTATAATTATTCGATTGTCCCAAGACAAATTCTTCCATCTCTAGCCAATAATTATTTATAACTATATATATTGGTCCTCTTCTTTTATTAGTCACTTATCTTTCAAATATTACAATACTATGTAATATATTTTAAAATATCAAATTAAACATATTCCTTCCATTTTCTTTATGCAACACATAATTCTTAATTCACCATTTATGACCTTTATATGAGTCCTTAGTATATATTTCTTGAAATCACACTTTCATAACTTACTTAGAGTTTTCTACAGACGCAGTTGCGCTTGTCACAGGCTTGGAAATGGTGCAGCTGCGCCATACCAAATTCAGAGGCAGACAAGTTCTGCTTTAGCAAAAGTAAAATCTATGCTTCTAAATACTTTACACATCCTCCTTAAGTGTTAACTCGTCTAACATCAATCCCCTTTTTGATTTCACATCATCGGTTACTATTTTCCTTAACAATTTAAGGATCACACTTCGAGTTTTGCAACTCTATTTCCCTTATTAGTTTAACCAACTATAACATCTCATTTACAGTTTCTCACCACCAATAATACAAAACTCGAATATAACACATACATACATTCCTTTAATCTTCACTTCTCGCCGTGTATCAATTTACTCAATAATTCTCTAACCACTTTAAAGGTATATCAATTTCCTTCTCTCATCAATAACGTACATATATACAAGTCTAAACCTAGCACACATCGAGTCTTTAATAGTATCCAATATAGTACACTAAGTGGTTTTCCACAAACAACCAATAAATTAGTTTCCGTCTCGCCTACACTGCTTTCGCAGTGAGTTAGATCGATTACTAATTCGTATATACTTCCGCTCTCTAAAGGAATCGTTTGGCCCAGCTCCTATACATCCACTATTAAAGGTACGGTTGCACTGCCTTAGACTTGATACTTACTCGTACATATACTCAAGAAATTGGTGATTATGAAAGATATTTAATGTCACCAACTTACTATTATAAAATAATTTCACATAAATTATTTAACGCCGATAGATAAATCTTATCCATCTTCTTAGTAATTCATCTTTACAATTTATAACAAATATATAATAATGATATATATTTATTAAACACAACATCATTTATTACATAGTTCATATTACCCTATGTAACACAATACCACATACCTCGCAACATATATATATATATATATATATATATATATATATATATATATATATATATATATATATATATATATATATATATAGTAATTCATCTTTACAATTTATAACAAATATATAATAATGATATATATTTATTAAACACAACATCATTTATTACATAGTTCATATTACCCTATGTAACACAATACCACATACCTCGCAACATATATATATATATATATATATATATATATATATATATATATATATATATATATATATATATTCTTGTTCGAATCCATCTCATACTTTAAGAATTTTATCTACTGAATTCTTATTTTAATATTTTCTAAAAATTCGGGTTCTTACAGGTAAAATCCATTTAAAACTACTTTAATTTATTTCAATAAATCCTTTATACTATAGTTTATGGTCCCATATTATTTATTTGGATTTTCATATCCAACCTTAGTTAAATAACTAATTACAACATATTAAATAAATTCTCCACTTAACTAATTACCACTTAACTAATTACCACAAAATTATAATTTCATTATAATTTTATTTAATAAATCAACATATCACTTTAATTATTAATTTAAATCAAAATATTATAATAATTCATTTAATCCCTATCAACTCTCTAACATAATTATTAAATAAATTAGAATATTATCTCATAATAATTAATTTTCTTAACTCATAAATTATTTATTTAACAAATAAATAATCACATCAAATCATATTCAACAAATATTTTTTCAACAATAAACACATCAATTAAAATATTTATATAATTCAATAAATATTTGGAATTAAAATTTAAAATTCTGAATTGTTACATCCTTTCCTCCTTACAAGGATTATGTCCCTAGAATCACAACTCAAGCAAGTCATTCGTCACATTCTTCCCTTCATACAAGGATTCTGTCCCCAGAATCGAAGACACAATTAAACAAATAATTCAAGATAATTTTTTATCATTTTATCTTCGAGTTCCCACGTAGCCTCTTTGAAATTGTGGTTTCTCCATATCACCTTCGCAGAAGGTATCACCTTATTCCTGAGCACTTGTTCTTTCCTGTCAACTATCTAGATAGGAATTTCCTCATAAGACAAGTCCTTATCAAACTGTAATGGTTCGTACTCGATCACGTGCTTGTAATCGGGTTTATACGATCGTAATATCGAAACATGGAAAGCATTGTGAACGTGTTCCAACTCTGGAGGTAGAGCTACCTCGTAAGCCACTTCTCCTACTCTTCGCAGCACCTCGAAGGGTCCAATAAATCTCGGGCTTAGCTTTCCCTTTTTACCAAAATGGATCTTCCCTTTCCAAGGAGAAACTTTTAAGAACACGAAATTTCCTACATCGAATTAACGATCTAGTCTGTGTTGATCAGCATACTTCTTCTGTATGTCTTGAGCAACTACAAATCTTATCCTGATGAGTTTGACAACCTCAACAGTTTATTGTACCAGTTCTGGTCCTAATAGTTGTCGTTCACCAACTTCATCCCAACACAGTGGAGTTCTGAACCGTCAGATTAAAGTAATCAATCTGGACCGTTCATGGATTAGTTACTATGCATTCTATTTTTCTATAAATAGCAGCTCATTCCTTCATTATTTCTTACGAATTCACTGAACTCTAGAGAGAGAAACTATAGAGAGAAATTATAGAGAGAGATAAGAAGAGTATTCTACTACTTAACTATTTCATTATTTCAGCTCTTCTTTAAAACGGTAAGGGGTGTTATTCTTTCTTATTCATGAAGAGAACTGTTGTTATTCCATTTCTTATTATTCTGTTGGAATAACCTGTATACGCGGTCTACCCTATACTTGGTGACATTCTTCTGTTATTCTGTTGGAACATCCTGTCTGTGTGTTTTACACCGGACCTAGTTCCGTCTTGTTATTATTCTGTTGGAACATCCTGTCTGTGTGTTTTACACCGGACCTGGTTCCATTATTTATTATTATTCTATTGGAACATCCTGTCTGTGTGTTTTACACCGGACCTGGTTCCATTATTTATTATTCTGTCGGAATATCCTGTCTGTGCGTTTACGCCGGACCTGGTTTCATTATTTATTATTCTGTTGGAATAACCTGTCTGTGCGGTCTATCGCATGCATGGTGATTTCTTTTGTTATTCCATTCGTTATTATACTCAGTTGGTTAAGTTTTAACTTCTATACTCCATGAAATTAGTGAAATATCATTGATAATTGCGTTTCATCCAGTATCTTTTCATGAAAATATTCTTCTAAGCATTCTTGAATTTTACTCCACAAAGCAGTATCATGTTGACAATTTGGACGTTGTTAATTCTTGGATAAATTAATTCTTGAACTTGTTTTATTGAATTCTTATATCATTGTCATCATCCTCATGTTTATAAAATGTTAAAAGTCATCTGTGGCCTGTAGTGCATAGATGGACTTGGTATGATTATGACCAGGGATTATTCGGTATAATCATGACCGTAATGTTACAAATGATGTGGTAAAAGTCCTCATTCGCCCGTAGTGCGTTGATGGACAGTTGTTGGCATGATCATGACCATTAATGAATACACGAATATCTTTGGCCATAGTGCAAGGGTGATTCGATGATGTGGATTATTTTATTAAGCTGAGTCCCAGTGATCACAGTGTTGAAAAAGCTTTTAAATCATAAAAGATAGTAGAGTTTATTTTCTACTTGACTCTTTTAATGGATTGCTTGTTCCGCTGCAGTTAAACTTGATGTCTATTATATTTTATCAATTTAACATTGTTGAAGGCTAATGATAATTTATTCTGCATTATCTTAGTCATAATATTTCTTACTGGGCTAGTTGAGCTCACCCTTTCTTTCACTGCTCTCTTCAAGAAATGAGAACGTAGCTGGGGCAAGTCGGGGAACGTAGTGATGGTCCGAATGATAGTATTAGTTAGTAGTCCTCACTATTCTATGTAATGGTGTGTTAATAAATGTAATGAGGACTCCTTTTGAGTATGAATACTCTCTAGAAGATAATATTTGTATTCAAACTCACAGTTTATGTTTTGTCGTATTATACACGACAGTTGTATTAGTAAGTTGTATTTATATTCTGTACTATGTATCTGACGACCCAAGATGGGTGATGTATACCTAATTTTGGGGGCGTCACAAAATTCGTCCCTCGAATCTTAGCACTCCTTCGGTATCCATCTTGTATTTCACTTCACTACCCTCAACCACTTTTTCTTTGATTTTCCCACATTCTTCATCTTGTAGTTAAGCATTCTTTACTTTGTGCACCAAAGTTGAACTAGTTTCTATATGGAATAGTCGTTCAGTGGATTCTTTTGGAAATTTTATTTCCAACTCTAGCTTTGTCATTGCTGAAATAAGCTCTTCTTGGGTGGTTAACAACATCAACTTTTTCGACCTTTCCTGCTTAAAGCATCTGCAACCACATTTGCCTTGCCCGGATGATAAAAGATCTCACAATCATAATCTTTTATTAATTCCATCCATCTCCTTTGACGCATGTTTAGGTCCTTCTGGGTGAAAATATACTTCAAACTCTTATGATCTGTATATATCTCACATTTCTCTCTATAGAGATAGTGTCTCCATATTTTCAGATCAAATACCACTGCAGCCAACTCTAAATCATGAGTCAGGTATCCTTTCTCATAGTCCTTCAGTTGCCTTGATGCATACGCAATGACTTTGTCGTTCTGCGTAAGGACGCAACCTAACCCTTTATATGATGCATCACTATACACCACAAAGTTTCATGTATTATCTGGTAATGACAACACAGGTGCCACACTTAACTTCTTTTTCAAGTCTTGAAAACTCTCTTCACACTTCTCCGTCCAAACAAATTTTACAGCTTTTCTTGTCAAATTTGTTAACGGAGAGACAATCTTAGAAAAGTTCTGAATAAATCGTCTATAATAGCCGGCCAGTCCTAAGAAACTCCTCACGTCCGATGGTGTCCTTGGTTGTTCCCAATTGATTACGACTTCAACGTTTGATGGATCCACTGAAATCCCGTCTTTGTTGATCACATGTCCAAGAAATTGTACACGTTCTAGCCAAAATCCAAATTTAGATAATTTCGCGTACAACTTTTCCTTTCGTAGTGTCTCCAACTTCAAACGTAAATGTTCCACGTGTTCTTCATGAGATTTGGAGTACACCAGAATGTCATCGATAAATACCACCACAAACTTGTCTAAAAATAGTTTAAAAACTATGTTCATCAAATCCATGAATGTAGTAGGGGCATTAGTTAAACCAAAAGACATCACCAGAAACTCGTAATGTCTATACCGAGTTCTGAATGTCGTCCTACGTATATCCTCCTTCCTTACCTTTAATTGATGATACCCACTTCTCAAATCTATTTTCGAGAAGTATCTAGCACCCTTCAATTGATCAAACAAGTCATTTATTCTTGGCAACGGATATTTATTCTTAATAGTGACTTTGTTTAATTCCCTATAATCAATGCAAAGACGCATTAACCCATCTTTCTTCTTCATGAATAACACCGGTGCTCCCCACGGTGATACACTCGGCTGAATGTATTTCTTGTCCAATAGCTCTAGCAACTGTACCATCAGTTCCTTCATCTCTACCGGAGCTATCCTGTACGGGGCCTTCGATATCAGAGCAGTTCCTGGTGCCAAATCAATAACGAACTCGATCTCTCTGTCAGGCAGAAGTCCTGACAAATCCTCCGAAAATACATCCACAAATTCCCAAACCACTGGTATCTCTTCCAGTTTCACCCCCTTCCTCTAAGTATCGACTATGTAAGCTAAAAATCCTACACAGCCTTGACCCAACAACTTCTTGGCCTGCATAATCGTCAGACACCTTGCCTGTCTATGCGACTTGCTACCATAGAAGACTACCTTTGACGGAGTCATAAGGTTTACGTAATTTTTTTGGTAATCAATTATCGCTCCATAATTGAATAGCCAATCCATTCCCAATATAACATCAAACTCTCCAAGTTTAATCGGGATTAAATCATGACATTCCCTTTAATATTCACCCTTCAATTCTTATATACGAACCTAATAGGATTCACCTCCCTATTTGTAATTTCTTTGTTTAAAGGGAAATTCAATTCTTTACTAGGCAATCCTAACCTCTTAGCAAATTCATCAAATATAAACGAGCAAGTAGCACCCGAATCAAATAATACATAAGCATCTATATCATTGATTGGGATAATACCTGACACAACATCCTTTGATTGTACAATATCCTGCACAATAATGTTGAAGGTTCTGGCTGTGGGTCTGTGTGATGACGTTGGTCCAGCAATGGTCAATGTACCTCCACTACTACCCCCTTGCTTCCCGTGGTCTCTCCAGCTTTCTTCTTAGGGCACTCGCGAGTAAAATGATCCTTTGACCCTCATGTGTAGCAAACATTCTTCTATGGTTGATGGCAATTTGGGGCAATGTGAGCTTCTTGGCCACAGTTGAAGCATACTCGTTTACCCCTTAAGCACATGCCAGTGTGATTCTTTTCTCATGTAGCACATGCTTCAAACTTCTTTTTCTGCTGGCTATCTTGTTGGCTTCCAGCACCAACATTCGTATTCCACTTCTTCTTCAACTTACTACTACCATTTCCACCACTACTTCCACCATTCTGACCTTCACCCTCATTCTTCTTCTTTCTTTGTTCTTGATTGTATTTTGTCGTAGCCTCGCCTCCACCCTCAGCGAGAATTGCCTTTTCAAGCACCGCTGCAAACGTCTTTAACTGAAACAGGGAGACTCTGCTATGCAACCAGGGTTTCAGTCCCTATTCAAACCTCATCGCCTTGTGCTCATCCGTGTTCACTTGATATGGCATAAACCTCGCCAACTCATTGAACCTTGCTGCATACTCCGACACTGTTATTGTGCCCTGCTTTAACTCTAGAAACTGCACTTCCATCTGATTCTTTGAACTCTCTGGGAAATATATCTCGAAAAATATTTCCTTGAACCTTTCCCAAGTCATCACTCCCTGGCCTCCTTTAATTTTATTGGCTTACCACTAATAACTGGCCTCTACTTTCAACATAAATGTTGCAAAAGCAGTCTTCTTGTTCTCACCGACCCTAGCAACATCAAATACCTTCTCTATTTCCATGATCTAGGTCTGTTCGTCAACCGAATTCATGGTTCCATTGAATTCCGGTGGTCCAACCGCCTTGAAATCCTTAAAAGTTGTAGCTTGATTCTGCGATTGATTCTACAGTGCTCCTGCCAGAAGTGCCACCAACTGCTGAACTGGGTTAGCTTCAGTGTTGTTATTGTTGGTAGATCCCTCGGGGGTTTGTTGTGACGCCCCCAAAATAGGTATACAACACCCATTCTGAGTCGCCAAATACATGGTACAGATACAACTACAACTTTATTAATACAATTGTTGTGCAAAATACGACAACACTTAAACTGTGAGTTTAAAATACAAATATTATCTTCTAGACAATATCCATAATCAAATAAGTCCTCATTATATTTATTGATACTTTATTTTATAATAATGGTGAGGACTACTAAAACATCTTTCTAGAACCATCATTCTATACCCCGACTAGTACTTGTTACATTCTCGCCTCCTAAGAAGAAAAATGGAACAAAAAGAAAAGTGTGAGCTCAACTAGCCCAGTAAAGAATATTATGACTAAGATAATATAGAACAAATTATCGTTAGTCCTCAACAGGGAAAAATCTGATAGAATATAATAGACAACATGTGACAACCCGAATTTTTATAAGTTATTAAAATAAGAATTTAATAATTAAAATTCTTATAATGAGGTGTATATATTTTGAATTATATGATTTGGTGTGAAGAGAATTATATATTCATATGTTGGAGAATGTGAGATTTAATAGGTAATTAAACTATTAAAGAAATTAAATAATATTAGTTAATTTAATTAAGTTGAAATTATGTTATGAGATAATATAATTTTAATTATTATGCCTTGTGGGCAATGGAAATTATTATGAGTTAAGTTTCATAAATAGTGTGAATAATTCACTTAATTAAAATAGTGAATTAATACAAGTATAATTGATTTAATAAAGTGAGAAGGTAATATATTGAATGAAAATGTAAATATTAGTATAATGCGAGTAAAATATTTATTAATTACATTAAATATTTTAGTTGGAAAGTTTATGGAATTAGATGAATATTTATGATATTAAATAAATATTTGATGAAAATTGGTATGAGATAGTTTATTTAAGTGTGATAAAATAGATGAGATTTATACGTATTTTATTACGCGAGTATAATTATGATATTCTAATTTAATTAAATAATTAAATTAGAGGAGTGAGAATTTGTTAAATAATGTTATGATTATAATGGTTGAATAGAAATTATAATTTTACTAATAAGGTTAATTTTATTTCTTAAGGAATTAAAGGTACATAATCTAGTTTATATTTCTAGTTTATGTGTTCTTGAGTTTCTTTTAAAATTGGAGTTTTGGTTAATAAATTTGTGGGTTACGATGTTATATATGTTATTAGATATTTATAATTTGATAGTGGTCATCTAGAAACAAATTTTCAGAAATCAAATTCATGTATGTATACTAAAGAAGAGGAATTTGGGTTTTGATTGTAATGTGTGTTTTGGTGTACTTTGGGACTAAAGTTGATGATGAATTCATGATGAAAACTTTAAATTGATGGATGATTGTTGTTCTCCTCTATAAAACGAAAACAACGCAACTTGAACGGATCGAATTGGTTAAGAAACGAATTCTTGATGAATGAATACACTTAGTATGTTGAAAATAGGAAAAATTAGTATAAACAAATTAGAATTAGTATAAACCAAGTCCCACATCAACTAAATTGAGAATTTTACCCTTTGTTAAACCTATAAATAGAAGGGCTTGATCCTTTGTTTCATTCACCAACAATAAGGCCTCCAATTTTGAGAAAGGCTTTGTTGTGGGAGGACTTTTTATAAAGATCTTCTCTTAGTTAAGTTTTGGTCGAGTACGTATTCAGTTTGTGGAATTCGTATTTTCGGGTATGTTTCTTATTTAATTTTTGGTAATGTTATTATTTTAAATATTGTATTTAGTTTGTTAGTTAAAGTTTGTATTTTGGAAGTTTAGTTAGTTTTGTTAGAAAACTAGTTAGTTTACTATGTTTATTTTGGCTTGTAATTGATTATGTAAATGAGTTATAATGATTGTAATTAGAGATATGAAACCTTAACATCATCCAAGTGTAACCAAAACTCACAAAATAAAAGATTTACAAAGAACCTTGTTGGGCAGTTTTTGGGACTGAGCTTGAGGACCCTTTGTGCTTTTGATTTATGTCTAAAAGCTTAATTTGATGATTGTATGTTATATCCCTCTAAGTTCTGAAGATTTCCTAACTTGAATGAACCAAAACGGAGTTAAAATGAATCCGTGGTGAAGATTTTAGTAAACCATGTCTAGAAATGAAAATTGAATGAACAGTGACTATAGTGTCAAATTCTGGAATAGCTATGTTGCCTGAAAAATTCTGAGTTTCTGGTTAATTGTAGTGCACTGAGTTAGGAAGCCATAGGCTTTGGAATGACCTCATTCCGACCTCGGATGAGGGAGTTACGGTGATTGGAAAAAAATGTGTCAAATTTGTCAAACTGAAAGTCAGCAGCGGGATGTGCTATTCGGGACACTGTTTTGATCTGTTAATGTTTCCACAAACTTCTGGGCTTTTGGTATGTTATAGTACACTGAATTATCTTTCCATAGACTCCAGAACGGACTAATTCCGACTTCGGAGCAAAGAGTTATGACCATTCAAAGTAGTCGCGTCAAAACTGTCTAACCAACTCGGGGCAGTCACCTTGAACGAATTTTTCGGAATTCTGTGTTTTGAATTTGGAAATGGTCAAAGAATGAAAGTTGTAGCCTCAGAAGTTAGCTTCGCGTGGGCTCAAGAATCGCTCAAAAATATTTTGAAACGAATTAGTTATGACTGTTTTAGCGAGAGAGGGTAAAGCTGGGAAAAAAATTGAAGACTGCTATGAACGTCAATTTTTGGCACGCTTTTTAGACTACTTAACAAACCCGAAATGAGAGGTTAGTATTTCTTAAAAATAGTCTTGTATGCCATGAAAAACATACTAAAAAAAATGCCTTACGATTAGATAAGTAAATTGCAAGCTATTAAACCGTGAAATGGGTGTCAAAGGTGAGGGGCTGCTGCCTTGTGAAATTATATTGAACCTAGTAATATAAAACGAAGGGGATATAAATGGTTTATGTTTTGATACGTAAAGTATTTACTTACTAAATCCATGAGAGAACCTTTTGGGCGTAAAAAGGTTATAACGGACAAAAGTTTCTAAAGAAACATAGAATGGTTTTAAGACAAGAACAAAATATTATAGTTAAATAAAATTAGTTTACATTGAGTACGTGAATTTTGTATGTGAAACTAATATGTACATGTATGTATCCTCAATTTGTGTAGGATCATCATAGCGTAGATAAGTTATAAACATTAAACAACATCCAAGGCAAATTTTTCAGTTCTATTATGTTTACATACCATGCTTTATAAATTGTTAAAGTCAAAATATGACCAAGTTAATTGGGTTATGGAACTCAATTTATATGTGATATGTGATAGCACATGCATGTTGTATAATGTAACTCGATAAATTAGAAATGTAGAATGCATGAATTGTGTGCTATGTGAAACATGATAGACTGTTAAATTTGCTGGGCTGTCGAGCTCAACCTTGCAAATAATCATTTTTGCAGGTTCAAGATTCAAGGTAAAGTTATGCGTTACTTGAAAGACATGAATCAGATGTGATACTTGAAGATTTATATACTTTGGTTGTGTTATTATTTGAACCATGTTTAAGGTTTCGAATAATGTATTAATGTTGAATTGTAATATTGTTTTGCGAATGTAAACTATTGTAGTATTAAAATGATTCTGAGATATTTAGATGTAAAGGTTGAAGGTTTTGGGAACGAGGATAGTTTGTAATAGAAAATTTTAATTATTCCGTAAATTTCAATGGTTGTATTATCGTTTAATGATGTAAAATTACAGGTTAAATGTATTATTAACGACCGAAATCGAGACTTAAATTGTATGAATTTTGGGGTCGTTACGCAACAAATTTTAGATTAACAACTGCAGCGGAAACAGCAATCCATTAGAAGAGTTAAATAGAGAATGAATTCTACTATCTTCTAAGATTTAAAAGTCCATCATCAATATTTTATCCCTGTAACATCAATCAATATACATCTTGAATCAAATATTCATCTTTGCACTACAGGCCAAAGATATTCATTTGTATCACCAGTTGGTCATGTTCATCTAAACACCTGTTCATCTTTGCACTACGGCCAAAGATATTCATCAGTTAATCATTCATCTTTGTACTACAGATCAAAGTTATTCAATAATATCATCAATTAGGACTGAGGATGATGAAAAATGTTTTAAAGAAAACGAATTCAGTGAGACAAAAGAACAATTATTAGGAATTCGTACTTCGGTTTATCCATGTTCAAAAATACCCCATAATATATCATAGTGGAGTAAAATTTAAGAATAAAGATCACAACATGGATACAATCAAAGCTAGTAACAAAAATAGACATCCGAAACAAAGAAGAGAAAATTTTATTTTTTTGTGAATAGTGTCGTATTTGTGAATAATGCCGTATACGTGAATAGTAATCCCGACACAAAAAGACAAGAATTTCATAAGAAAAATCTTACCAATATTTCGGCATAATGATATTGAAAGAAATAATATCATTAAAAAAATAGCATCCCTTACCTCCAAAAAAACAGTACTTTTGACTGGAATACTGGATATAGTGTTTAAAGAACTTGCACCGTATAGCAACACTCAAAGTATCAAAATACTCACAAGAATACGCTCGATAATATAGAGAGAAAATTTCAGTTTCTGGTGTGATTTTCAATTCTAACCTAAGCACCCTATTTATAGAAAAATACTTAGAACACCAAAGCATAAAATTTAATAAAATATTAGTATATATTAAAAATTTTCCTTCGCACACTAAAGAAACTGAATTCAGCATGCTTTCAATACTAGTGGGGCCCACCAACATAATAAAAACGTTTTTCTTAAAAAAAATAATTAAAACTTCAAAAATCAATTATTCCGGAACTTCAATAATTCATAATAAATGGCCCTTTTATCAGGAAAATTCAAATCTTATATCCATTTTATAGGAAATTCAATTTTCTACAACTTTGTAAGTTTAAGTTTTTTCAAATTTCAAACAAAAATTGATCGAAATCCACATACAGATGATTTTACATGCTCTAATCACATTTTAGTCAAGAAATGGGGTCCACAAACATGAAAAACATGTTTTAAATATTTTTAATAACAAAAATAATCTTCCTCCTCATTTATTCATATATCCCACATTCATTGTAAAAATATCACCATTATTATATTATTATAATATAATAATATATTTAAATGAATTATTTTATCATACAAGATAAAATATCAATTTTCAACAATTGTCACATTAAAAATTTTCTCCATCTATATCCTCATAAAATAAATATTTTCCTTATCATATAAATCAATAATTAATTATTCACAAATAATATTACAGAATTACAATACTGACAACCAGACCGTTCCCAGGAAAGAGGGGGCTTTCCAATAAGGATTTTTCCTTACTAGCGCGCAATTAGATGACCAAACCTCTCCTTAGATAGAACTTTCTAGACATTGCCAATAATGCTATCTAATAATATTATTCAAATAATATGAATTATTGATCTGATAATAGAAAATACTGTGTAGTGACAATTATTGAAACAACAATAATATAAAATATCAACGTAGCAATTATTGAATCAATAAAATAAAATATTAAACAGTAATTACTGTAACAATTATTGAGTAGTGTCTTCTTACGTAAGAATCAATAATTGGTGCAATACCGTGTACTACTGTGTTTTAACCACCGGGTATTCCAACAGTGTTAACGGTAACAACTACGCCGTTATTTATAAAAACTCATACTTGTCGTTTTCCTCATCCAATCGCTTTCCGTTATGGGGCCCACACAAGGCTGCGCCGTCGTACCAATATTCCCCGACAGCATGAATATTCCTCGACCAAACGAATATTCACCGACAAAAATGAATATTTTATAATCACTTGCTTATTTGAAATATTTGCGCATTTTACCCATAACTAACCACATTAATCAAATCAACCCTTACTATTTCAAAATAATAAATAGAGGAAATTCAATTTCATTTATAAAAAGTTGGGGTCTTACAACATCCCCTCCTTATGAAATTTCATCCTCGAAATTGACGTACGTACCTGGTGTTTTGAAAAGGTGAGGGTACCTCGCTTTCATTTCCGTTTCTAATTCCCAGGTCATTTTCTCAATAGCATGGTTCCTCCACAAAACTTTGACTTGTGGTATGACCTTTGTGCGTAGGACATACTCTTTCCTATCCAAGATCTTAACAGGTACCTCCTCGTATGTTAAGTCTTCAACTATCTCGTCTGGTTATAACTCAATAATGTGGTTTGGGTCTTTCACATATTTACGAAGCACAGATATGTGAAAAATATTATGAACACGAGACATGCTTGGAGGTAACGCAAATTTATAGGCCACATTTCTTACTCGATCAAGAATTTGAAATGGACCAATAAATCGTGGATTGAGCTTTCCTCTCTTCCCAAATCTTGTAACTCCCTTCCATGGAGCAACACATAACAATACATGATCCCCAATATTAAATTTAATGTCCTTTCGATGAAAATCCGCATAGCTCTTTTGTCGATCTTGTGCCGTTTGTATACGTTGTCGAATCATTTGGATCTTTTCTGTAGTCATACGTACCAACTCTGGTCCCAACAATGTTGCTTCACCCACCTCATCCCAACATACTGGAGAGCGACAAATTCTTCCATTTAATGCTTCGAATGGAGCCACACCTATACTTACCTGATAACTGTTGTTGTAGGAGAATTCTACCAATGGTAAATACCTATCCCAACTCCCTTTAAAGTCTAGGACACAGAGTCTTTATAAACCTTCAAGAGTTTGAATAGTCCTCTCTGATTGTCCGTCCGTCTGAGGATGGTATGCCAAACTGAATCGTAAATCCGTGCCCATAGCTTTTTGCAAGCTAACCCAAAATCGTGAAGTGAATCTTGGGTCACGATCCGAAACTATGGATACTGGAATGCCATGCAACCTCACAATCTCATTCACATACATAAGAGCAAGACGTTCAAGGGAATAAGTCTCCCGTATCGGCAAGAAATGAGCAGACTTGGTTAATCTATCAAAAATAACCCAAATCGCATCTATGCCTTGAGAAACTTTAGGAGGACCCGTAACGAAATCCATGGTAACGTGTTCCCACTTCCATTTCAGAATCTCAAGTGGTTGCAATGGACCCTTTGGCACTTGATGCTCCGCCTTTACACGTTGACAAGTTAAACACCTCGAGATAAACTTCGCTATTTCTCTCTTCATATTGCTCCACCAAAATGTATGTCGAAGATCACGATACATTTTGGTACTTCCAGGGTAAATTGCAAACGGTGTGTTGTGTGCTTCCATCATGATTCTATGTTTCAAGTTAAAATCGTTAGGAATGCAAAGTCTGGAGTTGACTCGAAGTATTCCTTCTTCATCGACTCTTGCTTCTAGAATAGCACCTTCTTACACTTTCTTCTTCATACGCATCAGCTCCGGGTCTGTGGCTTGAGCAACTTTAACTTTATCGATTAAAGTAGGTTATATGTGTATACTTGACATCATCGCATGGGTCCCCGGAGTCTTGAATTCTATCTTCATCTTTTGTAAATCACACAAAATGGCCCTTTGTGTTAATAACATCGCACTCGTTCCTGCATATGATCTTCTACTTAATGCATCAGCTACCACGTTCGCTTTTTCAGGATGGTATTGAATGGTATGGTCGTAGTCTTTCAACAGCTCGAGCCAACGTCGTTGCCGCATGTTGAGTTCCTTTTGGGTGAAGAAATATTTGAGGCTTTTATGGTCTGAATATATCTCCACTTTCTCTCCATATAGATAGTGCCTCCAGATTTTCAACGCGAAAACGACTGCTGCCAACTCTAAATCATGAGTAGGGTAATTCCTCTTATATTCTTTGAGTTGTCGCGAGGCATAGGCTCTGACCTTCCCATGTTGCATGAGAACACATCCTAACCCTTTGCCTGAAGCATCGCTGTAGATAACAAATCCATCCGAACCAGATGGTATTGTCAGAACAGGTGCCGAAATGAGTCTCCTCTTAAGCTCTTGAAAACTCTTCTCACATTCCTCGCTCCATACGAATTTTGTATCTTTCCGAGTCAGTTGAGTTAACGGAGTAGCGATTCGAGAAAATCCTTCCACGAATCTCCGATAATAACCAGCTAAACCCAGAAAGCTACGTACTTCGGTCACCGACTTCGGTTTCTCCCAACTTTGTATTGCTTCAATCTTCCTCGGGTCAACAGATACTCCATGTTTTGACACCACGTGCATAAGGAATGCTACTTCCTCAAGCCAGAAATTGCATTTCTTCAACTTGGCATATAGCCTGTTTTCACGAAGCCTTTGGAGCACCAGCTTCAAATGGTGCTCATGATCTTCACGACTTTTGGAATATATGAGGCTGTCATCAATAAAGACAACAACGAACTAATCCAAATATTCCTTGAATACTCGGTTCATCATATCCATGAAAGCCGCAGGAGCATTAGTCAATCCAAAAGACATGACTAGGAATTCATAATGCCCATACCGAGTTCTGAAGGCAGTCTTCGGAATATCCTCATTTCTAATCTTCAGCTGATGATATCCAGAACGAAGATCGATCTTTGAAAAGAATTGTGCTCCTTGCAACTGGTCAAACAGGTCATCAATGCGAGGTAGCAGATACCTATTCTTGATGGTGACATGGTTCAATTCCCGGTAATCAATACAAAGTCGCATACTCCCGTCTTTCTTCTTTACGAATAAAACAGGAGCACCCTAAGGAGATGTACTAGGACGAATGAAACCGATGTCCAACAACTCCTGTAGTTGGACCTTTAACTCCTGAAGTTCAATAGGAGCCATTCGATATGGGGGTTTAGAAATGGGCTTTGTACAAGGTTCAAGGTCAATAAATAATTCAACTTCACGTTCTGGGGTTAGACCGGGAAGTTCTTCAGGAAATACATCAGGAAATTCACTAACAACAGAAATATTACTCAAATTTAACGTGTCTTTATTCAAATCCATAACATGGGCTAAGAAAGCTTGACATTCGTTTTTCAATAAACGAATGGCTTTATGGCTTGATATGACAGTGATTGATTTTAGTGGTTTAGTTGCTTGAATTCGCATAACAGGTTGGTTAGGAATATGAAAACTAACAACCTTATGAAAATAATCAATTTTGGCATGATGAGTAGTTAACCAATCAATCCCTAAAATCACATCTAATGCAAGTATCTTTAAAGAGATAAGGTCAGCATGTAATGTGATGGTGCCAACTTGGATCAAATAAGATTTATAAACAGTAGATGTAATGAAAGTTTCTCATAATGGAGTCTCCACAGATAAGTCAAAGTCTAATTTCTCTGGAGTCAAGTTTAAACGTTGAGCACAAGCAAGAGAGATAAAAGAATGGATAGAACCGGTATCTAGTAAGGTATAAACTTCGCAAGAATTTATGATTAGCTTCCCCGTGATCACCTTATTTGGGTTCTTCGCATTTTGACCAGTCACGATAAACGCTCTTCCAGGAACCGCTGACTTTGACTTTTCTGGAATAGCCTTTTGAGTCACCATCCCCGCTAGACTTGGTTTCGCTATAGTACAATCTCGAGCGATATGTCCTTCATTTCCATAATTATAACATACCTTGAACTGTTGTGGATAGTTTGGGCTGATGTGTCCCTCTTTTCCACATTTATAGCATACGACCGGTGGCCATTTTCCTCCCTTAGAAACAGTTGATACTGGTGCTGACGTCTTCTCATTGTCATTGTTGAATCTCCTCTTTTTGAAATTTCCACTTGACTCGCCTCTCCTATTATCATGACCACGATTACCACCAGAGTGGTTACCGCTTTTGTCTGAATTTTTTCCTCCCCGCTGGTTATCATTGCTCTGATGACTGCTGTCACCGGTATGACCCTGGTTGTGGTCCCTCGGTTGAACATACTCATTATCTCGCTCTAATAATTGAGCCCTGTTGACAAAATCTGAATATAGAAAAAATTTATGAGAAATGAGATATTGACGTATGTCAGGTTTCAAACCTCTTAGAAACATCCACGTCATACGTTCCTCATTCTCCACCAAATGAGGTGCAAACCTGGATAACTCCGCGAACTTCGCCTTATACTGGGACACCGTCATGTTGTTCTGTTCCAGTCTAATAAACTCCACCTCATTTATATGACGAATACTTTCAGGAAAGTACTTGTCATTGAACAGTTTCTGAAATGTCTCCCAAGACATGCTGAGTGCGGCTAGATGGGTACGCTTCACAGATTTCCACCAGTAATCTGCTTCATTACGGAACATAAAGGTGGCGAATGGAACTTTCTGTTCCTCTGTGCATCCTAAGACATCGAATATCTTGATATTTTACTTAACCCACGTTTCTGCCTTAATCGGATCCGGCTTTCCCCAGAATTCTGGTGGTCCCAACTCTTTGAACTGTTTGGTTGTGACCAGCTGTGCGTTGCCATTGCTTCTACCTGTATTTTGAACAGGAGTTTCCCTCGTCTGGTTTTGCATGAACCGCAAAAAGCTTCTAAACATCTCATCGTTCATCGTCTGCTCAGTGGTGTTATTTACAGGAGGAACATTGTCGGCCTGTTGCATATTCTCCTCATTGGTGATTAATGGTGTCTCCATGGTCTCATTTACTCCATCGTTAATATTTTCAGCTGTCATTCTTAAATACTACCACAAAACAAGGGTTAATTAAAGAAATTGACATACAACATAATAACCCTATACTTTGACCGACCAATAAATAAGCTTAGGTAGGATATACTAGCGAAGGATTTACTCATCTCTCCCCTCCTAGTTCTATTCTCCGATCTCCGTCAGAGACCATATCCCTAAGCTCTGATACCAACTGTGACTCATGTCCCAACCGTGGACAGCACCTCACAGTGATACCTATCAGTTTGCCACCGCAGAACGGCGTCCCCTACGGAGAGTCTGGCTTCGGTGCATGCCCCATCAACAGGAAGTCACCAGATAGAGGCTTGGGGCTCTTTACTTATGGCTCTGATACCAACTGTAACGCCCCCAAAATAGGTATACAACACTCATTCTGAGGTGCCAAATACATGGTACAGATACAACTACAACTTTATTAATACAATTGTCGTGTAAAATACGACAACACTTAAACTGTGAGTTTAAAATACAAATATTATCTTCTAGACAATATCCACACTCAAATAAGTCCTCATTACAATTATTGATACTTTATTTTATAAAAATGGTGAGGACTACTAAAACATCTTTCTAGAACCATCATTCCATACCCCGACTAGTACTCGCTACATTCTCGCCTCCTAAGAAGAAAAATGGAACAAAAAGGAAAGGGTGAGCTCAACTACCCCAGTAAAGAATATTATGACTAAGATAATATAGAACAAATTATCGTTAGTTCTCAACAGGGAAAAATCTGATAGAATATAATAGACAACAAATTTTAGATCGACAACTGCAGCGGAAACAACAATCCATTAGAAGAGTTAAATAGAGAATGAATTCTACTATCTTCTAAGATTTAAAAGTCCATCATCAATATTTTATCCCTGTAACATCAATTAATATACATCTTGAATCAAATATTCATCTTTGCACTACAAGCAAAAGATATTCATTTGTATCACCAGTTGGCCATGTTCATCTAAACACCTGTTCATCTTTGTACTACGGCCAAAGATATTCATCAGTTAATCATTCATCTTTATACTACAGATCAAAGATATTCAATAATATCACCATTTAGGACTGAGGATAATGAAAAATATTTTAAAGAAAATAAATCCAGTGAGACAAAAGAATAAATATTAGGGATTCGTACTTCGGTTTATCCATGTTCAAAAATACCCCATAATATATCATAGTGGAGTAAAATTCAAGAATAAAGATCAAAACATGGATACAATCAAAGCTAGTAACAAAAATAGACATCCGGGACAAAGAAAAGAAAATTTTATTTTTCTGTGAATAGTGTCGTATTTGTGAATAGTGTCGCATACGTAAATAGTATCGTATACGTGAATAGTAATCCTGACACAAAAAGACAAGAATTTCACAAGAAAAATCTTACCAATATTCCGGCATAATGATATTGAAAGAAATAATATCATTAAAAAAATAACATCTATGACACCCCCAAATCCGGGTACTTCCATTCCCACATGACTCGGTGTTCACTATACAAACATCATATATCTATCCACTCATAATAAAAACAAACCATACAATAGATAGAAAAAATCCTCCCCTATGGGGTTACAACATCTGAATAATAAATACAATCCCAGGTCATACTAACCTTAAACATCTGTGTGGAAACATAAACAAATAATAAGTCTTAAACAACATTAACATAAGTCTTAATACATAAATTCAACATCACATAAACAACAAGTCTTCATCACTTTATAATCTTGCCCTTGCCTTTGCTAGTAGAAGGTTCGTCTGTTCTTTCGTTCTTAACTTCAATGTTATTATTACGCAAGAGTGAACACGATTGCCCACAAGTAACAATATAGCAATGAATAATAACATGCGAATAAATTAAGGACTTCTGAAATAGGAAACTCAACTTTTGAATCAAGAATGAATAACAAGAGACAAAAGAACTTCTGAGGGTCATAAGACCTTGAACTATGTCCTAAGTTGTCAAGTGTTTATACTTGAAACCTTTAACAGTCATAAGACTATGGACTCTTCTTCTCGTACTTAGGGGGATCAGCCCTTAGTACCATACTGTGCACAATATCTTAACGCTAACGCATAAGTAATCCCCTATACAGGGTTGTTCATCTCAGTTTGACATTCGAGTCCGCGCCAAAGGAAGTTTAGTTTGGATAATTCATCAAGAGTTCTGAAATTTAGAACGCTCATCAACTATGGACTAGTCGAATAATAAAGGGTTCGCTAGTCTAACAAGATTCACAATAACTGATATATAAATCGAATAACAATTTCAAGAGATATACAATAGAATAATTATTGTATAACAACATCATGCTTTGAAAGATTAATATACTATTGATATAACAACAGGGGCTTAGTCAAAATAACGAGAACTTGCTCGATGAAAAGAGACAACTTATAATTCATATAATGATAACGAGTAGGGTTAAGAAACTTGTCTCGTGCGTAGATTACACTTTAACTAAACTCGTTCTTTGATTTAACTCCTACATATCAATTACGTTCATAATACCAGTCAATTATAACTTACTAAACATCACACGTTTATTCTTTGTCTAACTCAAATTCAGGACTATACTTTGTCATATTATCATACTTGTTTTCGCATAATATTACACTATACGAACAACAAGCTAAGTATATAATCAACAATTCAATCAACATGTAATTGTCTTCTTGACTTGGTAAAAACTCACTTTAATATATCATTATATATCTAACAAGTTTTTATATTCATTAGACTAGGTTACTAACACATTTCTATACTTGAACATTGAAAAAATACATTTTCTGGACATTCTGCTAAGTGGCGCTGCGACGCCACTTTTGTACTGGGGTCTTGGCGCTGCGGCGCCGTGGCACTGCGGCGCAGGAAATGAACTAGGAGTTGGCGCCGCGGCGCGACACTCCAGACTCTGAATTCCCAGTTCGCGAAGAACACAGAATTCAGCGAAATAAACACTACATAATCATTAATTCCCCAAATTAAACATACCCACATGTTAGAATTCATATATAATCGATACCCAACATTTATAGAGTGATTTTAACCCATTAAAACACATAATCACAGAATTAAATTATGCAAATTGTACTGTTCTTGATGTTCTTGAAGTGTTAAACATTTATTCCTAAAATTTAACGCCACAAATTCGTTATAAAACCAAATCCAACCATTCAAATTTCGTTTTGTTCGTTTTAGCATGCATAATCATATACAAGTGGAAATTTTACAGAACAATTTATGTTTGACATATTAAAATCACGTATAAGGCCATATGGCCATATTCTATACTCTGCAAATTTTTGAAACAACAAGTCATAATATTATGAAACTTATGATATGGAATCATATAAAATATATATTAAACATGCTACTATGACATAAAATCACGTATATAACCACATAGTCAATACACTTTCCAACCACAGAGAATTTTACAGAAATTGGAGAGCCATATTTTATAAAACTAAATGACGTAGAAAAAGAATTGGGTTAAAGGGATTACCCAAGCGTAGAATTAGTAGAAGATGAATTCCTTCTCAGATGTCTCACAATCCTCTTAAAAATCTCTGAATTCTCAACTCTTTCTCTGTATTTCTCTCTGTTACGCTTTCTAGACTTAGGTAAATAATGAAGAAGAAAAAAGAAGACGTAAACTAAATAAGGAACAACTGACGCGTTGGTGGTCAGTTACCCAGTCATGGGTTAACTGCCCCCAACTCCCTTTAGGGTCATGTTTGGCTAGCTAAAATAGGTTTTAAAAATTATTTAATTTAATAAACTTTATCATATAGTTTAAATAATGTCACACTCCTTTATAAAATAAATCAATATCTTATTTAATTTATTTTAAATAAAATATAATAATTTCTCATTAATTCACATAGTCACATAATTTAAATTCTCATTGATTAATAATGTCAAATTACAGAATCTCTAATTAATATTTAAATTAATTAAAATAACATTAGGCTTATTAATTATTTCTTCTAATTCAATAAGCTCACATAATTACATACATCGAAAAATAAAATTCTCCACATCAATTTAATAAATATAACACATATAATTAAATTAATCTACCACAATTTCATCAATTAATTATTTAATCTAATAATTAATTCGTCGAAAAATATTTATTCAATCTAATAAATATTAAAATTAATTATAAAATGTCGGTTGTCACATCTTTCCCCCTTAAAAGGATTATGTCCCCAGAATCACGACTCAATAATTTTGACCCGTTACATTATCCCCCTTACAAAGATTCTGTCTCCAGAATCGCTTATAACAATCTAGGTAAATAAATGAGGATAATTCTTCATCATATTCTCTTCGAGTTCCCACGTAGCTTCTTCAGCGTTGTAGTTCCTCCAAATTATCTTAACAGAAGGTATTACTTTATTTCTCAGAATTTGTTCTTTTCGGTCGACAATTTGAACAGGAATTTCTTCGTAAGATAAGTCTTTGTCGAAATATAAGGGTTCATATTCAATGACGTGCTTGTAATTGGGTTTGTAAGGTCGTAGGACTGAGACATAGAAAACGTTGTGGACATTCTCTAGAGTTGGAGGTAAGGCTGCCTCATAAGCAACTTCTCCAAACCTTTTCAGAACTTCGAAGGGTCCAATGAATCTTGGGCTTAATTTCCCTTTCTTTCCAAACCTGATCTTTCCCTTCCAGGGAGAGACCTTTAAGAACACATAACTACCTGGTTCGAACTCAATATTTTTACGGTGTGGATCTGCGTACTTCTTCTGTCTATCTTGAGCTGCTGTCAATCTTGTTCGGATCACTTTGACTATTTCTGCTGTTTATTGTACCAATTCCGGGCCTAGTAATTGTCTTTCGCCAACTTCATCCCAGTATAGCGGAGTTCTGCACTTTCTGCCGTATAACGCTTCATAAGGTGGCATTCCAATACTAGCGTGGTAACTGTTGTTGTAACCAAACTCTACGAGCGGTAGATGATCATCCCAATTTCCTTTAAAGTCCATTATACAAGCTCTTAACATATCTTCCAATGTCTGAATTGTTCTTTCACTCTGTCCATCTGTCTGAGGGTGATATGCCGTACTCATTCGCAACTGTGTACCCATGCATTCTTGTAGACGTTTCCAGAAGTTCGACGTAAAGCACGGATCTCTATCAGAAACGATTGACACCGAAACTTCATGCCTTGAAACAATCTCTTTCACATATAACCTTTCCAACTGATCTAAGTTGAATCTGATTTTGATCGGAAGGAAGTGTGCGAATTTCGTCAATCGGTCAACAATAACTCATACTGCGTCGTAGCCTTTCTGAGTTGTCGGTAGGCCAACCACGAAATCTATCGTAATATGTTCCCATTTCCATTCTGGGATCTCTAGCGGTTGTAGCAACCCACTCGGTCTCTGATGTTCTGCTTTCACTTTCTGACAGGTTAGACACTTGGCAACACACTCTGCAGCATCTCGTTTTAGATTAGGCCATCAGAAATGTTGTCGAAGATCTTGGTACATCTTGGTACTACCAGGGTGAATCGAATATCGTGAGCTATGAGCCTCGCTCAAAATTTCTTCCTTAATCTCTGGTACTGGTGGTACCCAAATTCTACTCTCAAACCTCAATATTCCTTCCTTATCCATCTTGAATCTTGACTCGATTCCTTCGGATATCTTTCTTATCACCTTTTTGCATCCGTCGTCCTGAAGTTGAGCCTCCTTAACTTTATCCAGTAGGGTTGTACCAGATTGCATCTAAAACAGTTTCTCATCTATTTCCATAGGATAATTCACTTCTAACTCCAACTTCTCCATTGCTGAAATCAATTCCTTCTGAGCGGTCAACATCATCAACTTCTCCCGACCCTTTCTACTTAAGGCGTTGGCAACCACGTTTGCCTTACCCGGATGGTATAAAATCTCACAATCGTAGTCCTTAATTAATTCCAACCACCTTCTTCGGCGCATATTCAATTCTTTCTGTGTAAAAATATATTTCAGACTCTTGTGGTCTATATATATTTCACACTTCTCCCCGTAGAGATAGCGCCTCCAGATTTTCAAAGCAAAAACCACTGCAGCTAACTCCAAGTCGTGGGTCGGATACCCCTTCTCATAATCTTTTAGTTATCGTAACGCATACGCAATGACTCTACCATTCTGCAAAAGCACACAGCCAAGTCCCTTATGCGATGCATCACGATAAACTACAAATTTTTTTGTATCGTCCGGAAGAGACAACACAGGTGTTGTACTCAACCTCTTCTTCAATTCTTGAAAGCTTTCCTCACACTTCTCCGTCCAAACAAATTTCACAGCTTTTCGAGTCAAATTCGTTAACGGAGTTGCGATCTTGGAAAAGTCTTGAATGAATCTTCTGTAATATCCTGCCAATCCAAGAAAACTTCGTACTTTCGACGGCGTCTTCGGCTGATCCCAGTTAATCACAGCTTCGACTTTGGAGGGATCCACCGAAATTCTGTCCCTATCGATCACATCTCCAAGAAATTGTACTCTTTCAATCTAGAATTCATATTTCAAAAACTTAGCATACAACTTCTCTTTTCTCAACACTTCTAACATTAATATCAAATGCTCTTCATGTTCTTCTTTAGTTTTTGAATATACCAAAATATCATCTATAAATACCACTACGAACTTGTCCAAAAATGGCTTGAACACACCATTCATTAGTCCAATAAATGTTGCAGGAGCATTCGTTAAACCAAACGACAATACTAAAAATTCGTAGTGACCATAACGTGTTCTGAACGCTGTCTTCGGTACATCCTCTGGTCTCACCTTCAGTTGATGATAACCACTCCTCAAATCTATCTTGGAAAAGTATTTCGCTCCCCTCAATTGATCAAACAGATCATCGATTCTTGGTAATGGATATCTATTCTTAATTGTGACCTTATTCAGTTCTCTGTAGTCAATGCAGAGCCGCATTGTCCCATCTTTCTTCTTCACAAATAAAACTGGTGCTCCCCACGGTGATACACTTGGTTGGATATACTTCTTGTCCAATAATTCTTGTAGTTGGATCATCAGTTCTTTCATCTCTATCGGTGCCATTCGGTACGGTGCCTTCGATATTGGAGTCGTTCCTGGAGCCAAATCGATCACAAATTCGACCTCTCTATCTGGCGGAGGTCCTGGCAAATCGTCTGGAAATATGTCGGCAAAATCTCTGACTACTGGTATCTCCTCTACTTTCGGATTCTCTTTACAGCTGTCGACTATATAAGCTAAATATCCTACACATCCTTGTCATAACAACTTCCTGGCCTGCATCATCGTCAGACAACTCGCTTGTCTAGGCGACTTGCTACCATAAAACACAACCTTTGACGGAGTCATAAGGTTAATACGCTTCTTTTGGCAATCAATTACCACCTCGTAATTGAATAACCAGTCCATTCCCAAGATAACGTTGAATTCCCCAAGTCGAATAGGGATAAGATCTACGTTTATGATATTACCCTTAATATCCACTCTACAGTTCTTATGCACGTGCTTAACAGGGATTATTTCTCTATTCGCGATTTCTATGTTCATGGGGTATTCTAACTCATCCTTAGGCAATTCTAAATTCTTAGCAAAGTCATCGGATATAAATGAACAAGTAGCACCCGAATCAAATAATACATAAGCATTAACTCTATTGACCGGAATGATACCTGACACCACATCACGCGACTGCACTGCATCCTGCACCGTCATATTGAAGGTCCTGGCAGTTGGTCGATTGGTTGTGGTTGGTCCTGTGATGGTCAGAGCGCTTCCACTGCTATTTCCCCGGTTTCTTCCTGATCCTGCCCCTCCAGATCCTTTCTTAGGACAGTCTCTTGCCAAATGATCCTTTGAACCACAAGTGAAGCAGGCACCCTTCTTTGGGTTAGGACAGTTAGGTGCTATGTGGCCTTCCTGATCACAATTGTAGCACACACGTTTACCCTTCATACACACTCCCAAATGAGCTTTCCTGTAGGTTGGGCATGCTTCAATCCTTTTCTTCTGACCTCCTTGTTGGTTTCCGGCTGATGTGCTGTCAGACCACCTTCTCTTCTGATTATTATTACCACCTCATGTGCTACTTCCACTAGCCTTGTTATTTCCTTCACTTTCATTCTTCTTCTTCTTCTGATCCTGATTGTATTTGGTTACCGCATCGCTTCCACCTTTAGCGAGTATGGCTTTCTCTAGTACCCCGGCGAATGTCTTCAACTGAAACATTGACACCTTACTATACAACCACAGCTTCAGTCCTTGTTCGAACCTTCTTGCTTTTCTCTTATCCGTGTGCACTTGATATGTGGCGAACCTTGCCAACTCGTTGAATCTAGCTGCATAATCTGGTACGGACATATTCCCCTACTTCAATTCCAAAAACTGAACCTCCAATTGGTTCTGCGAGGTAGTCGGGAAATACATCTCGAAAAACATCTCCTTGAACCTCTCCCAGGTAATTATACCTTCTCCTCCACAAACTTTGTTTGCTTGCCACCAAAAACTGGCTTCAGATTTCAGCATAAACGTTGCAAACACGGTGTTTTGGTCCTCTCTGACTCTTGCGACCTCAAAAAGCTTCTCCATAACCCAAGTCTAAGCTTCGATCGGGTTCATGGAGCCTTTAAACTCTGGCGGTCCCACCGCCTTGAAATCTTTGAATGAAGTATTCGGTGGAGCTTGAGGTTGATTATTCATTGCTCCAGCTAGTAAGTTCACTAATTGTTGGACGGGATTAGCATTGGCATTATTGTTATTATTCGTTGACTCTTCCTGAGCTGGTTGACGATTTTTTCTTCTTCTCGACGGCATATTTCTGTTAAAATATACGCTTATTAGATCTTAATTAAATTCTCTAAATAGTTAAGGCTTAACTCAACAATTTAACATTATCACTTAACACCTTAAACATCTGTGCGGAAACATAAACAAATAATAAGTTTTAAACAACATTAATGTAAGACCCCAAATTATTAATAAATAAAATTTAATTTTCTCTATTTATTATTCTGAAATAGTAAGGGTTGATTTGATTAATGTGGTTAGTTATGGGTAAAATGCGCAAATATTTTAAATAAGCAAGTGGTCCTAAAATATTCATTGTTGTCGGGGAATATTTGTTTGGTCGTGGAATATTCTTGTTGTCGGGGAATATTCGTACGACGGCGCAGCCTTGTGTGGGCCCCATAACAGAAAGCGATTGGATGAAGAAAATGACAAAAATAAGTTGTTTATAAATAACGGCGTAGTTGTTACCGTTAATACTGTTGGAATACCCGGTGGTTAAAACACAGTAATACGCGTTGTTGCACAGTAGCACACGGTATTGCACCAATTATTGATTCTTACGTAAGAAGACACTACTCAATAATTGTTACAGTAATTACTGTTCAATATTATATTTTATTGATTCAATAGTTACTGTGTTGATATTTTATATTACTGTTGTTTTAATAATTGTCACTACACAGTATTTTCTATTATCGGAACAATAATTCAAATTATATGAATAATATTATTAGATAACATTATTGGCAATGTCTAGAAAGTTCTGTCTAAGGAGAGGTTTGGTCATCTAATTGCGCGCCAGTAAGGAGAGATCCTTATTGGAAAGCCCCCTCTTTCCTGGGAACGGCCTGGTTGCCAGTACTGTGATTCTGTAATATTATTTGTGTATAATTAATTATTGATTTATATGATGAGAAAAAATATTGATTTTATGTGGATATAGATGGAGAAAATTTTTAATGTGACAATTGTTGAAAATTAATATTTTATCTTTTTCTGGTAAAATAATTCATTTAAATATATTATTTTAATAATATATTGATGGTGATATTTTTACAATGAATGTGGGATATATGAGTATATGAGGGAAAGAGTATTTTTGTGGCATTAAATGATTAACACATGTTTTGTGTGTTGATGGACACAATTCTTGACCGAAAATTTATTATTGACTGTAAAATTGCTCGTTTGTGGATTTCGGTCAATTTCTGTTTGGAATTTGGAAAAACTTTCTTCTGCAAAGTTGTAGAGAATTGAATTTTCTATAAAAAATCGCGAGATTCGAATTTTCTGATAAAAGGGCTATTTATTATGAATTATTGAAGTTTCAAAGTTTCGAAATAATTGATTTTTGGAAGTTTTATTTATTATTTTGAAGAAAAACGTTTTTTGACATTTAAGTGGGCTAACATGTGATATAAATGGGCTGAGATCAGATGTCTAGAGGTGGGCTAAGGAAAATTTGATAAATATATTATTATTATATTAAATTTTCTGCTATGGTGTTCTAAGCATTTTCCTATAAATAGGGTGCTTAGGTTAGAATTGAAATCACACCAGAAACACAAGTTTCTCTCTATTTCTCTCTCTATATCGAGCGTATTCTTGTGAGTATTTGATACTTTGAGTGTTGCTATACGGTGCAAGTTTCCTTCAGCACTATATCTAGCATTCCAGTCAGAAGTACCGTCTTTCCGAGGTAAGGGATGTTATTTATTCTTAAATGATATTATTTTCTTCAATATCATTATGCCGAAGTATTGATCTGAACTTTTTATCAAATTTGAAACTTTTCATGTCGGGGTTACTATTCACGAGTTACTATTCATGAGTTACTATTCACGAGTTACTATTCACGAGTTACTATTCACTGAAAAATGAAATTTTCTTCTTTTTGTCCAAATATCTATTCTGGATACTAGCTTTGATTGTATCCATGTTTTGATCATTCTTGAATTTTACTTCACTATGATTATTTAAAAGGTATTTTTGGACACGGATAAATCGAAATACGAATCCTTAATATTTATTATTTTGTTTCACTGGATTCGTTTCCTAAAAAAAATATTTTTCATCATCCTCAGTCCTAAATGATGACATAAATGAATATCTTTGGCCTGTAGTGAAAAGATTAATGATTTCTGATGAATATCTTTGGCCCGTAGTGCAAAGATGAACAGGTGTTGAGGTGAACATGACCAACTGATGAATATATTTGGCCTGTAGTGCAAAGATGACTATTTGATTCAAGATATTTATTGATTGAAATTACAGGGATAAAATGTTGATGATGGGCTTTTAAATTCATAGATAATCGTAGATTTCATTCCCTACGTAACTTTTTTATGAATTATTATTTTCCGCTGCGAATATTGATTTAAAACTTGTTATCTATTGTATTCTATTAAATTTTTCCATGTTGAAGACTAACGATAATTTGTTGTATATTATCTTAGTCATAATATTCTTTACTGGGCTAGTTGAGCTCACCCTTTTTCTTGTTGTTCCATTTTCTTCTCAGGAGGCGAGAATGTAGCAAGTACTAGTCGGGGTATGGAATGAAGGTTCTAGGAAGTTGTTTTAGTAGTCCTCACCATTTTTTTTGTAAAATATTGTACCAATAATTGTAATGAGGACTTATTTGAGTGTGGATATTGTCTAGATGACAATATTTATATTTACACTCACAGTTTTTATGTTGTATTAATAAAGTTGTAGTTGTTTCTGTACCATGTTATTGACGACTCAGAATGGGTGTTGTATACCTGTTTTGGGGGCGTCACAGTTGGTATCAGAGCTTAGGGATATGATCTCTGGCGGAGATCGGGGAATAGAACTAGGAGGGGAGAGACGAGTAAATCCTTCGCTAGTGTGTCCTACCTAAGCTTATTTGTTGGTTGGTCATAATATAGGGATATTATGTGATTTGTTAATTTGTTAAATTAACTCTTGTTTTATGGCAGTATTTGAGAATGTCGACTGAGAATATTAACAGTGGAGTAAAAGAAACCGTGGAGACACATGTACTCACCAACGAGGAGAACGTGCAACAGGCTGGCAATGTTCCTCCTGTGAACAACACCACTGAGCAGACGGTGAACGATGAGATGTTTAGAAGCTTTTTGCGATTCATGCAAAACCAGACGAAGGAGATTACTGTTCAAAATATAGGAAGAAACAATGGCAACGCACAGCTGGTCACAGCCAAGCAGTTCAAAGAGTTGGGACCACCAGAATTCTGGGGAAAGCCGGATCCGATTAAGGCGGAGACATGGTTCAAGCAAATTACCAAGATATTTGATGTCTTGGGATGCACGGAGGAACAGAAGGTTCCATTCGCCACCTTTATGTTCCGTGGCGAGGCAGACTACTGGTGGGAATCTGTGAAGCGTACCCATCCAGCCGCACTCAGCATGTCTTGGGAGACATTTCAGAAACTATTCAATGACAAGTACTTTCCTGAAAGTATTCGTCATATGAAGGAGGTAGAGTTTATTAGACTGGAGCAGAATAACATGACGGTGTCCCAGTACGAGGCGAAGTTTGCAGAGTTGTCCAGGTTTGCACCTCATTTGGTGGAGAATGAGGAACGTATGACACGGATGTTTCTGAGAGGTTTGAAACCCGGCATACGTCAATATCTCATTTCTCATAAATTTTCTCTCTATTCAGATGTTGTCAACAGGGCTCAATTGTTGGAGCGAGATAACGAGTACGGTCAACCGAGGGACCACAACCAGGATCATATCGGTGACAACAGTCATCAGAACAATGATAACCAGCGGAGAAAGAAAAGTACAGACAAGAACGGCAACCACTCTGGTGGTAATCGTGGCTATGAAAATAGAAGAAGCGAGTCGGGAGGAGATTTTAATAAGAGGAGATTCAACAATGATAATACGAAGACGTCAGCACCGGCAGCAACTGGTTCCAAGGGAGGAGAACGACCACCGGTCATATGCTATAAATGTGGAAAAGAGGGACATATCAGCCCAAACTGTCCACAACAGTTCAAGGTATGCTATAATTGTGGAAAGGAAGGACATATCGCTCGAGATTGTACGATAGCGAAACCAAGTTCAGCGGGGACGGTGACTCAAAAGGCTGCCCCAGAAAAGTCAAAGTCAACGATTCCTGGAAGAGCGTTTGTCGTGACTGGTCAACATTCGAGGAACCCAAACGAGGTGATCACGGGTAAGCTAATCATAAATTCATGTGAAGTTTATACCTTACTAGATACCGGTGCTACCCATTCATTTATTTCTCCTGCTTGTGCTCAACGTTTAAACTTGACTCCGGAGAAATTAGACTTTGATTTATCTGTGGAGACTCCGTTAGGGGAAACTTTCATCACATCCGCTGTTTATAAATCTTGTTTGATCCAAGTTGGCACCATCACTTTACCTGTTGACCTTATCTCTTTAAAGATACTTCCATTTGACGTGATTTTAGGAATTGATTGGTTAACTACTCATCATGCCAAAATTGATTGTTTTCGTAAGGTGGTTAGTTTTCATATTCCTAATCAACCTGTTGTTCGAATTCAAGCAACAAAGCCATTAAAATCAATCACTGTCATATCAAGTCATAAAGCCATTCGTTTATTGAAAAACGGATGTCAAGCTTTCCTAGCCCATGTTATGGATTTGAATAAAGACACGTCAAATTTGAATAATATTCCTGTTGTTAGTAACTTTCCTGACGTATTTTCTGAAGAACTTCCCGGTCTACCCCCAGAACGTGAAGTTAAATTCTTCATTGATCTTGAACCTGGTACAAAGCCCATTTCTAAAACCCCATATCGAATGGCTCCTATTGAACTTCAGGAGTTAAAAGTCCAACTACAAGAGTTGTTGGACATCAGTTTCATTCGTCCTAGTACATCTCCTTGGGGTGCTCCTGTTTTATTTGTAAAGAAGAAAGACGGGAGTATGCGACTTTGTATCGATTACCGGGAATTAAACCATGTCACCATCAAGAATAGGTATCCGCTACCTCGTATTGATGACCTGTTTGACCAGTTACAAGGAGCACAATTCTTTTCAAAAATCGATCTTCGTTCTGGATATCATCAGCTGAAGGTTAAAACTGAGGATATTCCGAAGACTGCCTTTAGAACTCGGTACGGGCATTATGAATTCTTAGTCATGTCTTTCGGATTGACTAATGCTCCTGCGGCTTTCATGGATATGATGAACCGAGTATTCAAGGATTATTTGGATCAATTCGTTGTTGTCTTTATTGATGACATCCTCATATATTCCAAAAGCCGTGAAGATCATGAGCACCATTTGAAGCTGGTACTCCAAAGGCTGCGTGAAAACAAGCTATATGCTAAGTTGAAGAAATGCGAGTTCTGGCTTGATGAAGTAGCATTCCTAGGGCACGTGGTGTCAAAACATGGAGTATATATGGACCCGGCGAAGATTGAAGCAATACAAAGCTGGGAGCAACCGAAGACGGTGACCGATGTACGTAGCTTTCTGGGCTTAGCTGGTTATTATCGGAGATTCGTAGAAGGGTTTTCTCGAATCGCTACCCCGTTAACTCAGCTGACTCGGAAGGATATCAAATTCGTATGGAGCGAAGAATGCGAGAAGAGTTTCCAAGAGCTTAAGAGGAGACTCATTTCGGCACCTGTTCTGACAATACCATCTGGTTCGGATGGATTTGTTATCTACAGCGATGCTTCAGGTAAAGGGTTAGGATGTGTTCTCATGCAACGTGGGAAAGTCATAGCCTATGCCTCGCGACAACTTAAAGAATATGAGAGGAATTATCCTACTCATGATCTAGAGTTGGCAGCAGTCGTTTTTGCGCTAAAGATCTGGAGGCACTATCTATATGGGGAGAAAGTGGAGATATATTCAGACCATAAAAGCCTCAAATATTTCTTCACTCAGAAAGAACTCAACATGCGGCAACGACGTTGGCTCGAGCTGTTAAAAGATTACGACCACACTATTCAATACCATCCTGGAAAAGCAAACGTGGTAGCTGACGCGTTGAGTAGAAGATCATATGCAGGAACGAGTGCGATGATGTCAAGTATACGCGTAGAACCAACTTTAATCGATAAAGTTAAAGTTGCTCAAGCTAAAGACCCGGAGCTGATGCGTATGAAGAAGAAAGTGCAAGAAGGTGCTATTCCAGAAGCAAGAATTGATGAAGAAGGAATACTTCGAGTCCACTCCAGACTTTGTGTTCCTAACGATTCTGATTTGAAGTACAAGATCATGATGGAGGCACACAATACACCATTTGCAATCCATCCTGGAAGTACTAAAATGTATCGTGATCTTCGACATACATTTTGGTGGAACAATATGAAGAGAGAGATTGTAAAGTTTATCTCGAGGTGTTTAACTTGTCAACGTGTAAAGGCGGAGCATCAAGTACCAAAGGGTCCATTGCAACCACTTGAGATTCCGAAATGGAAGTGGGAACACATTACCATGGATTTTGTTACGGGTCTTCCCACTGTTTCACAAGGCATAAATGTTATTTGGGTTATAGTTGATAGATTAACCAAGTCTGCTTATTTCTTGCCGATACGGGAGACTTATTCCCTTGAACGTCTTGCTAGTATGTACATGAATGAGATTGTAAGGTTGCATGGCATGCCAGTGTCCATAGTTTCGGATCGTGACCCAAGATTCACTTCAAGATTTTGGGTTAGCTTGCAAAAAGCTATGGGCACGGATTTACGGTTCAGTTCGGCATACCATCCTCAAACGGACGGACAATCAGAGAGGACTATTCAAACTCTTGAAGATCTATTAAGACTTTGTGTCCTCAATTTCAAAGGAAGTTGGGATAAGTACCTACCATTGGTGGAATTCTCCTACAACAACAGTTATCAGACAAGTATAGGTGTGGCTCCCTTTGAAGCATTGTATGGACGAAAGTGTCGCTCTCCAGTATGTTGGGATGAGGTGGGAGAAGCAACGTTGTTGGGACCAGAGTTGGTACGAATGACTACAGAGAAGATCCAAACGATTCGACAACGTATACAAACGGCACAGGATCGACAAAAGAGTTATGTGGATCTTCATCGAAAGGACGTGGAATTTGACATTGGGGATCATGTATTATTACGTGTAGCTCCATGGAAAGGAGTTACAAGATTTGGGAATAGAGGAAAGCTCAATCCACGATTTATTGGTCCATTTCAGATTCTTGACCGAGTAGGAAATGTGGCCTATAGACTTGCGTTACCTCCAAGTATGTCTCGTGTTCATAATATTTTTCATATATATGTGCTTCGTAAATATGTGAAAGACCCGAACCATGTTATTGAGTTAGAACCGGACGAGATAGCTGAAGACTTAACGTACGAGGAGGTACCTGTCAAGATCATGGATAAGAAGGAGCATGTCCTACGCACGAAGGTCATACCACAAGTTAAAGTTTTGTGGAGAAACCATGCTATTGAGGAAATGACCTGGGAGTTGGAAACGGAAATGAAAGCAAGGTATCCTCATCTATTCGAAACACCAGGTACGTATGTCAATTTCGAGGACGAAATTTCATAAGGAGGGGAGATTGTAAGACCCCAAATTATTAATAAATGAAATTTAATTTCCTCTATTTATTATTCTGAAATAGTAAGGGTTGATTTGATTAATGTGGTTAGTTATGGGTAAAATGCGCAAATATTTTAAATAAGCAAGTGGTCCTAAAATATTCATTATTGTCGGGGAATATTTGTTTGGTCGTGGAATATTCTTGTTGTCGGGGAATATTCGTACGACGGCGCAGCCTTGTGTGGGCCCCATAACAGAAAGCGATTGGATGAAGAAAATGACAAAAATAAGTTATTTATAAATAACGGCGTAGTTGTTACCGTTAATACTGTTGGAATACCCGGTGGTTAAAACACAGTAATACGCGTTGTTGCACAGTAGCACACGGTATTGCACCAATTATTGATTCTTACGTAAGAAGACACTACTCAATAATTGTTACAGTAATTACTGTTCAATATTATATTTTATTGATTCAATAGTTACTGTGTTGATATTTTATATTACTGTTGTTTTAATAATTGTCACTACACAGTATTTTCTATTATCGGAACAATAATTCAAATTATATAAATAATATTATTAGATAACATTATTGGCAATGTCTAGAAAGTTCTGTCTAAGGAGAGGTTTGGTCATCTAATTGCGCGCCAGTAAGGAGAGATCCTTATTGGAAAGCCCCCTCTTTTCTGGGAACGGCCTGGTTGCCAGTACTGTGATTCTGTAATATTATTTGTGTATAATTAATTATTGATTTATATGATGAGAAAAAATATTGATTTTATGTGGATATAGATGGAGAAAATTTTTAATGTGACAATTGTTGAAAATTAATATTTTATCTTTTTCTGGTAAAATAATTCATTTAAATATATTATTTTAATAATATATTGATGGTGATATTTTTACAATGAATGTGGGATATATGAGTATATGAGGAGGAAGAGTATTTTTGTGGCATTAAATGATTAACACATGTTTTGTGTGTTGATGGACACAATTCTTGACCGAAAATTTATTATTGACTGTAAAATTGCTCGTTTGTGGATTTCGGTCAATTTCTGTTTGGAATTTGGAAAAACTTTCTTCTGCAAAGTTGTAGAGAATTGAATTTTCTATAAAAAATCGCGAGATTCGAATTTTCTGATAAAAGGGCTATTTATTATGAATTATTGAAGTTTCAAAGTTTCGAAATAATTGATTTTTGGAAGTTTTATTTATTATTTTGAAGAAAAACGTTTTTTGACATTTAAGTGGGCTAACATGTGATATAAATGGGCTGAGATCAGATGTCTAGAGGTGGGCTAAGGAAAATTTGATAAATATATTATTATTATATTAAATTTTCTGCTATGGTGTTCTAAGCATTTTCCTATAAATAGGGTGCTTAGGTTAGAATTGAAATCACACCAGAAACACAAGTTTCTCTCTATTTCTCTCTCTATATCGAGCGTATTCTTGTGAGTATTTGATACTTTGAGTGTTGCTATACGGTGCAAGTTTCCTTCAGCACTATATCTAGCATTCCAGTCAGAAGTACCGTCTTTCCGAGGTAAGGGATGTTATTTATTCTTAAATGATATTATTTTCTTCAATATCATTATGCCGAAGTATTGATCTGAACTTTTTATCAAATTTGAAACTTTTCATGTCGGGGTTACTATTCACGAGTTACTATTCATGAGTTACTATTCACGAGTTACTATTCACGAGTTACTATTCACTGAAAAATGAAATTTTCTTCTTTTTGTCCAAATATCTATTCTGGATACTAGCTTTGATTGTATCCATGTTTTGATCATTCTTGAATTTTACTTCACTATGATTATTTAAAAGGTATTTTTGGACACGGATAAATCGAAATACGAATCCTTAATATTTATTATTTTGTTTCACTGGATTCGTTTCCTAAAAAAAATATTTTTCATCATCCTCAGTCCTAAATGATGACATAAATGAATATCTTTGGCCTGTAGTGAAAAGATTAATGATTTCTGATGAATATCTTTGGCCCGTAGTGCAAAGATGAACAGGTGTTGAGGTGAACATGACCAACTGATGAATATATTTGGCCTGTAGTGCAAAGATGACTATTTGATTCAAGATATTTATTGATTGAAATTACAGGGATAAAATGTTGATGATGGGCTTTTAAATTCATAGATAATCGTAGATTTCATTCCCTACGTAACTTTTTATGAATTATTATTTTCCGCTGCGAATATTGATTTAAAACTTGTTATCTATTGTATTCTATTAAATTTTTCCATGTTGAAGACTAACGATAATTTGTTGTATATTATCTTAGTCATAATATTCTTTACTGGGCTAGTTGAGCTCACCCTTTTTCTTGTTGTTCCATTTTCTTCTCAGGAGGCGAGAATGTAGCAAGTACTAGTCGGGGTATGGAATGAAGGTTCTAGGAAGTTGTTTTAGTAGTCCTCACCATTTTTTTTGTAAAATATTGTACCAATAATTGTAATGAGGACTTATTTGAGTGTGGATATTGTCTAGATGACAATATTTGTATTTACACTCACAGTTTTTATGTTGTATTAATAAAGTTGTAGTTGTTTCTGTACCATGTTATTGACGACTCAGAATGGGTGTTGTATACCTGTTTTGGGGGCGTCACAATTAACATAAGTCTTAATACATAAATTCAACATCACATAAACAACAAGTCTTCATCACTTGATAATCTTGCCCTTGTCTTTGCTAGTAGAAGGTTCGTCTGTTCTTTCATTCTTAACTGCAATGTTATTATTACGCAAGAGTGAGCACGATTGCCCACAAGTAACAATATAGCAATGAATAATAGCATGTGAATAAATTAAGGACTTCTGAAATAGGAAACTCAACTTTTTAATCAAGAATGAATAACAAGAGACAAAAGAACTTCTGAGGGTCATAAGACCTTGATCTATGTCCTAGGTTGTCAAGTATTTATACTTGAAACCTTTAACAGTCATAAGACTATGGACTCTTCTTCTCGTACTTAGGGGGATCATCCCTTAGTACCATACTGTGCACAATATCTTAACGCTAACGCATAAGTAATCCCCTATACAGGGTTGTTCATCTCAGTTTGACATTCGAGTCCGCGTCAAAGGAAGTTTGGTTTGGATAATTCATCAAGTGTTCTGAAATTTAGAACGCTCATCAACTATGGACTTGTCGAATCATAAAGGGTTTGTTAGTCTAACAAGATTCACAATAACTGATATATAAATCGAATAACAATTCCAAGAGATATACAATAGAATAATTATTGTATAACAACATCATGCTTTGAAAGATTAATATACTATTGATATAACAACATGGGCTTAGTCAAAATAACGAGAACTTGCTCGATGAAAAGAGACAACTTATAATTCATATAATGATAACGAGTAGGGTTAGGAAACTTGCCTCGTGCGTAGATTACACTTTAACTAAACTCGTTCTTTGATTTAACTCCTACATATCAATTACGTTCACAATACCAGTCAATTATAACTTACTAAACATCACACGTTTATTCTTTGTCTAACTCAAATTCAGGACTATACTTTGTCATATTACCATACTTGTTTCCACATAATATTACACTATACGAACAACAAGCTAAGTATATAATCAACAATTCAATCAACATGTAATTGTTATCTTGACTTGGTAAAAACTCACTTTAATATCTCATTATATATCTAACAAGTTTTTATATTCATTAGACTAGGTTACTAACACATTTATATACTTGAACATTGAAAAAATGCATTTTCTGGACATTCTGCTAAGTGGCGCTGCGGCGCCACTTTTGTACTGGGGTCTTGGCGCTGCGGCGCCGTGGCACTGCGGCGCAGGTAATGAACTAGGAGTTGGCGCCGCGGCGCGACACTCCAGACTCAGAATTCTCAGTTCGCGAAGAACACAGAATTCAGCGAAATAAACACTACATAATCTTTAATTCCCCAAATTAAACATACTCACATGTTAGAATTCATATATAATCGATACCCGACATTTATAGAGTGATTTTAACCCATTAAAACACATAATTAAATTATGCAAATTGTACTGTTCTTGATGTTCTTGAAGTGTTGAACATAAATTCCTAAAATTCAACGCCACAGATTCGTTATAAAACCAAATCCAACTATTCAAATTTCGTTTTGTTCGTTTTAGCATGCATAATCATATACAAGTGGAAATTTTACAGAACAATTTATATTTGACATATTAAAATCACGTATAAGGCCATATGGCCATATTCTATACTCTGCAAATTTTTGAAACAAGTCATAATATTATGAAACTTATGATATGGAATCATATAAAATATATATTAAACATGCTACTATGACATAAAATCACGTATATAACCACATAGTCAATACACTTTCCAACCACAGAGAATTTTACAGAAATTGGAGAGCCATATTTTATAAAACTAAATGACGTAGAAAAAGAATTGGGTTAAAGGGATTACCCAAGCGTAAAATTAATAGAAGATGAATTCCTTCTCAGATGACTCTCACAATCCTCTTAAAAATCTCTGAATTCTCAACTCTTTCTCTGTATTTCTCTCTGTTACGCTTTCTAGACTTAGGCAAATAATGAAGAAGAAAGAAGAAGACGTAAACTAAATAAGGAACAACTGACGCGTTGGTGGTCAGTTACCCAGTCATGGGTTAACTGCCCCCAACTCCCTTTAGGGTCATGTTTGGCTAGCTAAAATAGGTTTTAAAAATTATTTAATTTAATAAACTTTATCATATAGTTTAAATAATGTCACACTCCTTTATAAAATAAATCAATATCTTATTTAATTTATTTTAAATAAAATATAATAATTTCTCATTAATTCACATAGTCACATAATTTAAATTCTCATTGATTAATAATGTCAAATTACAGAATCTCTAATTAATATTTAAATTAATTAAAATAACATTAGGCTTATTAATTATTTCTTCTAATTCAATAAGCTCACATAATTACATACATCAAAAAATAAAATTCTCCACATCAATTTAATAAATATAACACATATAATTAAATTAATCTACCACAATTTCATCAATTAATTATTTAATCTAATAATTAATTCATCAAAAAATATTTATTCAATCCAATAAATATTAAAATTAATTACAAAAAATCGGTTGTCACAACATCCCTTACCTCCAAAAAGACAGTACTTCTGATTGGAATACTGGATATAGTGCTGAAGGAACTTGCATCGTATAGCAACACTCAAAGTATCAAAATACTCACAAGAATACGCTCGATAATATAAAGAGAGAAAATTTCAGTTTCTGGTCTAATTTTCAATTCTAACCTAAGCACCCTATTTATAGGAAAATGCTTTGAACACCAAAGCAGAAAATTTAATAAAATCTTAATATATATTAAAAAATTTCCTTTGCACACCAAAGAAACTAAATTCAGCATGCTTTCAATACTAGTAGGGCCCACCAACATAATAAAAACGCTTTTCTTAAAAAAAATAATTAAAACTTCAAAAATCAATTATTTTGAAACTTCAATAATTCATAATAAATGGCCCTTTTATTAGAAAAATTCTAATCTTATGTCCATTTCATAGGAAATTTAATTTTCTACAACTTTGTAAGTTTAAGTTTTTTCAAATTCCAAACAGAAATTGACCGAAATCCACATACGGACGATTTTACAGACTATAATCACATTTCAGTCAAGAAATGAGGTCCATAAACATGAAAAACATGTTTTAAATATTTTTAATAACAAAAATGTTCTTCCTCCTCATTTATTCATATATCCCACATTCATTGTAAAAATATCACTATTATTATATTATTATAATATAATAATATATTTAAATGAATTATTTTATTAGACAAGATAAAATATCAATTTTCAATAATTGTCACATTAAAAATTTTCTCCATCTATATCCTCATAAAATGAATATTTTTTTATCATATAAATTAATAATTAATTATTCACAAATAATATTACAGAATCACAATACTGACAACCAGGCCGTTCCCAAGAAAGAGGGGGCTTTTCAATAAGGATTTCTCCTTACTGACGCGCAATTAGATGACCAAACCTCTCCTTAGACAGAATTTTCTAGGCATTGCCAATAATGCTACCTAATAATATTATTCAAATAATATGAATTATTGATCTGATAATAGAAAATATTGTGTAATGACAATTATTGAAACAACAATAATATAAAATATCAACGTAGCAATTATTGAATCAATAAAATAAAATATTGAACAATAATTACTGTAACAATTATTGAGTTGTGCCTTCTTATGTAAGAATCAATAACTGATGTAATACCGTGTGCTACTGTATTTTAACCACCGGGTATTCCAACAGTGCTAACGGTAACAACTACGCCGTTATTTATAAAAACTCATACTTGTCATTTTTCTCATCCAATCGCTTTCCGTTATGGGACCCACACAAGGCTGCGCCGTCGTACAAATATTCTCCGACAGCAAGAATATTTCCCGACCAAACGAATATTCACCGACAAAAATGAATATTTTTTAACCACTTGCTTATTTAAAATATTTGCGCATTTTACACATAACTAACCACATTAATCAAATCAACCATTACTATTTCAAAATAATAATAGAGGAAATTCAATTTCATTTATAAAAAGTTGGGGTCTTACATTTATTATCGTGGTTGTCGTCTTTTTGGAGGCATTTTTTGATTAAAATACACTCATTAGATTATTACTCAATTTCTTTTAAGTATTTTCTACTTAACTTGTACATCATAAAAAATCATAACATAACACATAGCATCTTGAATAAAAATTAACATTTTATTCGTTTATCATATTTAGAAAACATAAGAACAATAGCATCACTGCCATTTACATTACTTTCCTGAACTTCTAAAGTTTCAGGATAACATCATCATCATATACCATTGGTTATATAACACTTGGGATTTACATCTTATTTATCATATCATTAATCGCATATCAGGTACATTCCCTACGATGACCTACTAAAATGTTGCATAGCCTTACGACGCTTTTCTTCCATAATACGGAACATTATTCTGCGATCTAACATGTACGGTGGCAGCGTCTCAAACTGAATCGAATAATACATAACTCGATCTTAAGCTCGATTAATCACAGTGTTGAATACGCCATTCATATCCTCCATCTTGATCGTCTTTGCTTGTGCTTCCCCCTCTGCTACTCCTGCACACTGAGAAGCTTTCTCATACGCGTCTTCGACTCTTGCTCTCTTGCCGGATTCTTCTTTTAATTTGTTCTTCAGATCCGCGAGCTCCTCTGTCATTCGCTCGTTCTCTTTTTCAGTGTGAATCAACTTCCATTCGACATTACTCAGACGTCCATCTAGATCCCGGATCTCGTCATCCTTCTGTGCCATCGAGGTCTACTGTTAAGCTACTATCTCTTCCAGCTCCTCGACTCTGTCCTGAAGTCCCACATTGCGGTCGTATACTTCATCGTACATACGGGCTGCAATCGAGTTTGGTGGAAACTCTTCTTCCTCGTCATCCTCATCCCCATCAAACTGTGGCAGCTCAACGAGGTCCTCCTCATCCATTTCTTCCTCATCGTCCTCATCAGGTAAACCCTCATGCTCAACCACTGTAACCAACAGAGATAATTCTCGTGGCAGTAGTTGTTCCCAAACCACCTGAATATCTCGAGGCTTCTCCTCTCTAGGCATCTGGGGTCCTTCCTCCCTAGCCTGACTGGATTCTCCTACATTAGCCATCATGACAACAAGATTTTAAGTTTTAACAACTAATCAACACTACTCGACACTCACGAGCACATATGTTCCAACCACATAAACACATAAAGTATTTTATTACTTCCTTTTTAAAATTCGATAAGAGTTTATCACCACTATCTTTCCAAAGGTTACTTCCTAAGGCTTTTCCCCACCTAAGGTTCATAACCTAAAGCTTTGATACCAACTTGTGACACCCCCAAATTCAGGTACTTCATTCCCACAAGATTTGGTGTTCACTTGATAAAAACATTCATTTCTAAATACTCAAATATAATAAAATTTAACAATAAACCTTCCTATTAAAGGATTACATCAATAAGTTCAATAAAATCTCCCAGGTTATCTAACCTTTAAATACAAACATCAAATGCGGAAATTAAATAACTACATCACAATATTTAAGTAGAGTCTGACAATATAAAAGTCAATAGGTTTACAAGTCTTTAACACTTGTTCATCTTTTCTTTCCCTTTACTAGTGGTAGGTTCATCGACCTTCTCAACTTCAGTTGTAATAGTTATATAAGCAAGAGTGAGTAAACAATTGTTCACTTGGAGAGACAATGAATAATAATAACATTGCAACTGCCAAACAAATAGGCTCAATAGGATTGAATAATATTCTTTATCAATGATAATCAAGAACATAAATTAAAGTATATATCTGAGGGTCATAAGACCACGAACTATGTCCAAAGTTATAAGTATTCTTTCAACTTAAACCTAAACAGTCATAAGATTGTAGGGACTTCTCGTACTTAGGGGGATCATGTGACGCCACCAAAATAGGTATACATCACCCATCTTTGGTCGCCAGATACACGGTACTGAATACAAATACAAACTAATTGTACAACAGTCGTGTAAAATACGACAAAACATAGGCTGTGAGTTTTAATACAAATATTGTCATCTAGACAATATCTACACTCAATGGAGTCCTTATTATATTTATTATCACACTATTTCACAGAATAGTGAGGACTACTAATGCACCATCTAGGATCATCACTCTGTTCCCCGACTAGTCCCAGCTACGTTCTCATTTCTTGAAGAGAACAATGAAAGCAAAAAGGTGAGCTCAACTAGCCCAGTAAGAAATATTATAACTAAGATAATGCAGAATAAGTTATCATTAGCCTTCAACAGTATAACAACTGATAGAATATAATAGACAACAAGTTTTAGATCAAAAAACTGCAGCGGAATAAGCAATCCATTAGAAGAGTCAAGTAAAGTATAAAATCTATTATCTTCTATAATTTAAAAAGTTTTTCATCAACTTTATCGCTGAAACTCAGTTTAATAAATAAAATCGAATCATCCCTGCTCCACGGCCAAGGATATTCATGTAATCATCAATGGTCATGACTATACTGAGTAATCTCTGGTCATAATCATATCAACAACTGTCCACCAATGAACTACAGGCCAATGAGGACTTTTACCACATCATTCGTCACATTACGGTCATGATTATACAGAATAATCCCTGGTCATAATCATACCAAGTCCATCTATGCACGTAAGCCAAAGATGACTTTCATCACAATATAAGCATGAGGATGATGACAATAACATAATATTTCAATAAAACAAGTTCAAGAATAAATTTTAAAGATTTATAAATTAATTTATCCAGGAACCAATAACATTCAAATTGTCAACATGATACTGCTTTGTAGAGTAAAATTCAAGAATGCTCAAAAGAATATTTCCATGAAAAGATACTGGATGAAGCGCAAATATCAAGGATATTCCACTAATTTCATGGAGTATAGAAGCTAAAGCTTTAACCAACTGAGTGTAATAGAATATATGAAACTGTAAATGGATTTTCGCTCGCCATGCGGTAATCCACGTAGACAGGTCATTTTCACAATTTAATAAGGAATGAATACGAAGGATCATTCACCATGCATGTGGTAATCCACATAGACAGGTTATTCCAACAGAATAATAAAGAATGGAATAACAGAAGAATTCACCATGTATGCGGTACTTCGCATAAAACAGGTTATTCCAAGATAATAATAAAGAATGGAATAAAAGAATAATTTCACCGAGTATGTGGTACTTCGCTTAGACAGGTTATTCCAACATAATAATAAAGAATGGAACCAGGTCATGCGTAATCCACACAGACAGGATATTCTAACAAAATAATAAAGAATGGAATATCAACAGAATTCACCAGGCATGCGATAGACCGCACAGACAGGTTATTCCAACAGAATAATAAAGAACGGAATAAAAGAAGAATTTCACCATATATGCGGTACTTCACATAAACAGGTTATTCCAACATAATAATAAAGAATGGAATAACAGAAGAATTTTACCAAGTATGATGTACTTCGCATAGACAGGTTATTCTAATATAATAAAAAACAATGGAATAACAGAAGCTCTCTTCATGAATACGAAAGAAATAATACCCCTTACGAGTACAATAAATAATATCCCTTACCTTAGAAAAACTGAATACTGGAGTAGTGAAGTAGCAGAATACTTTTCTTCTTTCTCTCTATAGTTTTTCTCTCTAGAGTTTCAGTGAATTCGTAAGAAATAATGAAGGAATGAGCTTCTATTTATAGAAGAACTGAAAGTAGCTCTTGGTCTTAACGAAGGGTCAAAATGACTCTTGGTAATATTGAAGAGACAACTACTATTTGTGAAGGGGCAATTAACTCTTCGAACACCGAAGAAACAAGTAACTCTTGGAAAACCGAAGGGACAAGTAACTCTTGGAAAATCGAAGGGACAAGTTAGTATTAAAACTTTAAACCAACGATCCATATTGATTTACTATTATAATTTTAACCAACTATTTGAAAAATTATCACATCTTCTCATGGAATAATATTGTATTCAAAAATGATTTGGACCGAAAAGAAATATATTTTTCGGGTGAATAGTATCCCGTGAATAGTACTTCGTGAATAATACCCCGTGAATAGTACCCCGACATGAAAAGTGTCCCAAATACCCGAGTGAACAATACTAGAGTGAATAGTAACTCGTGAATAGTAGTCCGACACGAAAAGTGCCCCGAATACCCGATTGGTCAATATAACCTCCAGACATCAATTATTATCGAAATAAATATCAATTTCTACTAACACTAATAATTCTCACACAATGGAACTATCAATTTCCTCTTTAATCAATACGAACTTATTTATCATTAATATTATAATTCACAATATTGAACAACCAGGTCGTTCCCAAGAAAAAGGGGGCTTTTCGATAAGGATTTCTCCTTATTGGCGCGCAATTAGGTGACCAAACCTCTCTTTGGCAAAACTTCTAGACATTGTCAATATTACAAATAATAATATAAATAACTTTGCCGTCTCAATTATTGATTTAATAATATATCATATTATGCAGATGATACAGTAACAATATTGAATCAATAATATGAGAGATATGATGCAGCAATTACTGTAGCAATAATTAAGTATAACTGAGTGACTTCTCACGTAAACATCAATAATCAATACCGTGTGCTACTATGCAACCACGCGTATTACTGTACTTTTACTACCGGGTAGTTTAACAGTTTTAACGGTAACACCTCCGCCGTTATTTTTATAAAAAGATAATTCTGTCGTTTTCTAACGACGACAATACTTCCGTTGTGGGGTCCACCAATGATTGTGTCGTCGTACGAATATTTTCTATTAAAATGAATATTCCCCGACCAATCGAATAATATATAACCACTTGCTTACTTTGCAAAATTTGTAAATATTACCCACAACTATAACATTATATCAAATCCACACCATAATATTCAAAAATATATTTCTAGAAAATTATTCTTTATTCATAAAAGTTGGGGTCTTACAATCTCCCCTTCTTATGAAATTTCGACCTCGAAATTAGGGTACATACATGGTATGTCGAAGAGATGAGGATACCTTGACTTCATCTCAGATTCTAACTCCTAAGTCATTTCCTCCACATCGTGGTTTCTCCACAAAATTTTAACTTAAGGTATAACCTTGGAGCGTAGAACATGATCCTTCTTATCCAAGATTTTAACAAGTAACTCTTCATACGTTAAATCTCCCTCTATCTCGTCTGGTTCTAACTCAATAATGTGGTTCGGATCTTTCACATATTTACGTAATATAGATATGTGAAAAACGTTATGAACACGAGACATACTTGGCGATAAGGCGAGTCTATAGGCCACAGTTCCTACTCGATCAAGGATTAAAAATAGGCCAATGAATCGAAGATTGGGCTTTCCTCTCTTTTCAAATCTCGTAACTCCTTTCCATGGAGCAACACGTAACAATACATGATCTCCAATATTGAATTCCACGTCCTTTCGATGAAGATCAGCATAACTTTTTTGTCGATCTTATGAGGTTTTTATACGTTGTCGGATCGTTTGAATCTTTTTCGTATACGTACCAACTCCAGTCCCAACAACTTTGCTTCACCCACCTCATCCCAGCATACTGGAGAACGACACTTTCTTCCATATAACGCCTCAAATGGAGTCATGCCAATACTTGTTTGATAACTATTGTTGTAAGAAAACTCCACCAATGGTAAGAACTTGTCCCAACTTCTCTTGAAGTCAAGGACACAGAGTCTTAATAAATCTTCAAGATTTTGAATAGTCCTTCCCGACTGCCTATCCGTTTGAGGATGATATGCCGAACTAAATCGTAAATCTGTGCCCATAGCTTTTTATAAACTAACCCAAAATCTTGAAGTGAATCTTGGGTCTCGATTAGAAACTATGGATACTGGCATACCATGCAATCTTACAATCTTTTTTATGTACATACTAGCAAGACGTTCAAGTGTATAAGTTTCTCGTATCGGTAAGAAATGAGCATACTTGGTCAATCTATCAACAATGACCCAAATCGCATCTATGCCTTGAGAAACCTTGGGAAGACCAGTAACGAAATCCATGATAATGTGCTCCTACTTCCATTCTGGAATTTTAAGTGGTTGCAATGGACCTTTTGGCACTTGATGCTCCTCCTTGACTCGTTGACAAGTTAGACACCTTGAGATAAATCCTGATATCTCTCCTTTCATATTGCTCCACTAAAATGTATGTCGAAGATCACGATACATTTTGGTACTCCCAGGATGGATTGCAAACGGTGTGTTGTGCGCCTCCATCATGATTTTATACTTCAAGTCAGAATCGTTAGGAATACAAAGTCTGGAATTGACTCGAAGTATTCCTTCTTCATCGATTCTTGCTTCCGGAATAACGCTCTCTTGAACCTTCTTCTTCACATTCATCAGCTCTGAGTATGTAACTTGCACGAGTTTAACTTTATCGATTAAAGTCGATTCTACTCGTATATTTGTTATCTTCACGTGGGTCCCTAGAGTCTTTAATTCTATCTTCATCATTTGTAAGTTATACGAAATGGGTTTTTGTGTTAATAACATCGCACTCGTAAACCCATACGATCTTCTATTTAACGCGTCAGCTACCACGTTCGCACTTCCACAATGATATTGAATGGTACGATCGTAATCTTCAACAGCTCGTGCCAACGTCTTTGGCGCATAATACGTTCGTTCTGGGTAAAGAAATATTTAAGGGTTTTAAAAATAGGTTTTGTATTGGGGTCAATACAAAATTCGATTTCACGCTCTAAGTAGACTAGGAAGTCTTCAGGGATACGTCAGAAAATTTATTAATAATAGAAATATCATTCAAATCTGACGTATTTTTATTTAAATCCGTGACATGGGCTAAAAATGCTTGACATCCGTTTTTTAATAAACGAATAGCTTTATGGCTTGATATGACAGTGATTGATTTTAATGGTTTGGTTACTTGAATTCGCATAATAGGTTGGTTAGGAATATGAAAGCTAACAACCTTACGAAAATAATCGATTTTAGCATGATGAGTAGTTAACCAATCAATCCCTAAAGTCACATCAAATGCAAGTATTTTCAAAGAGATAAGATTAACAGGTAACGTGAAAGTGTTTATTTGAATCAAACAAGATTTATAAATAGTGGAGGTAACGAAGGTTTCTCCCAACGGAGTTTCAACAAATAAATCAAAGTCTAATTTTTCCGGAGTCAAATTTAAACGTTGAGCGCAAGTAGGAGAAATAAAAGAATGGGTAAAACCAGTATCAAATAAGGTATAGACTTCGCAAGAGTTTATGATTAGCTTACCCATGATAACTTCGTTTGGATTCTTCGTCACGAAAAACGCTCTCTTAAACTACCGATTTTGAATTGTTTGGGACATCTTTTGGCGTCACCATCCCAGCTGGACCTGACTTTGCTATAAAGGACATTCCACCCTTAATTGCTTCGTCGCATTCCTGATCTATGATTTGAATCATTACTTTCCGATCCATATCGAATTGGGGTTGACCGCTCTGCACAGGGTAATTCCGAATTCGATGTTGGATTCTCCCAATTGTTGTCCAAAAAGCAAAATCCATTTCATCTATTTTGGCCTTATTGGATCGGACATTTTTTTCTATAATATCTACGCGTCGTGCAGCTTTTACCCATGCATCATCTATTCTCCTTCGTTCAGTTGTTTCTTCTTTCATCAGAACTTTGATCTCAGATTCCAGTTCTAATATCTTATACTATGCCAAAGAGTGCTTCTGTTCAAGCATCGCACATCGGGTAACACAATTTTAAATTGTTGCATCTCTTTGCTCCACGATTGTCTGCCGTTCTTCAGCCTGCTCTTCTAACTCATGAATATGATTTTGTAATTCTAAATTTCGATCATAAAATTCTTCTAATAAATTCTCCTCAGGTTCCTCTTCTTCCTCGCTCTCAGCTGCTACCTCTGTAACTAGCTCGGGTGTAACTATTAGTTCTTCACTCACCACGTAGATATCTCTAATTTCTCCTTCGTCTGACACCACATTAACTTGGTTAGTGATTAAAGGTGTCTCAACGGTCTCATTCACTCCATTGTTAACATTTTCAGCTACCATTTTCAAACACTGCCACAAAATAAGGGTTAATTATCATATCACATATTATCTCTATACTCTGACCAACCAATTAAATACAAAATAAACTTACGTAGGTCATACTAGCGAAAGAATTTTTCGTCTCTCCCCTCCTAGTTCTTGTCTCACATCTCAGCCAGGGATCATATCCCTAAGCTTTGATACCAACTATGACACCCCCAAAATAAGTATACATCACTCATCTTGAGTCGCCAGATACAAGGTACTGAATGCAAATACAACTTAATTATACAACAGTCGTGTAAAATACGACAAAACATAAGTTGTGATTTTTAATACAAATATTGTCATCTAGACAATATCTACACTCAATGGAGTCCTTATTATATTTATTATCACACTATTTCACAGAATAGTGAGAACTACTAATGCACCATCTAGGACCATCACTCTGTTCCCCGACTAGTCCCAGCTACGTTCTCATTTCCTGAAGAGAACAATGAAAGAAAAAGGGTGAGCTCAACTAGCCCAGTAAGAAATATTATGACTAAGATAATGCAGAATAAGTTATTATTAGCCTTCAACAGTATAACAACTGATAGAATATAATAGACAACAAGTTTTAGATCAAAAACTGCAGCGGAATAAGCAATCCATTAGAAGAGTCAAGTAAAGTATAAAATCTACTATCTTCTATGATTTAAAAAGTTTTTCATCAACTTTATCGCTGAGACTCAGCTTAATAAATAAAATCGAATCATCCCTGCTCCTCGGCCAAGGATATTCATGTAATCATCAATGGTCATGACTATACCAAATAATCCATGGTCATAATCATACCAATAGCTGTCCACCAATGAACTACAGGCCAATGAGGACTTTTATCACATCATTCGTCACATTACGGTCATGATTATACCGAATAATCCCTTGTCATAATCATACCAAGTCCATCTATGCACGTAAGCCAAAGATGACTTTCATCACAATATAAGCATGAGGATGATGACAATGACATAATAATTCAATAAAACAAGTTCAAGAATTAATTTTAAAGATTTATAAATTAATTTATCTAGGAACCAATAACGTTCAAATTGTCAACATGATACTGCTTTGTAGAGTAAAATTCAAGAATGCTCAGAAGAATATTTCCATGAAAAGATACTGGATGAAGCGCAAATATCAAGGATATTCCACTAATTTCATGGAGTATAGAAGCCAAAGCTTTAACTAACTGAGTATAATAGAATATATGAAACTACAAATAGATTTTCGCCCGCCATGCTGTAATCCACGTAGACATATCATTTCCACAATTTAATAAGGAATGAATACGAAGGATCATTCACCATGCATGTGGTAATCCACATAGACAGGTTATTCCAACAGAATAATAAAGAATGGAATAACAGAAGAATTCACCATGTATGCGGTACTTTGCATAAGCAGGTTATTCCAACATAATAATAAAGAATGGAATAACAGAAGAATTTCACCAAGTATGCGGTACTTCGCATAGACAGGTTATTCCAACATAATAATAAAGAATGGAACCATGTCATACGTAATCCGCACAGACAGGATATTCTAACAGAATAATAAAGAATAGAATATCAACAGAATTCACCAGGTATGCGATAGACCACACAGACAGGTTATTCCAACAGAATAATAAAGAATGGAATAACAGAAGAATTTCACCATGTATGCGGTACTTCGCATAAACAGGTTATTCCAACATAATAATAAAGAATGAAATAAAAGAAGAATTTCACCAAGTATGTGGTACTTCGCATAGACATGTTATTCCAACATAATAATAAAGAATGGAATAGCAAAAGCTCTTTTCATGAATACGAAAGAAATAATACCCCTTACGAGTACAATAAATAATATCTCTTACCTTAGAAAAACTGAATACTGGAGTAGTGAAGTAGCAGCATACTTTTCTTCTTTCTCTCTATAGTTTCTTTCTTTAGAGTTTCAGTAAATTCGTAAGAAATAGTGAAGGAATGAGCTTCTATTTATAGAAAAACTGAAAGTAGCTCTTGGTCTTAACGAAGTGTCAAAATGACTCTTGGTAATATTGAAGAGACAACTACTATTTGCGAAGTGGGAATTAACTCGTGGAATACTGAAGAGACAAGTAACTCTTGAAAAATCGAATGGACAAGTAACTCTTAGAAAATCGAAGGGACAAGTTACTATTAAAACTTTAAACCAACGATCCATATTGATTTACTATTATAATTTCAACCAACTGTCTGAAAAATTATCACATCTTCTCATGGAATAATATTGTACTCAAAAATAATTTAGACCGAAAAGAAATATATTTTTCAGGTGAATAGTATCCTGTGAATAATACTTCAAGAATAGTACCCCGTGAATAGTACCCCGACACGAAAAGTGTCCCAAATACCCGAGTGAACAATACTAGAGTGAATAGTAATCGGGTGAATAGTAACCCGTGAATAGTACTCCGACACGAAAAGTGCCCCGAATATCCGATTGGTCAATATAACCTCCAGACATCAATTATTATCGAAATAAATATCGATTTCTACTAACACTAATAATTTCCACACAATGGAACTATCAATTTCATCTTTAATCAACACGAACTTATTCATCATTAATATTATAATTCATAATATTTAACAACCATGTCGTTCCCAGGAAAGAGGGGGCTTTCCGATAAGGATTTTTCCTTATTGGCGCGCAATTAGGTGACCAAACATCTCCTTGACAGAACTTCTAGACATTGTCAATATTACAAATAATAATATGAATAACTTTACCGCCTCAATTATTGATTTAATAATATATCATATTATGCAGATAATATTGTGACAATAATTGAATCAATAATATGAGAGATATGATGCAGCAATTACTGTAGCAATAATTGAATATAACTGAGTGACTTCTCATGTAAGCATCAATAATCAATACCGTGTGCTACTATGCAACCACGCGTATTACTGTACTTTTACTACCGGGTAGTTCAACAGTTTTAATGGTAACACCTCCGCTGTTATTTTTATAAAAAGATAATTCTTTCGTTTTCTAACTACGACAATACTTCCATTGTGGGGTCCACCAATGATTGTGCCATCATACGATTATTTCCTGTTAAAACGAATATTTTCCGACCAATCGAATATTATATAACCACTTGCTTACTTTGCAAAATTAGTAAACATTACCCACAACTATAACATTATATCAAATCCACATCATAATATTCAAAAATATATTTCGAGAAAATTATTCTTTATTCATAAAAGTTGGGGTCTTACAGATCAGCCCTTCGTACAATATATTGTGCACAAATATCTAAACGCTTTGCGTAAATTATCCCATGTAATAGGGTTGTTCATCTCAGTATTTAGAATACAAGTCCGCACCAAAGTAAGTTTAGTTTGGATAAGTTTCAAGGTAATTTAGAGTTTAATGAACATCAACTAAGGATTAGTTGAATAAAAATGTAATAACAATATGCTATGTAATAAGTCATACATGAATCAACATTGTATATTAAGGTCATACTTTAAAAATGAACTAAAAGCATAAGCATTGAATAACGTAACATACTTTACTTGAATAATATTAAGCTAATGCTAGAATTTTATTTAGTAACATAATTAAATTATTGAACATATATAATCAATAGCAAGTTGAACGATAAAAACTTGCTCAATATAAAGGTAAATAGAACAAACTCAAATAGAGGTTAGAATTCGGAAACTTGCTTAATTGTAAACAAAATAGGGTAAAGAAAATTTGTCTTGAGTATAGGCTAAACCGTAATAACTCGATTCTCAATATCCTAAACACATGTCATCATGACATAATTAGTTACTACATGTACTTCGTATACAATTAAGTACCTATTTCATGTATGACTTGGTTTTAATCATATAGTCAAGTCACGCTATTAATGCAATAACATAACTCATTAATTGTTAATAATATTCTCACTATTGGTACTATAACATTACAATTAACAAAAATCACATTTTAATAGTCATAACATACCCTTTATCAAAAATTACAGAATTGTATAATTAAAATACACTTTCTGGCCAACACTGCTGACCAGCGCTGCGGCGCCCTAGTTTGTACTGGGAACGGCGCTGCGGCGCTGCGCTGGTGTTGCGGCGCGAGACACTGGGCTGTGATAGGCACTGTGGTGCGAGACCTGGAGCTGCAACGCGAGAACTGGTGCTACGGCACCGAATTACAGTTCCAAGCAACCAGTTTTCGTGAAGAACATAAACAAAGCTAATTTGGCCTACAACTTACTTTCTAGCAACCAATTTAACACGTATAATTTACATAGACTTCACAGAAACATAACTTAAGGTCTCTAACATATTTTTACCCATATAAATAACATAAACATCAAATTTAATACCTTTGAATTCCATGTTTTCTGCAAAAACTCTATTTTTTAACATCCTTGACAAAAATTAACACTGGGGTCTCAATAATACACCAAATTAACTCATTCAAATTGCATCCTCTTTGTTTCTTATTGAATTAATATATTCAAGGCTTAATTACAGATTAGTTCACAATCCAACTACCAATTTTGTACTTTCACAAGCCATATATATAACCACATGCACTAAAAACGATTTTCTTTCTTTTTAACGTGATTAACACACTAATTATTGTCTAAATGTGAATTCTAACATCACAATTACACAAAAACACAATAACTCAGTTGTATTAACAACAATTCAAAAAAAAAAAATTGAATTCACAGATACTTGAAATTCATGACGTAGAACATATATATATATATATATATATATATATATATATATATATATATATATATATATATAATATTAAGGTTGTGAAAGTATACCTTCTCTTGCTTGAACAATCCTTGCTAAAACACATAAATTGTTTTGGAATCACAAAATTTTTCTCTCAAACTCTCTCTATTCTCTCTTCTTCTTAGTATCAATATAAGCTAATTTCTTTTTATGTAAAATCAACTATGACTTATGCGTAAGAATAAAAACTAATAGCCATTATACGCACACTTAAAATAACAGTTACAAAAATTTAAACGCACTTCAGTTATAAAATATATTTTATTTATTATTTTGATTTATTTTATTTATATTATAATTCAAAAATCATAAGGCTTTGTTTGACAAAAATACTTTTAAAATAAAGGCTTAATATCTTTAAGCCTTGTTTGGTAAAATCCATTTAAAACTACTTTAATTTATTTCAATAAATCCTTTATACTATAGTTTATGGTCCCATATTATTTATTTGGATTTTCATATCCAACCTTAGTTAAATAACTAATTACAACATATTAAATAAATTATCCACTTAACCAATTACCATAAAATTAGAAGTTCATTACAATTTTATTTAATAATTTAACATATCACTTTAATTATTAATTTAAATCAAAACATTATAATAATTCATTTAATCCCTAACAACTCTCAAATTTAACTATTAAATTAAATTAGAATATTATCTCATAATAATTAATTTCCTTAACTCATAAATTATTTATTTAACAAATAAATAATCATATCAAATCAAATTCAACAAATATTTTTTCAACAATAAGCACATCAATTAAAATATTTATATAATTCAATAAATATTTGGAATTATAATTTAAAATTTTGGATGGTTACATTCTTCCCTCCATACAAGGATTCTGTACGTTACTATTCATGAGTACTTTTCACAACAGAATTTAATTTCTTTTTTTGTCCAAGTTATCTTTTATGAATCCTATTCTTGAAATTGAATCCATGTTATGGTCTCACTTGATTCATTCTTATTGTCATTATCATAATTCTCATACTTAAATTATGTTGAAAGTTATCTTTGACCCGTAGTGCAAAGATTGACATGTGTTTGGTGTGATCATGACCACTGGTGATACAAACGATTATCTTTGGCCCGTAGTGCATATATAATTTGTTGATTGGAAATAATTATTGATTGATATTACATGGGTAAAATATTGATGATGAGTTTTTAAATCATAGAAGATAGTAGACATCGTGCTCTACTTGACTCTTCTAATGGATTGTTATTTTCGCTGCAGTTGTTGATCTAAAACTTATTGTCTATTGTATTATATCAGATTTTTTTCTGTTGAGGACTAATGATAATTTGTTTTACATTATCTTAGTCATAATATTCTTTACTGGGCTAGTTGAGCTCACCTTTTTTCTTTTTGTTCCATTGTTATTCACAGGAGGCGAGAATATAGCTGGAACTAGTCGGGTTGTGGAGTGATAATTTAAGACGGTTATTATAGCAGTCCTCACTATTTTGTAAAATAGTATATCAATAATTGTAATGAGAATTTTATTTGAATTTGGATATTGTCTACAACATAATATTTGTATTAAAACTCACGGCATATGTGTTGTATTTTGCACGACAGTTGTATTAATAAAATTTGTATTTAGTTTCTGTATCATGTATTTGACGACTCAAAATGGATTGAGTGTACCTATTTTATATATATATATATATATTTACGTACAAAAGTTTTACCCAATTTTATGTAATATATACTAACAAAATTTGATCATCACTTAATAATGTACTATTTTTTTATTATATTTTAATTTATTAATCGTAATTGTAAATTTATTATTAACAAAATAAATATTCAGGTCGCAACGGACGCGTTTATATCTAGTTACAATACTAAAAAAACCTGGCATAATCGCAAATCTGAACTACAAAATCTCTCTCACTCCTTCTCCATCTTCTACGAGAATCGGCGAAGATTTCTGATTCAGGTTCTGCATTTGATCCAGTAAAGCTTCTTATCTACTTTAGGTATTTCAAATCTTCCTCAACCATTTCAATTTTCTATAGTATATGTTTGTATTACTTTAGATTCAGATTCTTGGTTTGAATTACATGAACTAAAGCATAAATCTTCTGTGTATATATATGTATATGAATTTATATTGTTTTGTTTTGTTTTTTTTCTGAATGTCAATGTGTGTAGGTGTTTCAATTCGTGAGAATAACTGTTTTTTGTCATTCAATCTGATTAAAAATTGTTTCGGCAGCCTAAGATGAAGTAATGTGCTACTTTGTTACTGTTTATAGCTAACTTCTTATGATGTGCATTTTGCATGAACAATTTGGGGGATTGGATTGTATAGTTCTCTAATGAGATCTTATAAACTCAAAAGTCATTCCTTGGGGAAAAAACATCGACTTTGGTTTTAGTTGTCATTTTTCTGTTAAAACAATTTATGTACATGTAAACAATGGATTAATAAGGAATTTAGTCCTATTTTCTACCAAATGTTTAGATCTTCAAGGTTTGTATTTCAGTTTTGGATCTAAACCGTGCCAAAATGTTTGGATCTGGTTTTAGTACTATTGAAATTACATTGATGTAATTTTTCTGTTAGGAACGTTTTCTGGGGTACCAAACAGTTGATTGATGAGGGTTTTTGTCCTCTTTTGAACTAAATTGTTTAAATCTTCTGGTTTTGTATTACAGTTTTGGTAATGAGCTTGGAAGATTTTTGTTTCATTTCTCAATTGGAAAGTAAGTGAAATATGGAGAAATCTAGCTCTCTACTTGTTCATTTTGACAAAGGGACACCAGGTCTTTCCAATGAGATCAAGGAAGCTCTAGAAGGGAGAAATGTGGAGGCGAAGATTGATGCCATAAAGAAAGCTGTCATGCTTTTGCTAAATGGAGAAATGCTTCCTCAACTATTTATCACAATTGTTCGATGTGTGTTACCTTCTGAGGACCACACGGTTCAAAAACTATTGCTTCTTTATCTTGAAATCATTGACAAGACAGATGCAAAAGGACGGGTCTTACCTGAAATGATTTTAATTTGCCAAAATTTGAGGAACAATCTGCAGCACCCAAATGAGTACATTCGGGGTGTGACTTTGAGGTTTCTTTGTCGATTGAATGAAGTGGAAATTATTGAGCCTTTGATTCCTTCTGTTTTAGCCAACTTGGAGCATCGGCACTATTATATTAGGAGGAATGCAATTCTTGCTGTTATGGCCATTTACAAGCTTCCACAAGGGGAACATCTTTTGGTTGATGCTCCGGAAATGATTGAGAAGGTTCTTACAACTGAGCAGGATCAATCAGCCAAGAGGAATGCATTTCTTATGCTTTTTAATTGTGACCAGGATTGTGCGGTTAATTATCTCTCGACCCATATTGATAGAGTATTTGAATGGGGAGAGTTGCTTCAGATGGTTGTGTTGGAGTTGATTCGAAAAGTATGCAGAACGAATAAGAGAGAGAAAGGGAAGTATATAACTATTATCATATCCCTACTAAATGTTCCTTCCGCTGCTGTTGTTTATGAATGTGCTGGAACACTCGTATCTTTGTCGTCTGCACCTTCAGCGATTAGATATGCAGCCAATACTTATTGTCAGCTTCTGTCGTCTCAGAGTGACAACAATGTAAAACTTATTGTGCTTGATCGTTTAAATGAACTCAAATCTTCTCATAGGGAGGTTATGGTTGATGTGATTATGGACGTGCTTAGGGCACTCTCTAGTCCAAACCTTGACATTCGAAAGAAAACACTTGATATTGTTCTTGAATTGATCACTCCTCGAAACATCAATGAAGTTGTTCTTAATTTGAAGAAGGAAGTCATGAAAACTCAAAGTGGGGAGCTTGAGAAGAATGGGGAGTACCGCCAAATGCTCATTCAAGCCATTCATTCTTGTGCAATCAAGTTCCCAGAAGTGGCGAGCACTGTTGTTCATCTGTTGATGGACTTTTTGGGAGACAGCAATGTTGCTTCAGCTATGGATGTTGTTGTTTTTGTGCGAGAGATAATTGAAACAAACCCAAAATTAAGGGTTTCGATCATAACGAGGTATCCGAGCAGCTCGAGTTTGTTCATGTGCTCTTTGGATCATTGGAGAGTATTGCCTTTCTCTCTCTGAAGTTGAGAGCGGCATTGCAACCATTAAGCAGTGCCTTGGAGACCTTCCCTTTTACACAGCTTCTGAAGAAGGGGAGTCTACTGATTCTTCAAAGAAATCTCAGCAAGTAAACTCCATTACTGTTTCATCTAAAAGACCAGCTATACTTTCCGATGGAACTTACGCCACTCAGAGTGCGGCATCTGAAAATGCTTTTTCCCCTCCTACTGTTGTTCAGGGATCTCTAAGTTCTGGAAATTTGAGATCCCTTCTTCTTACTGGTGATTTTTTCCTAGGGGCAGTGGTAGCCTGTACGTTAACTAAACTTATCTTGAGACTGGAAGAAGTTCAAACATCAAAGCTTGAAGTCAATAAAGAATCAACCCAAGCATTATTGATCATTGTCTCCATGCTACAACTAGGACATTCTTCATTTCTTCCTCACCCAATTGATAATGATTCGCATGACAGGATTGTTCTTTGCATAAGATTGCTATGCAACACTGGGGATGAGATCAGGAAGATTTGGTTGCAGTCTTGCCGTGAAAGTTTTGTTAAGATGCTCTCAGATAAACAGCTCCGTGAAACAGAGGAAATCAAAGCGAAGGCTCAGGTTTCTCATGCACAACCAGATGACCTTATCGATTTCTACCATTTGAAGAGCAGGAGAGTAAGAAGCTCTTCATTGGTTATCTTTGTGTTTGATTTTAACAAGCTTGAGAATAATAATATACTGATGCTATTGCTGTATGCTCTATTTTTTTGATAAGTTGCTTTATTTTCTTTCTTAAAACTTTATAATGGTGAAAATAATTGAAATTAATCATTTCTGCTTTATACTTGTCTACTGAATCATGTCTTTCTTAATTAGTTACTATCTATTTTGGAAAGGACTACAGTAAATTTATTTTTGCCTCAATTGAGCATTAATATTTACTAATTGCCTGCTACAAAATTATGAATTATTATGTACCTTGTTGGTTGTTATTTTGATGTCACTTGTCGTGCTTTATCTACAGTTTTTTGGGGCAATACCTATTCCAAGATTCAACCATGAGCTGATTTATTTTTCATTTATACTCTCACACAATTGAATATTCCTAGTTTCCAACAAGAAAGCTATTTTTTTTAATTTCTCGTTGCCTCTGTTTTATCTGGCAAATGAAGTTACATTTTGGTAAATATTTGAGATGCCGTTAGAGTCGACGAGGACTTGAAACATTTCAAAGTGTAAATTAACTAGACTGGATATCCTATATAACACAATTACACATATACTTAATTGTCTCACTGCCAAATTGCTTTATTATGTTTCAGTACAGAATATTTCAGATTTTTAAACTGCAAATAAAACAAGGATTCCACCGAGTCAAACTTCTAAGTTTTGCATGTTTACCTTGTCTTTGTTTTATAATGCTACTAAGACAGTGCTATTTTACTTTTTTCTGGATAAGTAAAATAGATTAAACTTAAAAGTGCCAAAAGAGGCTGGTAGTTTGATTTATAGACCTACTGGTTTTAATTCTGATTGATCCATTAGGCGTGCCATGCTTGTGACCCATTTCAAATTATATTTATTCTTCAAGATATCTGCAATCATTGGAAAAATTGGGATTATACGAGGTCAATTTGTTTGAAGCATTTTGTTCAGAATACATATAAGGACTATATTTTTTAAGAAGATCCTGCAATGCTTTAGTATTATTTTCTTGGTTATATGAGGACTATATTTTCTAAGAAGATCAACAAAGCGTATCCACTTGTTTTCTCAATGTGTGGTTTGGTACATCCCTAAATTTTTGAAGGCTATTATTTATTATTTTAATATTTATTCCAGGGTATGAGCCAGCTAGAGTTGGAAGATGAGGTTCAAGATGATCTGAAACGTGCTACTGGTGAATTCATGAAGGATGGAGATGATGCGAACAAGCTATATCGTATTCTTCAACTCACTGGATTTAGCGACCCGGTGTACGCTGAGGCCTATGTGACAGTTCATCACTATGATATTGTTCTTGATGTTACTGTTATAAATCGAACTAAGGAGACCCTGCAGAATTTGTGCTTGGAGTTGGCAACAATGGGTGACCTTAAACTTGTTGAGCGGCCTCAGAATTATACTTTAGCTCCTGAATCAAGCAAACAGATAAAAGCAAATAATAAGGTGTCTTCAACTGAGACTGGAGTCATATTTGGGAATATTGTTTATGAGACTTCAAATGTGCTTGAGCGAACTGTTGTTGTCCTGAATGACATCCACATTGACATTATGGACTACATCTCTCCTGCAGTGTGTAGTGATGCTGCCTTTAGAACTATGTGGGCAGAGTTTGAGTGGGAAAACAAGGTAATAGTTTCATTTCTCCCATTGTTTTTTTTAATAACTACCAAAGTTTAGAATCCTTAACTTAAACTTTAAAGGCATGCATGTTGCATAGGTTGACTGCCATGGTTATCTGTGAAAGGGTGTGAACAAGTGAGACAACTGATCTGGTTTTCCAACTATGCATCATACCCGATAATTTGATATCCACCGACTTCAACAATTTTGATGGGATTTGTGCTATGATCCTTTTCTGTTGTTGTAATAAGCTTGTGGCTTAATAGCTTAATATTGTTCTATTTTTTTTTTATTAATTTCAGTACTACTAACAGATGGTGAAGATAACTTTTGAATGGCTTTTGCTTGTCCTATAAGTTATGCTAACCACGACCTAAATTTTACTGAACACTGGGTGTTTGCTTAATATGCTTATATTCATTTTCTAATGCCTATTCTGTGGGTACATGGGTTACAGATGTTTCACATGAGAAGTATTGAGAAGTTAGCTAATTAGTTAGGCGACTCTTTTGGTTCTTGCCCTTCATGACAATGATGTCACATCTGCTTCCATCAATCTTGCTGTGTTCGACTTGAGCCCTCTTTGGCATCTTTAACTCATAGTAGTTTGTTTGTAGCCTGCCCTTGGTATCTTTGATGCTTATGAGTTTCTTATCGTGATAATGACCTGTATTCATCAGTTTTTTCTTATTGGCTGCTAGTCTTTTTCAATCCAACATACTGCATTGCAGGTTGCTGTCAACACTGTCATTCAATATGAGAAAGAATTCCTTGATCACATAAGTAAATCAACCAACATGAAGTGCCTTACTGCTCAGTAAGTCATTATATTTCTCTGCTGGACATATTTTCCATTTTTATTATCCTGTGTACTCACTCCGCCCACTTTAAGTGATATTAGTAGTATGGTTATTTTTGGCACACATTTTAAGATGCGATGAAAAAATATTATATATATATATATACATATTATTTTCTCATTTCTTCTATGTGGCTTGCATTGTCCTGTAAATTTAAGTATGTTCTATGAAGCTGAGACCTAACATTTAAAGGTTTCTAGGCAACTTCACTCATAATATACAGAACTTTATAAAACTAACATTTAGAAAGTTCTAAAAGATAATGGAATACATGAATTGGGCTCTATTGTAGCATGACAACATATTTGTTTGAGTATGCATGATTGGTTAGCACATGCTTGGAAGGCCAAAAAAACAGGAGATTACAACAAAAAAATTTCACTGTGAGGAGATGCCCTAGTTGTGGCAAAATATAAAATCTCCACCTCATACTAAGAGATGTTTATTCTTAATAACTGAATACACATTTCATTTAAGATGATTATATATGAAGAAAATTATATCCAACACTAGGTCAACTGTAGTATGCAAGTATTGTTTTGATGCAATGCTTTCATACTGTTAAATGTGGAAACTGTATTCTATGTATATTTATTTACCTCTGGTATGATGAAAATGTTTTGACCATCTTAAACAGCTATTCAGCTATTGTGTGCTATATTACTGAACTCAAAATCATATGGTTAGTAGCGAGGGAAAAATGCTATAACTGATCTGATAAATGACAAGAAACCTTAAGAAAAGCAAGTCCAAAAGTAAATGAGGGCAACAGCTTGTTGGGTATTTCATACCTTTTCATTTCTAATCATCCTTTATGTTATCAAGCTTCATCTAATGTGCAAGTAGATTAACAAAAATTATCTTAGTTGTTCTCCCTTTTGTTATTGCATTGTTATATCTTGGTGATTAACCTGTATGATTTTCACTTAAATCCTGGTTGGCTTGTTTGTGTTCTCTAGATCTGCTCTTGAAGGTGAATGTGGAATTTTAGCTGCTAACTTGTACGCGAAGAGTGTGTTTGGAGAGGATGCTTTGGTAAATTTAAGCATTGAAAAACAAACTGATGGTAAACTGAGTGGATATATAAGGATCAGAAGCAAGACTCAGGGGATCGCTCTAAGTTTGGGAGACAAGATCACTCTCAAGCAGAAGGGAGGTAGCTGATTTGGTCACCAATGGGGCATATATTAGGTTATTCTCTCATCATAATGTTACTCAAAAGTCACAAATATCACATAGCAGAAGGGAGGTAGCTGATTTGGTCATCAATGGGGCATCTATTATAGGTTATTCTCTCATCATAATGTTACTCAAAAGTCACAAATATCACATTGTCATATAATTTTATGTGATGCCATTGCTTTGTTATTTATAAACGAGAAAGAACTAGAGATGAAATTAGGGTAGTTTCGTTAAAATTTTTACGACTCCTCTGATAAGGTCCACGACATGCTTGCGTGAGGTGGTCGTCACCCGGATCGTTCTAACAATGGTTATGAGTGGAACATTAATGGCCTCATGACTCTTCGTTTTTATTGAAGCGGTAACCTTGGTATAATCAACGGTTGATGCCACAAACACCTATGGATTGATGCCTGATAAGTCGGATTGATTGTCACAGACACCAATTAGATCAAAAGTTCTTGAAAAGAATAAAGATAGAATACTCTTAAGTAATCTAAAAGAAGTATTTTTAAATCAATTAGTGCCCAAAACCCTTTGCCTTGAAACTTATTTATACTAGTACAATGACTTAATTATGGTAATAAAAATTCTAAAATTGTTTCCCTACTTTTACCCTAGTAGAAGTCTATAGAATTGTACCCTAAAATCATGCTAAATTACCTAAAACAAAAGGAAACAAAATACAATATAATTTGCCTAATATTTTAGGAAACAAAATCTTTCTGAATTGGGTTTGTATCAAATTGATCCAAAATTGTCTCTTATGCTCCTTAGCCTCCTCCTTGGTTAGCTTCAGCCCAAGCATCTTTGTCTTTGCTTGAACTTTTTAGTTATAGCTTTTGTAATTGGTCCAACTGACACTTGAATTGGATCTCCACGCGCTCCTTTAGTCTTGTTTGAATTAGCCCATGCTATGTCCTCATCATTCCCTCCTCTTGAGAAGGATTTGTCCTCAAATTGTCACCTACATCAAACGGACTTATCATTGTTGCACTAACACCATACTTACATGGTAAATCCAATCTGTAGACGTTATCATTGTTGCATTCAAGGACTTGAAAAGGACCATCCCCTTGTGGAAGCAACTTAGAACTCCTTTGGGTTGGAAATCGTTCTTTCCTTGTATGCATCCATACCAAATCTATTGGTTTAAAAATTACTTGACAGCGTCCCTTGTTGGCTTGCTTGGCATATTACTCCGTTCTCTTTTCTGTATCGAGCATAGTTGTTACGGCGCCACGGCGAGTCATGGCTGTAGCCGACTGCCTGGATGCCTAGGCGACAAGGCGACCGCCATGGCGTCCGTAAGGTGACAAGTCGTTTACAATGTGCAATTTATATATTATTTATTTTACTTAACAAGTATATTGGGAATAAAATTTCATATGCATTAAAACTCAAAACATAACACTATGGAATAACATTAAAGGCATAATTATGTAAATATTTAGCAATAACAATCCAAAAACAAAGCAGATAAATTTTACCACTATAAACCACATCAAGTAAATAAATGTTACATATCAATGCATAAAATGTAAAGTGTACATATATAAATTATAAATAAATACATATATAAATATATATATAATTTATTATTATTATATTATATATTATTTTATATATATATATATATTAATATATTGATAATATTTATATATTTATAATTTAATAATAATATTTATAATAGTTTATATTTATTATTATAGTTTATAATTATAATAATTATATTTATAATTATAATTATTTATTATATATATAAAGACCCAGCAAAAGAAAGAAGGCTAACGAAGAAAGGAAAAAAAATCGACTCCCTGTTACTATATTATTAGACAGTGACATCAGTCTTGCCCACATAAAAGAAACAAAACGAAAATATCCAAGCAGTCGATCGGAGTCGCCTCGCCGATCAGAGTCGACGATCAGAGTCGCCGAACGTTGTCTCTCGTTCGGTCGCAACCTAGTCAACTTCGCTTCTCTCTCGCAACCTAGGCTCGTAGCCGTCGTCGTCGCTTGCGATGATGGGCTGCGAAGTGGAAGTCAAAGTCGCCGTACGCCGTGGACTGCGAAGATGGGCTGTGAAGTCGATGTCGTCGTCGTCCTAATTCGCTGCGATGATGGCTGTGAATCGCGATCGACTTCTCCTATAATTTTTGCAGGTAAGGGTTTTCTATTATATTTTATTTGATGGGTCATGGGTTAGCCCATGGATAAAAATCAGTTGGGTCAGTGTTTCTAAAGCGGTCGCCTTGGAAACACTGACCCAAGTCGTCAAACGCCTTGGTCTTTCTTTCTCGCCGGGACGCCAAGTCGTCGCCTAGGCGTCGCCTAGGCGACGCCGTAACAACTATGGTATCGAGTCTTACCCTCTCATGTATCTGCTTCACAAAATCAACCTTTTTTTTCCCCATCTAAGTTAGTATATTCAGAAACAGGTAATGACATTAGATCAAATGGAGTTAAAGGATTAAAACCATATACAACTTCAAATGGAGAAAAATTAGTAGCAGAATGAACAGATCTATTATGTGCAAACTCAACATGTGGTAAACACTCTTCTCAAGTTTTGATGTTCTTTTGAATTATTGACTCTAACAATGTAGATAAAGTTCTATTCACCACTTCTGTTTGACCATGGGTTTGGGGGTGACAAGTAGTAGAAAACAACAATTTAGTTCCTAACTTACACCACAAAGTTTTTCAGAAATAACTCAAGAATTTAGCATCTCTTTTCGATACAATTGTCTTAGGCATGCCATGTAATCTAACTATTTCTTTAAAGAACAAATCTGTGACATGGGAAGTATAATCAATTTTGTGGCATGTAATAAAATGTGTTATCTTTGAAAATTTATTCACAACCACAAAAATAGAATTATTATCACGCTTAGACCTAGATAAACCCAACACAAAATCCATAGATAGGTCGATCGATGGCTCACTAGGAATAGACAATGGTGTATAAAAACCATGAGGCTTCGTCGGAATTTAGCTTGACGACATACGATACATCTATCACACAACTTCTCTACATCCCGTTTTGTGTGTGGCTAATAAAAATGTTCTTGTAATATAGACAAACTTTTGTGCGCACCAAAGTGTACCATTAACCCTCCACCATGACTCTTTAAGTAATATAACTCACGCAATGAACAAGTAAATATGCATAATTTGTTTTCACGAAATAAAAATCTATCCTACTTGAAATATTTACCCACTGCATTCTTTTCATATGATCTAAAAATCATGTTCTACAACATGTAACTCTTTAATTTGCTCAAAACCAAGAAGCAATTTTGCGTCAAGATTTGAGATTAACACATACCTTCTTGATAGGGTTGTTTAGCGCACGTACCTAAGCGTACAACTCCTTGTCATATTTAGGCTAGTTCAGAACGACCCCACTCATTTTTTCACTAAAATACGTCACTGATTTTCCTTTTTGCATCAAGACAGCTCCAACACCTACACCTGATGCATCACTTTCAAGTTCTAAAGTTTTAGAAAAATTGGGTAAAACAAGCACATATGCATTAGTTAATTTCTGTATAATCAATTGAAAAGATTTCTCTTACTCATTTTCCCATTTGAATCCAACACTCTTTTTTATAACTTCAGTAAGTGGTGCGGTGATGCTACTGAAGTCTCACAAATCGTCTATAAAAACTCGCAAGTCCATGGAAACTTCGAACTTGGCTCACATTGGTAGGACTCGGCCACTCTTGAATTGCACGTATCATCTCTTGGTACACCTGTATTCCCTGTGAACCAACAACAAAACAAAGGAACACGAATCTTTGCAAAACGCGCATTTTTCTATGTTAGCAAATAACTTTTCTTTACTAAGCACATCTAAAACAAATTTTAAATGTACTGCATGTTCGTCCAAGTTTTTGTTATAAACAAGAATATCATCAAAGTAGACAAGTATTACAAATTTTTCAATAAAAGCACGTAAAATGTGGTTCATCAATCTCATAAAAGTGCTAGGTGCATTAGTTAACTAAAACTGTAAAACTAACCACTCATATAGACTATATTTTGTCTTAAATGCAAATTTTCACCCATCTCCCTCTTTTATTCGAATTTGACGATATCTGCTTTTTAAATCAATTTTTTAAAATATACATGAGCCATGCAATTCATCTAACATGTCATCTAATCGAGGAATAAGATTGTTATGTTATTTACTGCTCGACAACGTTGCATATGCGCCATTTCCCATCCTTCTTAGGTACTAGAATTATCGAACCCGTACTGCTCCTATAGGTTGGTCGATTTGGGATGGTTGCATTGGTCACAAAATCTATTTGATGCTTGAACCTTTGAATGGGTGGTACTCCTTGTGGTAGCTCCTCAGAAAACACATTGGTGTTCTCCTGCAAAAGAGACGTAATAATATTAGGCAAAAAAGAGTTATCCGGGTTAGTATTTAAAAATGCCTCTTTATGCACAAGTATAATCATTAGCTGTTTGGAAATTAGTGCTCCTCACATCACTCTTTTGTGCATATATGTTTGTTTTTCTCTTCTTTTCTCTTACTTTCTTTTTTTCTCTCAACTTTTCCTTTTTTCTCTCTTGTTTCCTCTTTTTCAATATCTTTTCTTTGACTACTATCTTTTTGGAAATGTAATTGGTCCTCTTGAACCTGTTTTGGCATCGTAGAACAAAGAGTGATTGTTCTATTATTATATACAAATGAGTATTGATTTGGAAGGCATCATGTTTTACTCGTCTATCAAATTGTCAGGGCCTCCCAAGTAATAAATGACTTGCCTGCATCAGAACCACTTCACATAGTACCTCATCTGTGTATCTTCCAATACTAAATGGTACCAACACGTGTGTTAACGTCAAAATCTTTCTTCACGTCCCAATCACGTAAGACGTGTCTTTATCCTGCACAATAAACACGACAATCATCGAAAGTTTGACGGCTTGACCGTCGGGGGATAGCTCCGGCGTGAGAGTTAGTACAGGCGATTACAAGGTTAACAATGGAGGAAAAATATCTAATGTCTAGAGAGAGATAATAATTCAGTTACCTTTTTCTTCATGTGTGATCTTTGCTCATATACACTGTCCGGATTTTCGTGCCACCCACTAACACAGTTTCTCACCCCTAGTCACCTCAGCCGAATGCAGGCAACTCACCTGCTCCATCATTTCCCTGTTGCCACCGCCGGCCGAACAAGTCCAATCCTCATTAATGCATGGCAGAGATAACAGTCAACTGTTATCTTTTTTGATCATTACCGGTCAAAGTTGGTATTTAGATATTATTTGTCTAATGGATCAGCTCCAAATCAAAAGCCCAATACATTTAAGACACAATAAATATAACTCAAGGAATGGGCCCATCCGGATTGGTCCAACGTGTAAAGTACCATGGTCTAAAGGAAGGACCCAATCGGTCGCCCAAATGCATAAAGTATTATGGCCCAACACTGCCCCCCAGTCTTTTATTAAACAGGAGGTTTAATGAAAGACTGTAAATATCATAGGTCCATAATGCGAGGAATTGGAATAAACTCAAAAAGGTCCGAGAGAGATCTTACCAAGGCCCAAAAGTGGAGTACCAATCAATAATTCAAATAAAAACCAGATGCCCAAACCGAAAAGTCCAATCTGACTAAAACATTAAACCCAAATTCGGACGCCAACCCTTCACATTCATCATCATTATTTGCAATTAATGTGCCGCCTTCGATTTTCGCAAAAAGTTGAAAAGACCGCCTGCTATAAAAGCCTCCTTCCCCCAATTCAGACGGTTCTACCTGCCATTTCAAATTTCAGACGCCTCTAGCTCTTTTCTTCCTCGCGATTTCTCTTTCTACCTGCAAATTCTCAGTAATGGCTTCTCAAGGATCCGACGACTCTATCCCAATCGTTGCTGTTCCCCTCAACACTGTTCCTCCTTCACCCAATCCCAGCAAAGCGGCTTCGGGGTCAAACCCCAACCCTACTGCAACTCCTAGCAAAAGCACGCAGAAAAAGCCACTTCCAAACCCTTCCGTGTTCTTCCAGAGTGAAGAACAGTTCCCCCATGCTAACACGCCATCGTCCTTATCTGAAAAGGACGTTCAAAATGCTCAAGAACGGTACCAAATCCCGGCGACACACCAACTGAGATGTCCTTCAACCACCGAAAGGATGTACCAGTGTCCGGATGGCTGGACTGCCATGCCTCTAACACTTTTGGAAAAAGGGGTCCGTTTCCCCTTACACGTCTTCCTGGTTACCCTCCTGGGGTTTGTTGGCGTCGGATTCGCCCAACTGGTCCCAAACTCATACATCCACATCTTGGCATTCATCGTTTTTTGCCATGAGGTAGGCGTTGCTCCCACCCTCGACTTCTTCTTCTCTATCTATACCATCACCAAGTCCAGAGAAAAGGGCTTCAAAGTTCTGAGCAAGATAGCTGCAAAGGCCGGAGAAAACTTCGAGAGGCGTTCCCTGATCAGCACCCCTTCTAGCAACAGGGGATGGCATAAGGAGTGGCTTTTCGTCAAAGGGCCCGAAGTTGCTTCTCTCCCAGACTGGCCATATTGGAGAAAGTCTCTGTGGACTTTGGTGATATAGCCGAAGAACGTGTCAAGGAGATGATCGAGCTTTTAGACAACTTCTCGAAGGAGTGGAGTCATGGTCTTCTTACCAAACAAGCCTGGTTATATGACCACAAACGCAAGTCTCCATACTTATACATAATTTGTAGGACTTCTTTTTAGTAAACTGATCTAAATGAATGTGTTTCCCTGTCGCAGTATCTTTGATCAAGCCCACATCGATCGACCGAAGGGATTTGGAGAAATTCCTTTCGGATAAATCCTCATCACCCCCACCGAAATCCCACAAGAAGAAATTTCGGCTTCGGATGCCCAAGACGCTGAGGTCCCCCCTGCAGAACCAGAAACTGTAGAGGAATCTAGCTGACCTCGTAAAAAGAAGAGGGCAATTCGAAAATCAAGATCCATTTCCCAAGAGTCCCAACCAACATCTACTTCCAGTCTGATTGATATGCCCCCGAACGAACGGATGCAAGCCCTTCGTTTCAAGAAGAGGAGAACTAAGGTGACCCCTCTGTCTGTTGATGAACTTCGAATCCCCACTGTAGAAGTCGATCCTCCCATCGTCACTCCAGTGGAGATCCAAGTTTCTGAGGACGAAGCTGAAGAACCAGTCGAGATATTTACTCTGTCTCGTAAAAGAAAACAGCTTTCGGAGGACCAACCACCACCATTTGCAGGGCCTACCCCTGTCGAACCTCCACCTCCTGTCGAGTCACCTACTCAATCCCCTATCCGCAATGAATTCCACATGCCTTCTCCAACACAACCATCCCCCTCTGCCTTCAAGCGTGAAGCCATGTTCTCACCTTCAGTATGTCCCGAGTTCAATGGAAACTTTCCTTTTCAATTGTTCGACTCCTTTGTCCGAGAGACCGATGACCATCGGTTTGGAAATAGCTCGATTAGGGATTTAATTGAGGAAGGCATGAGCTACCATGCTAAGGTGAGTTACAACTATCTGTTCATTTGAAATTATATATATCTTTGGAAGATTAATTGATTATTTCTAAATATCTACAGGCAAACGCTGTATTCGGGCGTCTTCTCCCTCGATACAAAGAAGTCGAAGCTGAAGAAGATGCAGCCCGACGAAAAAACACCATTCTGAAGTCGGCTTTGACCAAAGAGAGAAGTGATCTAGGTACTGCTCTTTACAACAATGAATGCCTCCAAAAAGATGTGCACAGACTGAAAGAGAAAATGGAGGCAGCTGAAGCCAATCATCGGATGATTACTGATATTAACGCGGACTTGGTTCATAGAAACGAAATCCTTGTTGAAAAGAATGATATGCATGTGAAGACCAACAAGAGTCTGGCGCTGCAAGTAAATGAGCTGGAAGCTAAACAGTTGCGAATTATGAAAGAACGAGTGAAGGACCAAGCGAAGTTCGAAGAGGAGCTTCGGGAACTTCGCGCCCTGAGAGATTTAGGTTCACCTCTGACCGAAGATCTTCGCAAGGAAATTCAAGAGGACTATCGGAAATCGGCTGAGTTGAATGAGAAAATCGTTCAGATGTTCTCTGATGGGTATGATGAATGCCGAAGCAAGGACAAGGCTAGACTTGTCACAGCTAAGGTTGATCCAGCCATACTTGACTCTTCCGAAGATGAAGATGAAGCCTGAAGATGATTTCCTTTAGTTGTAGGATTTCTGTAAAAATTTCTATCATTTTGTAACCAGTATTATATCAATGAAATATCATCTTTGTTCCTTATTACTCCTTTACAATCATTTTTTGTCAATAGTTTATCATTTGTCAACTTGAAAAATGTACAAGCTTTTTTGAACTTAACTTTGAACTGTTAGTAGATGATTAAATAAGTCATATAACAGATAAGATCAAGTTAAGTAATAAGGCAATCTGAACTCAACACTTAGACAAAATCAGGTAATAAAGTAATGTAATACTTATTCGTTACCGAAGTGTGAGGTAGATCTGTTTCATCGGGAATTTGTTTACCACAAAGGGCCTAATAAACCCACGGGATTTCACCGACCAGATAGGGCTTAGATATCAATGAACAGAAGACGAGTTGGAGAAAAGGATTTTTTATTGATTATTATTCAAATATTTACAGACTTCCGGAGTACTGACACTGTATTTACTGAAAAAACTTCCGAAGCCGCGCAGCATGCCAAGTATTCTTGATCTCCGATCCGTCCAATGCCCTCAACCGATATGTTCCCGGCTTCGGTACTTCAACAACTTCATATGGTCCTTCCCAGTTTGGCATCAGCTTTCCCAAATCCTGAGGCTTAGATGCTTCGACTTCCCGGAGAACAATCTCCCACTTCAAATCTACGAAGCTTTACCCCTTTATTGTAATGTTTAGACACTCTGCGTTGATAGGCCGCCAATCTGATCAAAGCTGTTTCTCTGACTTCTTCGAGCAAATCCAGATTAAGCTTCAGCCCTCTTCATTGTAAATCTCTTTGAACTGACTGACCCGAAGACTGGGAGATCCAATTTCAACTGGGACTAAGGCATCAGTACCATAGGCCAGCCTAAAAGGAGAATCCCCTGTTGTAGTCCTCGGTGTAGTCCGATAAGCCCATAACACGCTGAGCAGCTCTTCTGGCCATCTTCCCTTACCTTCATCCAGCCTTCGCTTGATCCTATTCAGCAGCATTCTGTTGGTCACTTCGACCTGCCCGTTCGACTGTGGATGAGCTACTGAAGTCTTTCTGTGCTGAATCCCTAATTCCTTCAAAAATGCTTCAAATTTCGATCCCACAAACTGACGTCCGTTGTCCGATATCACTACCTTAAGAATTTCGAAACGAAACACTACTGACTCCTTCATGAACTTTAAGCATTCTTGTTCCGTTATCAACCTAAGTGGCTTCGCTTCTACACATTTGGTTATATAATCGATGGCAACTATGACAAAACTGACCTGACATTTAGCTTTCGGCAATGGACCCAATATATCAACCCCCCAGACAGCAAAGGGTATAGGAGATAAGATCGAGTATAGCTCTTCTGGTGGCTGATGTGGGATCGGACTATTGAGTTGACATTTCTCGCACTTCTTGACGTATTCCGTAGCTTCCTTGAAGATTGTAGGCCAGTAATATCCCTGACGGAGTACTTTATAGGCTAATGACTTAGCAGCCATATAGTCGCCACAGATGCCCTCATGAACCTCCTGAAGAGCATATTCAGCTTCGGATGGAGTTAAACATTTCAGCAGTGGAGACGAAAAGGCCCTTTGAAAGAGATCCTCATCTATCAGAACGAAGTTAGCACTCTTATATTTGATTTTCTTGGCCAGCATCTGATCCGAAGGAAAGACGCCATCTGCCAGATACTCCAGATACGGAGTCAACCAGCAGTTAGTACGATCAATACACATTATCGATTCATGTTGAACACTAGGATGCTGCAAAACTTCCAAGTAAACGGACCCATCAAAAATATTAGCATCCGTAGTGGCCAGCTTTGAGAGTGCGTCAGCAATGGAATTATTGTTACGTTCAACTCCTTGAAACTCATATGACGAAAAATACTGAAGTCGATCCTTCAATTCTGTCATACTTGACCATTTTCTGACCTCGAGCTTCGTATTCCCGGAGACTTGCTTGACGACCAACTGAGAATCACTGAAGATGACTATCCTTTGTACTTCGAGACTCTTAGCCAGTCGTAACCCTGCTAGCACCGCCTCATACTCTGCCTCATTGTTCGTTGCCTTGAATCCGAACCTGATGGCCTGCTGCACTTTGAATCCCTCCGGACTAGTCAAGATAATCCCTGCTCCACTGCCGTCCGAAGTAGAAGATCCATCTGCATACAGCGTCCACGAGTTCTGCTTCTACTGTTGAAGAACTGCAACTGCTATACCTGATCCTTCGGCTTCCGTCACAGCATCATCCGCTTCAGAAAACGAACATTCGACCACAAAATCAGCCAAGGCCTGCCCCTTAATAGCTGTTCGGGGATGATATTCAATAAAAAATTGGGACAACTCCATCGTCCATGCAGCTAATCTCCCAGAAACTTCAGGTTTGCCCATAATTTTCTTCAAAGGCTGATCTGTGTATACCACTAACAACCTACCCTGGAAATATTGTCTAAGCTTTCTACTAGCTATCATCAAAGCAAAGGCAAAATTTTCAATATTTGGGTACCTTGTTTCAGCATCCCTAAGGACATGGCTTACATAGTAAACCGGGTGCTGCTTACCCCCTACTTCACGCACCAAAACTGCTCCTACTGCCAACAAACTAGCTGCTAAGTACAAACATAGAGGCTCAGCAGGAGCGGGCTTCACCAACAAAGGCGTCGAAGACAAATAGGTCTTTATACTCTGGAAAGCGTTTTCGCATTCTGAAGTCCACTGGAACGTCTTTGCATTCTTCAGCCCTTTCAATGTGTCGAAAAACGGCAAACACCTTTCTGCCGACTTGGACATAAATATCCTCAAAGCTGCAATCCTTCCAGTCAGACGTTGGACATCTTTAAATGACTGAGGAGTCTTCATGTTTAAGATTGTCTGGATCTTATCAGGGTTGGCTTCAATTCCTCTCTGACTGACAAGATAACCCAGAAACTTGCCGGTTCCCAATCCGAAGGTGCACTTGGTAGGATTTAGCCTCAAGTTGTGATGACGAACTGTCTGAAAACATTCTTCTAAATCGTCCAAGTGTTTATGTACCATCATGCTCTTCACGATCATATCATCGACATACACCTCCATGTTTCTGCCCAGCTGGCGACTGAAGACGAAGTTCATCATTCTCTGGTACGTGGCTCCAGCATTGATCAAGCCAAACGTCATCTTCTTGTAGGCATATACTAGTGTTGCACAACAGGCCGGCCTGGTCCGGTCCGGTCCGGCCTGGGCCTGCCAGGCTTTGGCCGTTGACCAGGCCAGGCCAGGCTTTGACTTTTGGGCCTTCAGTCCAGGCCAGGCCAGTCTTATGTAACAAAATTGTGGTCTGAAGAGATCTGTAGGCCAAACCAGGCCAGGCCTTGGGTCAGGCCAAGGCTGGTCCGGTCTGGTCTGGTACAATTTTTTTTTAAAAAAATTCTTGTGCATGTGGCTGGGCGCTGGGCGCTGGGGGTTTGGGCCAGTGGCGGGGGAGGGGGGGCCTGGGCTGATAATTAGAGTTCTTGTGATAATTCTTATGGCAGGCCAGTCAGCAGGCTATAGCATTGACTGCATTGTTAATTTGTTATTAGTAGACTAGGGAGAGGATTGTACTTATTTTATTTTATTATGCCTTAATGGCTAATGCTTTATTATGCTACTGATGTCAATGATGTGCACCAACTATACACTAGTCAACTACCAAGCCAGTGAACTGAGTGAAGCCACCAACCGTCCATCTCTTCTCTCCATTTAAAAAGAAATAACTAACAAGTCACAACTATTAGTTTATTTAATATTGTACCTATTATTGTATTTAATTAATTATTTATATAATTATATCTATAAATATTAATAAATCTTTAATCAACTAACTTATTAATATTAAATATACTAACTAGTATGTTAATATTAAATTTTAATTAACCAACTTATGAATCTTAAATAAACCAACTATTATATTGATATTAAAATTTAATCAACTAACTTATTAATATTAATAACTTATTAATATGAATCTTAAATAAACCAACTTAAAACTTGATTGATGTACTAATTAAAAGTAATGTATTACAATTTACAACTTATAAGTTACGACTTACATATTACAATAATGAATAACAAAATAAGTAATAATTTATTGAATCAATAATTTGATGAATAATTATAACTTTATAACTTTAAAATATAACTTAAACAATAATCAATAATGAGTCGATTACAAATATTTATCTTCAAATATTCAAAAATTATTTATTCAAATCTTCAAAAAAAGTATATCTTCAAGCTTCATGAATGTACATTTTCGGCAATTCCTGCTCCGACTTCAAGATCTTCCGAGCTATCTTGATCATCTATTACGTCTTGTATTCTTCTTTGTGCGGCAAGATAATCTCTATAGCAAATACATATCTCTAATGAATCCGGACTAAGTCTACTTCTTTTTTCATCCAGTACCTTGCCAGATAAAGAAAAACAAGATTCCGAAGCTACCGTACTAGCTTGGATAGTTAGTAAATCACGGGCCATGGCGGCCAAAGTAGGAAATTGTCGATTATGCTTTTTCCAAAATGCAAGTATATCAAAATTTTAAATTCTTGGTCGGTCATAAAACTTCTAAAATCAGTATTACAATATAAACCAAGTTCGTTTAAACTGCTTGTGTGATGAAGTTTTTGGTTTTTTTGATAATGATTTTAATAATGATGAAAACTTAGAAGATGAAGGGGGAGGGGGTGGTGCACGTGTAGATGTAGAATATACAGACTCATATTGTCTATAAAATTCAGTAAATGTATTATTAAAATTTAGTTTAATGTAATCAATATTTTCAGTACCTATAATTTCTACTATATCTTCTAAAACACTTTCCACGCCTTCTAATTTTATTATGGGGTTTAATGCCGCTGCACAAGTAATAACAATAGGCATGTCTTCAAAATATTTTTAAAATTTTTCTTCCATACTAAAAATAAGATTAGTCCAAACAGGATCATATTTATATTGTTTAAACATATTTGTTATTTCCAAACATGCGAATAGAACATGATGAATTGTAGGATAATAAACACCACTTAATAATTTTGTGTGTTTTTTGAAAACTTTGAGAATATTTAAAAGTTGACATAATAAATCCCAATCGTAATTTGTTATTTCATGATCACTTTGTGTGTTATAAAACTCCATAAGTATATTTTGACGTTTATAAACATCTTTAAGTAAATCATATGTACTATTCCATCTAGTGTTATTATCAAATTTTACTCTTTTAAATTTTTCACCTCTTGAATGACAAAAAGTTCTAAAATCTTGTATTCTTCTATTTGAACCATATATAAAACTAATCATACGACGAATTTTATTTATTGTATCTTTGCAAGTAAGTGAATCCGGATTGTACAATCAAATTTATTATATGGCATACACATCTAACATGAAAAAATACTCCATTTACTAAAGGCTTTAAATCATTTTTTAACATATTAATAGAACTGCATTATCTAAACTAATACTCATTATTTTATCTTTAATTTTAAAAGTACGAATTATGGACATTATTTGAGCATATATTAATCGACCATTATGTGGTAATTCAAAATATTCAAATCCTATGATTCTTTTTTGCATAAACATTTCAGAATCTATCCAATGAGCTGTAATACAAATATAACTAATTTCAGGTTGATAATTAGCAGACCAAGTATCACTAGTTAAACAAATTTTACCATCAAAATTATCAAAATATTCATTTAATTCATTTTTAGCTTTGTTATATAATTTAATTGCATCACGCTTTGTAGTCATTCTACTTGTTTATATTTCGGTTGCAATGCGCCTTGAATGTAGTCGGTACAACGCGCATCGTCAAAAAAATTGAATGGAAGTTCCTTCTCGATCACTAACTTAGCTTGCCACTCCTTTTGTAATATTTGATCGTAACTCCAATTGTGACCAGAACGATCAATTTGTGATTGAGAGCTTTCATCAGTTATTTTATGCTTCTTCAAACACGACTCGTGGTGATGGAGTAATGTATTATTTCCTTTAACTCCAAATAAGTTGTTACATATTTTGCATTGGGCTTTTTTAATACCTTCTGCAATCCACACTTCGATGAAATGATCACAAACAGCCGCTGTACGTTTGCTTTGCTCACCGGTAGGACGTGGAAATATTATACTCGAACCTGAAACTGCACTTTCGGACATAATGATATTTGGATCAATTTGTGATTGCGACATTTGTGATTCTTGTGGAGTGTTAGAAGAATCCATTATATTGTAATAATAACAATCAAAGCTTTGTAAGTATTAGAGAATATCAGAATACCAAATTGAGAGATGTGAAGATTATGAATAAAGAGAATACTGATAGAGTTGTGGGAAAAAATGAATGCAGAATACTCAATGGAAGATATTTGAACTTTGCAGTTTAGCAAATGATTTTTATAGGAATAAAATATAACCGTTTATTTGTACTGTTAATTTATTTATTTTACTGAGCTTTATGATTTATCAGATGGATGGGACAATTCAATTTTGAACGTTGCTTACTTGCTTATTGGAATTTGCTAATCAACTATTTTGGATTGGAGTATTGGACAGTTCATTGAACTTTCTTCCTTTACAATAGGCATGCGATATAATTATATAAATAATGGTATTATAATATTGAAGTCACCAATTACTTTGCAAAGATGATATTTTTAAATTTAAATTATTATAAAATTATAAAAATAATTAGTAATAGTGTTAGATAAATTAGAATTTTTTAATTATTAAAAATTAATTAAAAACATTTAATATATTAAACTAAAAAAATATTAAGTTTCAAACGAGGTCATTCAATAAAATATTACTAGCCTATTAGCTCATTCAATTAAATATTAACTCATTCTTTATATGTGTAGACTGTAGACTGTAGTTTAACTATTAGGCCTGCAAAGGCTAGTCACTACTCACTAGCAAGTAGCCACTAGGATGTTTTCATGTTAGCAGGCTAGCAGCCGCTAGTCACTAATCAAAGACTCTAGAGTCTGGACAATTGCTTTGGCCTTTCACCTTTGTGTCACTGTCAATGTAGCTTGTAGGCTTGTAGCCGTTATCAAATTCTCTTCTAAGCTTGTAGGCTTGTCGATTATACTAGTCACTAATCAATAACGTATGGACTGGGCTGGACGATTGGGGCGGGGCTGGGGTGGGCTGGAGCGGTGGAAGTTATTTTAATTAAATGAGTAAGGCCAGGCTTCAGGCCGATTCAGGCCAAATGTTGGACCAGGCCGAAGGCCAGGCCAGTTTGGGCTTTTTGGAAGGCCAGGTCAGGCCGAATATTTGTCAAAAAACTGTGGTTTGTTAACAGCCTAGCAGGCCGGGCCTGGCCTGTCCGGGCTTTGACCAGGCCGGGCTCAGACCAGATCAAGGTCGGGTCGCAGGCCGCAGGCCATTTGTGCAACACTAGCATATACCGAATGATGCGTAATGAACGCCGTCTTCGGTATATCCTCTTTGCACATTGAAATTTGGTGGTAACCAGAGAATGCATCCATAAAACTCAATAAAGCATACCCCGAAGTCGCATCGATGAGTTGGTCGATGTGGGGTAGTGGATAAAAGTCTTTCGGACAAGCTTTGTTCAAATCTGTATAGTCGATGCAGACCTACCACTTCCTATTCTGCTTCTGGACTAGACCACATTCGACATTCACTCCGGGTAGTCGATCTCAAAGATAAAGTCCGCAGCCAACAGCTTCGCAATCTCCTCATCGATGATCCGCTGGCGCTCTGGTGAGAAAATTCTCATCTTCTGTCGAACTGGCTTCTTGGACGGGTTTACCTCCAGTCGGTGCTCTGCTATCTTTCTACTCACCCCTGGCATGTCCTGAGGTTCCCATGCAAATATGTCTGCATAACAGCGTAGAAGCTCCATAAGGTTCGTCCGGAGAGGTTCCGGCAGACCCGAACCCATCTTTACCGTCTTGTCCTTCCTGCCCGAGATCAGTTCGAACTCCTCTGTCTCCCCTGCTGGCATGACTAATGGTTCTGAACTGCTTTCGGTGAAAGGCTCGATCTCTATCGCCATTGTCTGCTTCTGCTTCGACACCCCTACTCCCGAAGTGATCACTGCATTTCTATAGTATCGTCTGGCCAAATTCAAATCCCCGGCGACCTCCTCAACTCCATGGGCCGTAGGAAATTTGATTTTAAAGTGAGGGATTGAAGTCTCAGCTTGTAGAGCAGTCAAAGTAGGCCTCCCCAGAATGGCGTTGTAGGCAGAATCTACATGCACAACATAAAATTTAAAAGTAATTTCTACCTGTTGGGGAGCCGTTCCGAAGATGACCGGCAGCTCAATAGTTTCAGCCACCTTGACTGGATCGTTGCTGAAGCCATATAAGGGAGCCTCCTGTCCAATCTCCATCTTCCGCCCATTCAGATGCATCTTCTGATAAGCGTGGGCATAGAGAATATCCACAGAAGACCCGTTATTGATCATCATTCTCTTTATGTCTACCGAACCCACCTGTGCCGTTATCACCAATGCTCCTTCATGGGGTTCGATGGGCTCCAACGGGTAATCTTCGTCAGTAAAAGCAATTACCGTTCCTGGTTAAGGTCTATCAGTCTTTGGGAGGGTACCCGCCACTAACATGACCGAATCCAAGTATCCTCGACGCTTCTTCCTCACAAGTTTTCCAGAGGTCCCCCCAGTGATGACATCGACCACATGCCTTGCTGGTTGCCCAGGAGCTGTCACTGCAGGCTGAGCTGGCGGAGCGACCTGAACAGGTTCTCTTTCCCTCTGCTGAGTTTGTTGAGTTGTTCTTGCTACGACATACTGAACCAGGGCACCACCTTGAACCTTCCTCTCAATAAAGTCCTTCAGACTGGCACAATCATTGATATCGTGACCCGAAGCTTGATAATAGTCACAATACTTGCGAGAATTACCTGCTTCGGGCTTAAGGTTGTCTCTGGGTGGTTCGAAGATGGGTTGATTTTTGATCTGATCAAGAATAACAGCCCTGTCAGTGTTCAGTTGAGTGTACGTCCTATTCACTTTTTGAGTCGGATCGGACGAACGACCTTCTCCCTGTCTCCAGTTGTTGTTGTACTTCTTCGACCCTCCATCGTAGCGGTCGTTGTTCCCCTCGCTCTTCCTCTGGCCCCCTTCTGTTCTGTCTCCATCTGTCTCCTTCAGCTTGTCCGAAGAAGGACGTTTCAGGCTATTCATAGCCTCCTCCACCACTATATAGCCTTCCGCCTTATCGAATGCTTCAGCAAGACTCTTCGGGTGGTGAAACATCAGTTTCTTCACCAACTTTTCAGACTTCACGAAGTCCAGCCCGTTCTGAAATAAGCCCACTGCTTGAAGATCATTAAGGTCGGTCACTTGGTCAACTGCTTCTCGAAATCTCTTGACGTATTGGCTCAAAGACTCATTCGAATATTGTCGAACCTGAACTAATGAGCCGGTTGGTTTACCCCTCTTCTTGTTGCTCTCGAAACGAGCATGGAACTTACTGCATAAATCTGTCCACGATGAAACTGAATCTGAAGGCAACGTCCCCATCCACTGCCTGACGTCTTTCCGGAGCGTCGTAACAAAGGTGAGACACTTAGCTGCATCGCTAAAGTCATAGTAGTCCATCAGCCTGTCGAACGCCTGACTGTGGTCATAAGGATTTTCGGATCCATCATAGCTTTCCATGTGGGGCAACTTTTTGGTGGGGTCAGCTTTCTCTTAAGAATCTCCGCGGAAAAAGGAAAAGCTTTCTTTCCCGAAGTATCTTTCACCTGTTGGACTTCGGCAAGCTGTTTCCGAAGCTCCTTTACTTCCTTAACCAGATATTTCACTCCTTCTGGTTGAGATAAGGCCTCTTTCTCCGGCGACTCCTTCTTTTGAGTAAACCGGCCTTTATCAAATGAACCCCCAATCCTCGGGGGACTTTTCTGACGACGAGTCTGTAGGGTGGTGTACCCTCGGTGGATTCTCGGGAGTGCGACCTCTGGATCTGTTTTGCCTCTGGACTCTGTCACTAGACCTGACAAAATATGGTTATGGGTTGGTTTTGGTTTTCAAAATATGGTTAACCAATTATTTAAGAACTAAAACCATATTAACCATATTAACCATTTTGAGATGTTTCGACTTTTAAACAAAATTTTTAAAAAATGAAATTAATATATACTATAAATAGAGAGACGGATATAAGGGGTGGAATTTAGGCTCCTTAAGTAATGCTATGAGATATACATAATCACGTAATATTATTTTTTTTGGGTGAGGGTGAGGGTGAGGGTGAGGGTGGGGGGGGTGGGGGTGGGGGCGGGCGAGTGGGGTGAGGTGGGTGGGGGTACTGGTAGTAGTACTGTAATTGTATTTTGTTGAGATAATCACGTAATTGTATTTTGTTGAGATATAAATGGTCAACTAATTAACACGTTCGTAGAGGCTTACTAATATACAATTTAATTTAATGAGCAACTCTACTCATAATGAAGATTTGTATAATAGACATTCTTGTGCAAGAAAAATACAATTTGTTGATTAGAAACTATAATTATTATTACCAAAAACTTTTGGAATAAAATTATCTCAAAGTCTAATTTGACTTAATTTACAAGGAAAAAAAAGGCATATATATTTTATACTTCCCCTTTCAAAAATCTGGGATAAAAAGTTAATCAAATGATATATAAATTTAAATCAATTATCTAAATTTAATGCATGATAAGTTACAAGAATTTTTATTTCTATAAATTATGTTAATTTTATATCTGAAAATATCTTAAATTAATTTTAAAGAGTAAACTTGGACGAGTACAAGGGATGATTTGGTAGGGTAAATAATGTGAAAGCTAAGAAGAGGATGGAGGGAGCAGGTGGCGGGAGAGAGGAGATATAGCCAGATAGGTATCGTGAGAGGTGGGGTGGGGTTGGGTGAGGTAGGGGGATGGTGGGCTGTATACATAATCACATAATATTTTTTTATGGGGATGGGGGGGGGGTGGGGTGGGGGTGGGTGGGGTAGGGGTGGGTGAGGGTTGGGGTGGGGGTAGGGTAGGAGGTGGGGGGTGGGTGGGTGTATACATAATCACATAATGTTTTTTTTGGTGGGGTGGTGGTTGGGGTGGGGTGGGGGTGGGGTGGAGGTGGGTGGTTGAGCTTCTTGAATATGTAAATATGGGTGGAAAAACTTTTGATTTGGATTTGGAATAAAATATGGGTCGAAAAATGGTTAACCGGGTTGGAACTATATTTCTTTTTAAAAATATGGTTTCAAACTTTAACCAACCCAAATAAATAAAAACAGTTAACCAACCCATTTGGTTCCAGTTAATATGGGTTGACCCGGCAGTTAACCAACTATAGTGCCAGGTCTACCTGTCACTATGGTGAGAATTCCCAAGGCTGGGTGCCTTCTTCGTATCCTCTGGCGTATATTCTCTGGATCTGTCCCTTTGTCTGCTTCGACCTTGCTTCTTGGAACCGATAGGGTGGGGTACCCTCTTCGATCTATGGGGAGTAGGGCTTATGGATCTCCTTCGTTCCCGAGACCGACCTCGAGATTCGCGACCCGAATGGGCAGGCTCCTTTCCTTCCCTCTGTCTTATGTCTATATGTCCGCTATATCCTTCGGACTGCACGTAGCTAGACGCTTCGTCCTTCAACTCCGCCATCCGAAGCAACTGTTCGGCTATATCCCGTCTTTGTTTTAAAAGTACCTCCATAGCCTTGTCTGCTTCGTCTGCCATCCTGGCTAACTTGGAGGCCTTATCGTCCTGATCATATCGGTGTCGGGCTAGGCGGTGTGCCTTCTACCCGTTTCTGACCATGATCAGGCCTTTTTTCGGCAGTGAAAACCAATCTTCTCTTAACATTCCCCATGGCTCTCGAACGAGAACCTTCTGACGAACGTTTGAAGGCCGTACTGGCATGAGCACTGTTAGCAGGACCCAGACGATCCTTGACTGATATTCGTGGTGTAGACGTGCTTACAGCCATCGGTTGTCCCTCCGGAGTACCTGCTCTACTGTTCACCATGGATTCCAACGTAGAACAAGTATAGTTTGTGATTGAAAACTTCAAGGACACTAGAACTCGGGCCTCCTTCTAGCGCCAATGTTGACGCCAAGATCTTTCTTCACGTCCCAATCACGTAAGACGTGTCTTTATCCTGCACAATAAACACGACAATCACCAAAAGCTTGACGGCTTGACCGTCGGGGGATAGCTCCGGCGTTAGAGTCAGTACAGGCGATTACAAGGTTAACAATGGAGGAAAAATATCTAATGTCTAGAGAGAGATAATAATTCAGTTACCTTTTTCTTCATGTGTGATCTTTGCTCATATACACTCTGTCCGATTTTTCGTGCCACCCACTCCCCACTAACACAGTTTCCCACCCCTAGTCACCTCAGCCGAATGCAGGCAACTCACCTGCTCCATCCTTTCCCTGTTGCCACCGCCGGCCGAACAAGTCCAATCCTCATTAATGCATGGCAGAGATAACAGTCAACTGTTATCTTTTTTGATCATTACCGGTCAAAGTTGGTATTTAGATATTATTTGCCTAATGGATCAGCCCCAAATCAAAAACCCAATACATTTAAGACACAATAAATATAACTCAAGGGATGAGCCCATCCGGATTGATCCAACATGTAAAGTACCATGGTCTAAAGGAAGGACCCAATCGGTCAAGCCCAAATGCATAAAGTATTATGGCCCAACAACGTGCTTTGTCACCTTGATCTCTCCACTGTCATTGAGCCACTACAATCGGTATGGATGAGGATGTTTGGTTATAGGCATGCTCAACTTCTCGACCATTGTAGTACTTGTCACGTTGGTACAACTCCCACCATCTATTACCACATAACATATCTTGTTGACAAGATACCTTGTATGGAATAGGTTCTCCCGTTGTGCCATGTTATCTTCCTTCAATTGTGCACTAAGGACTCTTTTTGTTACCAAGGCTGAAGCTAGGATGATATATTCCTTATAATCATCTTCCTCCTCCAACGGTGGCATAGAATCAGCATCCTCCTCTTCATTCTATGTCTCCACCTCAACATTATCCATGAAAATCATATCCCGCTGATTTGGACATTAGTTTGCAATATGACCCATGACATTTAAAGCATTTTATGTCTCGATTACGACTAGAGGAAGGTTCAATTTTATTTTGAATACCTCGGTTGGACCCCTCCTATTTTGGCTCTGCCTTAGGCTTGCTCACGACTCGTCTCTCATCCTTTATAATATTTGGCTTCCATGATGAACTTGACATGAAGATTGGTCGTTGACTTCTTCTCCTCTTGAGTTACTTCTCAATTTTGATGGCCATGAGGACCATATCCTCAAATTCTTCGTAATGCCGTCTCTCCATTAAGTCTGCAATTTCCAAATTTAATCTAGTAGAGAATCTTGCTGTTAGACCCTTGTTGGCTTGACACGGATTTGACATGCGGGATGGCTAAACAACATGCCAAAAGCTTTGACACTCAGTCAGTGTGGGCAAGGCAGGTTGCCACTCAAATTGTGCGGCAGCTTGGTGCAGCGTGCGGCAGCTGGGCGCAGTAGGTGGCATATTTTGTCTCTGGCTAAACATCATGCTAAGGTTGGGCCTTGACATTAATAATCGTGCAACAGAAGGCGGCAGCGTGGAGCGCTAGGCACACTTGGTAGGCAGATTGGGCACATGTCAAAAAAATGTAAGATTCATGGGATCTACATTATGACTCTTCAAACACACCTGATATTTGTTGGTGGCACATTGGAAATTTTCATAAGTGCTACTATAGGGAAGGGGTGGTTCGTGGAGTCCACCCGGGTCATGGGTAGGCTGCCATGGCCAATGCATGGGGCATGTTTGGGCATTGATTGGGCTCCCCTACAACAATGCTAACGACGGATAAGTGGCTTGAATTGATCAAATACCCATTCATGAGCTGGGCATGAATTGGACATGAACAATAAATGTGGGCAACATGTGGGCTGTGTGTGCGCAATGGCACGCATGCTTTGCACCTTTGGAAGGCATTGAGGGCAATGTTGGGAAATCGGTGTTCGAGATGCTGCAACATTCAGAGCCAAAGACCAAGCTTGTGGGGCAAAGGCTTGGCAAACATCAGTGCATGGCATAGGTAGGGCCTAGCGTGCCAAAAGGTTGTATGGGCTCGGTACTTGTCAATGTTGGGTTATGTTGGGGACAAAGACAACACCATATGTTGGGCTACGAGGGGTGCCAAACAACGCTGGGCGTTGGGTTGCGTGACAGCAATATGTGTTGGGTTTTGCACAAGATATTGCTTAACAAGCTGGGCTGAGCATCATCATATGTCACATGTTGGGTTAGATCGTGGTCTGAAAACATTGTGGGCTGCGTGGAGTGGCTGACTGGAGCATTGACCGAACTGTTGAGTAGTTATGGGCAGTTGCTGACTCAACCACCCACTAACACACATGACTGGCATGCTTGGCTGATCTACAGAACATAGGGCAACAATATGTTGTTTTGTTGCTTAGTGGGCGAATTAGTGGGTAGTTATATTTTGAAATGCTGTAAGACCATTGACTAGAATATCCTAGGCAGTTGGGGTTGTCAACTGCAACCTAGTTTTGTAAGGGGCTGCCAGACAAAGAACACTGAGCAAGTGTGAGTATGTAAGTCCTAGCCAGATTGTAATCCTAGTTTATTGAAAGAAACAATAAAAGGTTGGGACCTTATCTTGTAAATTCGTGTGGCTTGTGTGAGTGACTTGTTATACAGACCGTGTGATTTACATATTGTTGGCCAGTGTTTCTTGTTGACTGGTTGGGGCGGACTAGTGCATTACAAGGAGAGCAAAGACGCTGAAAATTTGGTGTCAAATTGTAGGCCCTCTGACAATTGGTATCAGAGCGTGGTTTCAATCGGTGGAATCACTTCGAATTTAGTTGGCGCAAGATTTTGTGGACTAGTTGCTGCAGAAAAATCTGAGAGCAAATGGCGAATGCAAACTGGAAGGCTGAGTTGTAGGAGCGTATGCAACGGCTCGAGGGATATGTGGGCAAGACACTTTTGGGAGAAAGTGGCTCGTTGTCAAACTAGATCAGGGCGTTGAGTGTTGATCTGCATAAAGTGCAAGGTCACATGACGGATCGTGATCGTGTAATAGATGAAAAAATTGATGGACTGTCAGTTGAGATCGGGCAACTGATAACCATCGAGGAAAAGTTGGAAGCGACTTTTAACAGAATTGATGGGGAGATTACACTCATCAAGCGGGCTATGTTGCAGACTAGTGGGATGGAAACTACTGTGGTGCAGTAGAAAATGAGAATTCCCGAGTCAAAGGCCTACGGAGGGGATCGTAGTGCCAAAGAGTTGTAGAATTTCCTATGGGACATGGAGCAGTACTTCAAAACTGCCCATATTCGGGAGGCTGAGATGGTGGACATTACTAGCATGTATCTGATTGGTGATTATGGTGGCGTGCAAGGGTGGGGGATGAATCCCGTGCTGCTGTAACAACTTGGGCTGACTTGACGAAGGAATTGAAGGGGCAATTTCTGCCGACGAATTCGAGTTGGCAAGCGATGGAGGCGCTGAGACGTCTAAAGCACGGCGGTACTGTGCGAGTGTATATGAAAAATTTCACATCCTTACTGTTGGATATCAATGGAATGTCTGAGGAAGACGAGGTATTCAATTTTATCGCGGGTTTACAGCCTTGGGCGCAGGCGGAATTGCGACGCCAGGGTGTAAAGGACTTCCAGTCAACAATGACTGCAGCGGATAGTCTTGTGGACATGCGGCTTGAAAAGGCTGATCAAGGGGAAAACAAATCCAAGAAGGCAGACAAGGGTCGTGCCGCTAGAAATCTTTGTGAGGGACATGAGAAGGGCAAACAAGTTGCCCAGATGGTGGGCAGGAAAAACAAGGGGCAGTCCAAGGTGGGCGGTTGTTTATCTGTAGTGGGCCACATTTTGCACGTGATTGCCCAAAGATGAAGGGTTGCTCAGAAGTTCTTTGATGAGGACGTCGAATTCTTCAAGTGGGGGTGGTTTGTTAGACCCTTGTTGGCTTAACAAGGATTTGACATGCGGGATGACTAAACAGCATGTCAAAAGCTTTGACACTCAGTCAGTGTGGACAAGGCAGGTTGCCACTTAAATTGTGTGGCAGCTGGGCGCAGCAGGCGGCAGATTTGGGCTTTGGCCAAACAACATGCCAAGGTTGGGCCTTAACATTAATCATCGTGCAACAGAAGGCTAGGGGTGAGCATTCGGTTATTAACTGAACCGAACAAGAATTTCGGTTATAACCGAAATCCGAAAACATCCTATTTTAGCTATCCGAACAAGTAACCGAAATTTGTAATAACCGAATAACCGAATAGGTTATTCGGTTATTCGGTTAATAACCGAATTTAAAAGATTTATCAACAACACTGTTCAGTTCCTACAATCCATAAATATAATTCATAAACAACAACACAGTTCCTACAATCCATTAACATAATCCATAAACAACAACACAGTTCCTACAATGATTAACACCATAAACATTTGCTACATTTGCTGCTGCTGGTGCTGTTGAGTTCCTGCTATTGCCCATTTGCTACATTTGCTGCTCCATAAACAACAACACAGTTCCTACTGCTGTTGAAGCTGTTGTTGCCCATTTGCTGCTGCTGCTGTTGAGTTCCTACAATGACCATTTGCTGCTTGAACCTCCTACCACTTGCTAGTTGTTGCTGTTGCTATTTGCCACTTGCCAGCATCTTAAACACTTGCTCATTATATTGACAAAGTAAAACTTAGGAAACAGTCATGCCTTCGCCAAACCAAGAAATGGAGAATTAAATTTAAAATCTTGCTGAGTGAAAATATGATAAAAATTACCTCAATATATTTCCTCCAATTTCCAGCAGCCAAAAGATTCTTCAGTAGAATTGAATATGTAGATAAGTTGATTTTCGCACCTGATGCCACTATCTTGTAGAACAACTGTATGCAAATTTAGGGGGGAAACATGTGGCATGACGATTAAAATATTAATTTCAGTCATAATAAGATTAATGATTACTTTTGCCAGTCACAAAATTAGCTAAAAAATATATTTGTCCATCACTTACTGATCTTATAGGTATTACATATGTTAGAAAGGAAAAAACAGAACCACCATTAAAGATGAAATAACAAATATTAATTGACAAACAAGAAGACAAAGAAAGAATTAAAATTAAAGAATAAATCCTAATTTAAAAGACAACAATCTACATATCAAATCAAAAATTAAAAATTAAATTGCAATAATGAATCGAGAGATGAATTTACCTTATTAATTAAGTTGAGTCGTGGTCCTCATGGAAACATTGACATCATTAGTAGCAAGGCTCAACTTGGAAATTGCTGAAAAATGAAAAAAATAATTAAACACATTATTTTTATAAATTGTTTTATTAGTTCAATAAAATAAACATAAACAATAATTATTACCACACTCAAGTTTATCGGCAAAGTCATTATTTTCCTCCACATCAATGCAACTTCTTTTTAATCCAATCTTGAGCACATATGAGAGCTTCCACCATATTAAGAGACGATGAACTCTTAAATGAATCAAGAATGCGCCCCCCCCGGTGCTAAATGCGGATTTCGAAGCAACAGTAGAAATGGGAATAGCCAACATATCACGGGCAATACGTGCAAGGATAGGGAATCTTGCACTATTAGCTTTCCACCACACCAAAATATCGAAAGACTCATCGACTTCTTCCACATCTTCACTTAAATATTTGTCCAACTCCGATTTTTCTCCAAGTATCACTCCGGTCCGACGCTTTTTGAACTTATCCATAAGTCTATTTGTATTTTGGGATTCTATTGAATTAGAACCTTGGGATGACAGGTTACTTAAACTTGATGTGCCACTTGGCCCACTTTCTTGTGTTGAATACTTTTTTTTGTACTTCATTAAACAAATCTTCCATTGCTTTCTTCACACCATCGGCAATCTCTATCCCCGTGGCCCTATTATATGCTTGATATTCTAAATCCCTATCTTCATTATCAATATCAAAATGAAGATCTACTCCCATTCCCTCCAACGGATCGTCAATTTCAATTTCATCATCTCCATACATTTCGTCTAAACCAAATTGAACAAAACTCAACTTAGACCGAGGATCAAGCACAGCGGGAATATACAACAACATATTCATCTTTGTAACATTTCCCCAATACTTATCATATTTTCTTTTCATTGCCTTGACCATTTGTTTCAATTCTCTATCATTGCTTCTTTCCCACTCACTCAAAATAATATAAGTTTCACTTATTTCATGAAATGCATTATTTGATGCGACATAAGATGAGCCCGAAATACGCACAGTGAGATTATAAAAATGTTTTAAGAATCTCACAAACAATTTAGCCCTATTCCAATCCGAGTCCGTTGGAATATCTTGGCCCCCATCTCTTTTACAAAGCCACGATCTTCAAATCCAAATCGATCAAAAGCTTCTTTGTACTTTAAGGCCGAACTTAACATCAAGTAAGTAGAGTTCCATCTAGTTGGACAATCTAGACTTAAGCCTTTCTTGTCTTGAAGACCACAATACTCAATATAATCCTTAAATGACTTGACCCTAGCCGGGGATTGTTTTGCATACTTCACTGCACACCTAACATTCTCAATAGATTTCTCAATCAACTTCAACCCATCATTCACAACAAGATTAATAATGTGAGCTATACATCTCATGTGCATGAACTTACCACCCAAGACATTGGTTTTCCATGATGTACATCTCTCTCTCAAGTAAGCAGCTGCCGTATCATTTGAGCTAGCATTATCTACAATGAGTGTCATAACTTTAGAAAGTCCCCACTCTTTTAGACAAGACTCAACCATTTCCCCAATGTCCTTCCCCTTATGACTTGTGATGGTTCGAAAATTTAAGATTTTTTTATGCAATTTCCAATTTTCATCAATAAAATGGGCAGTAACACATAATTCAAGCGTTGATTGGAAGTCCAAGAATCAGTAGTGAGGCAAACACGTTCACAATTTTTTCTAAGGAATGTTTTCAGCTTAATTTTCTCATTATCATACAAACGAATGCAATCTCTAGCAAATGTAAAACGTGAAGGCAACTGAAACCTAGGACATGCAGCTTGCATAAGTCGTTTAAAACCATCTTTCTCAACATGTTTGAAAGAAAGCTCATCTACAATAAGATGGTAAGTAACGGCTGCCCTAACAACTTCTTGGTCAAACCTCCAAGTGGTGAGTGTACTCTCACATGCCCCTCCCTCCCCCTCACCCTCTTTAATTCCTACAAGTTGGGGTTGAGCTTTATCCATGTTGATGGGATTTTTTTACAAGTTCTAAAGTGATTTCTTAAAGCAGTAGTGCCATTTGAAGATGAATCAGCAGCTAATTCTTTTCCACAATAAGTTCATTTACCTTTGATGACATTACCATCATTATCTTTAACTGGAATGAAGTGCCCCTCAGTCCACACCTTGGATCTAGGCGCCATCCTCTTTCTTTGCAGCTTTACATTTTCTGACTGTCCCGTACTCTTTGTACTTGTCTCTATATTGGGGGTGGGGGTGGGGGTGGGGGTGGGGGTGGGGGTGGGAACACTGTCACCCCCCTCTTTCTCATGTCCAATTGCATCAAGGTCATCAAGGTCAGGTTCGTTTGTATCATCCACCATATACAAATCATTTAAATTACTTCTTGACATTATCTGAAAATTTCAAACAAATTACATTAACAACGAAAGTTTAAAAAGTTTACATCAATCAAAAACTTCAAGCAATAAGTTGGGAAATATCAAATATCATATCATAAAAATATCATAAGAAGTACACCATTATAGGAAAAACATGCAAGTCTACTAACTATTCATATTTGTTAGTTATGATATTAGGCCAACCACTGAAAATTTACATGATTTCGTTGCCTTTGCACACATTTTTTTGATAATTAGTTATTGAATATATTTATATTTCTTACGATATTATGAAGTTTCAAATCCAAAAGATTGAGAGATTGGTGGATACTAAATTGGAATAAAATTTTAATTTCATGAGTGTCATTTTGTTTGACATGGGAACTAAATGTGTAGCAGAACACTCAAAACATATCTATAGGTAATGATGTTAATTTGAGCTAATTGTGTTACAAGTTTGCTATCTCAAGCTACTAATTAACTAACTAACTAACTGCATAGTGGAAAATTAAAACAGGAGAAAAGTCCCCTTACACCTAACACCACAACTTAATTTTATCAGGAGAAATCTGAAGAAAAAAATTACAAACTAGAGTAAAATTCTACTAAAAAATTCTATCAAGATTGACTCAATTCAATTCTAAATAGATACTTTGAGTCTTTGACCCTTAAATTCTAAACAGTTTCAAACATCCAAAATTCGAATAAGAACTGACACAGTTATGCACAAAAAAAATTATAAATTATAAATTAGGTTTGCAGTTTTGCACAAAAAGGGTCTCCTCATTACCAAATTCCAACCAATTTCAAACATTCAAAATTCGAGTAAGAACTTACTTTCAAAATTCGAGTTCGAGAGATCGGATCTTCGTCTAATCGTCTCTTCGAGATTGACGGATGAGTGATGACCGATGAAGAGCCACCGAAGGCGATGGGGTAGAGGGAGGCGATGCCGTCGGCCGAAGGGAGATTGAGAATTGAGAGTTCGAGATCTAGGTTTGGGATGAGAGATTGAGACTTGAGAGTTTGAGATCTGGCCTCTCGGTTTGGGAATTGAGAGAATGAAACTGAGAGTTACGACTTACGACTTCAGACTCAGAGACTCAGAGCGGGCTACTGTTGTGGGCTCGTGCGATTCATATTATTATTTTAAGTAGAGCAAGGATTTGTTCGGTGTTCGGTTACACCGAATAACTTAAAACTAAAACCCGTATAAACTAACCGAAACCCGTAAAAAATTTCGGATATAACCGAATTGTTACAAATAACCGAATTAACAGAAAATTTCGGTTAAATTATTACGGTTCGGTTCGGCAATTCGGTTATACCCGTTTTTTGCTCACTCCTACAGAAGGCGACAACGTAGAGCGTTGAGTGCACTTGGTAGGCAGATTGGGCACATGTCAGAAAAATGTAAGATCTAGGGGATCTACATTATGACTCCTCAAACACACTTGATGTTTGTTGGTGGCACAGTGGAAATTTTCGTAAGTGCTACTATAGGGGAGGGGTGGTCCGTGAAGTCCACCCAGGTCATGGGCAGGCTGCCATGGCCAATGCATGGGGCATGTTTGGGCATCGATTAGGCTCCCCTACAACAATGCTAACGATGGATAGGTGGCTTGATTGGATCAAAGATCCATTCATGAGTTGGGCATGAATTGGGCACAAACAATGAATGTGGGCAATATGCGGGCTCTGTGTGCGCAATGGCACACATGCTTTGCACCTTTGGAAGGCATTGAGGGCAATGTTGGGAAATCGGTGTTCAAAATGGTGCAACATTCAGTGGCAAAGACCAAGGCTTGTGGGGCAAAGGCTTGGCAAACATCGGCGCATGGCATAGGCAGGGCCTAGCGTGCCAAAAGGTTACATGGGCTCGGTACATGTCAGTGTTGGGCTATGTTTGGGACAAAGGCAGCACCATATGTTGGGCTACGAGAGGTGACAAACAACGATGGGCATTGGGCTGCGTGACAACAATACGTGTTGGGTTTTGCACAAGATAGTAAGACATGCTGGGGTGGGCATCATGCACAAGGCTGATGTGTGTAGACAGACAATTGGGCTGGATGTGCACAACAAAGTTTGGGTCGCACCTTGGGCAAGTGCGTGGCATAGTTGGATATTCAGTTGGTCGGATGGATACTGCATGGATGGCACATGTTCGACTAGATCGTGGGCTAAAGCAACAAATATTGTGGGCAGAGGCAACAAACATTGTGGGTTGATCTCGTGGGCTGAGTGGAGTGGCTGAGTGGAGCATTGACCCAACTGATGAGCAGTTATGGACAGTTGCTGACTCAACCACCCACTAACACACATGACTTGCATGCTTGGCTGTTCTGCAGAACATGGGGCAACAATATGTTGTTTAGTTGCTTAGTGAGTGAATTAGTGGGAAATTATATTTTGAAATGCTTTAAGGCCATTGACCAGAATATCCTAGGTAGTTGGGGTTGTCAACTGTAGCCTAGTTTTGTAATGCATATTTATATGCATGTAGGGGCTGGCAGGCAAAGAACACTGAGCAAGTGTGAGTCTGCAAACCCTAACCAGATTGTAATCTTAGTTTATTGAGAGAAGCAATAAAAGGTTGGGGCATTGTCCTGTAAATTCATGTGGTTTGTGTGAGTGACTTGTTATATAGACTTTGTGTTTTACATACTTTTGGCCAGTGTGTGAGTCTTGCTGACTGGTTGGGGCGAACCGGTGCATCACAAGGAGAACAAAGATGCTGAAAATCTGGTGTCAAATTGTAGATCCTTTGACACTTGCCATGGTGGCCTCCCGATCCTCTTCTACGTTGGCTTTGGTAATCAGGATCTTCACCTCGTTGTAGTAATCCTCTACACTTTGAGTTCCCTACTTCAAAGTCTGCAATCATTTGAACAGCTCCTGGTAGTAATGTGATGGCATGAACCGCTTCTTCATTATGACTTTCATCTATGCCCATGTCTCAATCAGCCTCTCACCACACCTTCTATTGATCCCCAACTGGTCCCACCATACTACTGCATAGTCAAAGAATTCGATGACTGCCAATTTAACCTTCTTGAGTTCAGAGTAATTGTGGCAGTCAAACAACTAATATACCTCTTTCTCCCCCTCCAAGTAAGCCTCTGGGATCTTTCTTCCCCTGGAAAGTTGGAATCTTGATCTTAATACTGTCCAAGCTATTATCTTCTTTGTTCTTATCTCCTTTAATCCTTCCTCCATACCTCTTTGGGCTACACTCCTCATCAGCCGTAGCCCTTCCTCCAAATCTCTTTTGTTCACGCTCCTCCTCATCAGCCCTACCCATCCTCCAAATCTCCTGCAGCCCATGTCTGGATCATAGTCTTCCTTATCATTGACCCTACCTCCATAGTACTCCTCGTCCTCCATCCTAGCTCCCCTAGGCTGCACTCTTCCACTTCTACGCACACCAGGAGTGTTTTGAGACTGTTCTCGTGTAACGCTCATCTAATCAATGTGTTCATACATCTGTTCTATTGCCATGTCCAACTTCCTTGAAGACTCCATCATGGTCTCCATTGTAAATTTCGGATCAAATGTTGATGGGGGTTCTTCAAAAATACCCTTATTTTTCGTGTCAGACATTTTTCTTCTGCAAAACAAGAGATAGTAAAATAAAAACTCGTCACCACACACGTGTATAGCTCCAACGATGATTAACTCTATGCTCGTGTATACACTTAAATGGCTTTTTCCCTCTTTTGAGCTCACCTTTTTTACCTTCCCCCCCCCCCCCCCCCAAAGTATTCTTCTTTTATGTTCTTTTCTTGAAATAATTACTAATTATTGTAATCTATTACAACCAATCAAGAGCTTATCAAGAACAAACAAAATTGAAAGTATTTAGGCGACCTTGATGCACACGATCTGCAGCACCTTTTCTCGGATTAATTGCTTCTTTGGCCTTGGTTTATTGTTGATTTCAGTCTGGCTTGCTTCTTGTATGCCTTTAAATTTCTAGGAATGCTAGTTAAAGTTGCAGAATTTTATGGTTTTGTGTTTGGAATTAATGATGAAGTATTCATATGTGAGGATGGTTGATAGCTGCGAATTTGAAGCAATGATTGAAACTGCGAATTTGGGTTAGCACAAAACACTAATATGCGAATATTTTTTTTTTTATAATACGTAATAAATACAATAAAAGGATAAGCAACCCGCTAGAAATTTGGCTTTGATACCAAATGATAAACTCCACAACACGCTTGCATGAGATGGTCGTCGCCCGGATCGTTCTAGTAATGGTTATGGGTGGAATATCAATGACACCTTGAACCCTCGCTTATATTGAAGCGGTAACCTTGGCATAGTTATCACCAAGGCGACATGACGGTAACAATGTGTAATTTATATATATTTTATTTCTAAAGTATATTGCTCAGTAAAATTTTATATACACTAAAACCCAAAACATAATAACCAACACTATGAAAAAGTCTCCACTCTTTACTCTATTTCTAGTCATAGCTCAAGCAAAGTCATCAACTATGAAATCATTTCCGTCTCACTCACGAGCATTACTCTCATTCAAAGGAGTAGGGTTATGAGTTAGGTTTAGGTCATGGGTTGAGTTACTTAGGTAATTGGAAAAGTTTGAGTTATGATGAGTCATGGTAAAAAATGACTTTATCACTTAACTTGGGTCCACTACCAATGCGTGAGCTTTGACGGCTAGGCATCTAAGGCGTTGCCTTGCTTTTCTCCAATGCCAGGATGCCTAGTTGTAGCCTAAGCGACGCTATGGCAACGCCATGACAACTATGAACCTTGGTACAATCAACGGTTGATGTATGGTAGAAGACGCTACAAACACTTATGGATTGATGCCTGATAAGTAAGATTGATTGTCACGGACACATCGATAAGATCAAAAGTTCTTGAAAAGAACAAAGATAGAATATTCTCAAATAATTTTAAAAAAGAAGTATTATTAAATCAATTAGTGTCCAAAACCCTTGGTCTTGAGGCCTATTTATACTACTTCAAGGACTTAATTATGGTAATAAAAATCCTAAAAGTGTTACCCTAATTTTACCCTAGTAGAAGTCTTGCAATCAAAATAAATCATCCCCTAGAATTATGTTAAATTACCGAAAACAAAAGGAAACGAAGTACAATATAATCTGCATAATATTTTAGGAAATAAAATCTTCTCTAATTCTTGAATTAGGCTTTGTATCAAACTTATCCAAACTTGTGTCTCATACTCCTTAGCCTCCTCTTTGGGTCTCCTTAAGTTAGTTTCAACCCAAACATCTTGGATTAATCCTTTGAGGCCTTGCTTGAACCTTTTAGTTTTAACCTTTGTAATTGGTTTAAGTGACACTTGAATTGGATCTCCCTACGTTTCTTTAGTCTTGTTTGAATTACTCATGCCATGTCCTCATCACCCTCCGGAGGTTGTGTAGTTCTCATCCTCTGCTCATTCTGTAAAATGAGCTATAGAGATGAAAAGTTCTTAAATTTTTCCTTCCATTCCTTCTCTTCCCTCTGCTAAAATATATGTAGTACCGTCTCTATTGCAAAATATAAAATCATTATTGATTTTTTGAAGTCAAATTCAGACATTTTGAAATTCAAAATTGACATGAACTCCTTTACTTTAGTTAATAAAATGAAATTTGTAAACTATCTAATAAGTACTAATAGTAAAATTTATTGTTTCATAATTTTTGATGAATTATCTCAATTTTGAGTTTGAAAATATTACAAGTTGACTTTCAAAAGTCAATAATTATTTTATAATTTGGAACGGACGGAGTATAATTTTTCAGCCATCTCTCTAACTTGTAGTGCGGCAAAGTTTTCTTTTTTGTTTCTTTTAGACACACTTGGTATTCATCCCATGTTTTTTTCATTTCATTTGTTTTTAATCCTTACAATTGTGATATTGCAGGTTCTTGATTTTGAAATTTGACGCATTGTTTCAGGCTCTTTCAAAATTTTGGGGGTTGAAGTTCAGTTTGAGGAGTACAATTATAATTTTTTTTGTTACCTTTGTTTTGAGTTTGGGATATAATATTCAAAATGTAAGCATTGTATCATTACGGGAACTAATTTTTTGTAGAGAAATTTGAAAAGAATAACTTGTAATAGCAAGTGGCTGCTCTGAAGCTTGTCATTAGGGATGGTGTTTTTCGTGTCTCACCTTTACTTGTAAAACAATCCGTGGATAAGCTCCTGAACAATTAGTCATTAATGTTTATATATTGATATTAGGGAGAAGGTTTATCAATGCCCCTGACTTTTATTCCGATGTCTACTGATCATTTTATATTTTTTTTCTTCCAAAAATACTCTTAACGTTAAATTTTTTGGATTGCCCGTGCCCTTGCTGTTAACAGAAATGCCAAATAGACAAACGGGGTTACATATTTGATGACGTGGCTGACAAATGGAAGTCAAAATACTAAAATTCAAAACATAACATATTTACATCAAATACTAAAAATACTAATTAAAAAAAATACTAAAATACTAAAAAAAATCAAATTAAAAAAATACTAAAATTAAAAAAAAAATACTAAAATACTAAAATTCAAATTATTTTGTTAATTAATCAAAACAACAAAAATTCAAATTACATCATCAAAATACTAAAATCATAACATATTTACATATTTACATCATTTGCATCATATTTACATATTTATTCGTATTTGAATAATATTTTAATAAAATACGAATATATTTAGTATATTTAGTAAAATACGAATATTTTAGTAATATATATTTTACTAAAATACTAAATATACGAATATTTTAGTATATTTAGTAAAATATGAATATATTTAGTATATTTAGTATTTTAGTAAATATATACTAAATATATGTAAATATACGAATATTTTAGTATTTTACTAAAATACTAAATATACTAAATACTAAAATAAAATGGAGGAATTCGAATATATTTTGTGGCACGAGAGGATGAAGCGGCTGTGGCGGAGGAGGTGGAGATCATGAGTCGTGAGGTATAAGAAGGAGAAGAAAGGCTTTGGCTACTTCTTGGGGATTGGGAGGCGGTGGTCATCGGATTCATTTCGTAGGGGAACAAAGAAGTGGGCTAGCTGCGGCTGCTTAATTGAGCTAAATTAAGGTCTTGAGATTCAGGGTTTCGTGGAATTCCTCCATTTTTATCTTAATATATTTAGTAAATTTAGTAAAATATGAATATATTTAGTATATTAATAAAATATATATTACTAAAATATTTGTATTTCACTAAATATACTAAATATATTCGTATTTTACTAAAATATTACTAAAATACGAATATATATGTAAATATGATGTAAATGATGTAAATATGTAAATATGATAATATGTTATGTTATGATGTAAATGATGTAAATATGTTATGATTTTAGTATTTTAATGATGCAATTAGAAATTTTGTTGTTTTGATTAATTAACAAAATAGTTTGAATTTTAGTATTTTTTTTTGAATTTTAGTATTTTTGAATTTGATTTTTTTTAGTATTTTAGTATTTTTTTTAAATTAGTATTTTTAGTATTTGATGTAAATATGTTATGTTTTGAATTTTAGTATTTTGACTTCCATGTGGCAGCCACATCATCAAATATGTAACCCCGTTTGTCTATTTGGCATTTCTGTTAACGACAGGGCACGGACGACTCAAAAAATGTAACGTTAAAGATATTTTTGGAAAAAAAAGTATAGAGTGCTCGGTAGACATCGGGGTAAAAGTCGGGACATTTTTGACACTTCTCGTTCAATAACAAATAGTAGTTATAGACCTTAATTTGCCACTAAATTTTATACCGTCCATTCATTACATAGTGTGATGCGGAATGTCATCTTTTTTAGTGTGATGCGGAATGTCATCTTTTTTAAAATCTGGCAGTCGGATCTTATAATGAACTTTGTAAGCTCTCGTTGTCAAAACTATCATTTGTTATGGACCGGTTCCCTTGATATTAGTAATGTTTATAAGTATATACTTCCTCCGTCCCAAATTAATTGCTCAATTTTGACTTTTTAAAGTCAAATTGACTATTTTTAAAATTAATAATTAAGCATATATAAATATATTTTTAAAATTATAAAAATTAGGATTAGTAATAAATTGTATATACTTTCTTTTGGTTATAATCTCTTCACATATATTTTAGCAAAAATAGTAAAAAAATTAGTTTTAAAAATGGTCAATTTGACTTTAAAAAGTCAAAATTGAGCAATTAATTTGGGACGGAAGGAGTATTAGTTATTCAAAGGATAAGAACTGAGATGTCAAGGGATTTGGTTTTAAAAAGAAAATGAAGGATCAACAAGTATATCATCAGCCTTTTCATAAAGGGGTTGAAGCAGCAACTCCAAGCACTATGTGATTAACAATCCTACTGCTGTAGTTGTCAATGGATCTAGAGCTCTCACAAATCAGGGTTCTATGGATTTGGCTCCTTTCCACTACATTTTTCTTCTAATTTCATTTAATACATCATATTTTTATAGTTTTAGTTGATATAATTGAGATCAAAACCGGTCAGTTAATTTATAATATTAAGTAGTATAATTATTCGAAAATTCGACACTTTAACGGTTTGATGAACATGTAAATTTTTCATCAAAATTTTAATTGTTGAATATTCTTTTAAACTTTTATTGGTAAAAGTATTTTTGATGATTCTAATTTTTGTAAGATTAATCTTACTATCACCAACTATTTATTCAAGATCATTACTAACAAAATTATTAAGATAAAATTATTGGTGTATTGAATGAAATTAGAGTGTAATGAAGGAGAGCTAAATTGTAAGATCCCAAATTTTATGAAATAAAAGTATTCAATTTTACTTATAATTACTATTCAGTAAATGGTTAAATTGATAAAAGTTTAAAGTTATGGGTGAAATGTGGAAAATTTTCAAAATAAGCGAGTGGATATGAAATAATCATTGTTGTCGGGGATATTCGTTTGGTCGTGGAATATTCTTTCTGTCATGGAATATTCGTACGACGGCGTAGCTATTTGTGGGCCCTATAACGAAAAACGGTCGGATAAAGATAACGACAAAAATTGAGTTTTTATAATTAACGGCGTAGTTGTTACCGTTAACACTATTGAAATATCCGTAGTTAAAATACAGTAATACGCGTTATTGCACAGTAGGACACGGTATTGCACAGTATTTTTAAAATTATTGATTCTTATTTAAGAAGGCACTACTGAATAATTGTTACAATAATTTCTGTTCAATATTTTATTTTATTGATTCAATAATTACTGCGTTGATATTTTATATTATTGTTGTTTCAATAATTGTTGCTGCACAGTATTTTCTATTATCAGATCAATAATTCATATTATTTGAATAATATTATTAGATAGCATTATTGGCAATGTCTAGAAAGTTCTGTCTAAGGAGAGGTTTGATCATCTAATTGCGCTCCAGTAAGGAGAAATCCTTATTGGAAAGCCTCCTCTTTCCTGGGAACGGCCTGGTTATCATAAATGTGATTCTGTAATATTATTTGTGAATAATTAATTATTGATTCATATGATAAGAAAATATTTATTTTATGTGGATATAAATGAGGGATATATTTTTGTGGTTAAAAATGAAGGAGTTAATGTTGAAGTGTTTTATCTGTATTTTTGTCGGAACGGATGTATTGAAAATTAAATTAGGGTTTTTAAGATATTTTGCGAGGGTTATAATTTTTAATCCGACCGTTGGATCGTGGTAATATTTAGATATGTTATACATATATAAGTTGAGTATATGTCCACAAATTTTGAACCGTTAAAAATGAACGTATGATTTGTTATGAATTTTACGGGATGACTGGTTCAAAAATTATTGAATTTTCGGAGTTAATCATTTTGGTAAAAAATTCTAGAATTGGTAGACCCCACTCTTGGTTGGTGAAGAAATGTGTTGAGATTTTTATTCAAATATGGTGGGTGAGAATAGTAGCAGGTAAAGCCATCAGGTTGCAGGTTAAGTCTGCTTCGGCGTGCTAATATTTTCCTATAAATAGAGGGCTAAGTTAGAATTGAAAATCACACCAGAATTCATAAATTTTCTCTCTTTCTCTCTCTATATTATCAAGCATATTTGTGAGAGTATTTAGATACTTTGAGAGTTGCTATTTAGTAGAAGTTTCCTCCGATTTTTCATCCGAAGTACTGCTCTCTTGAGGTAAGAGATTTTAAGGGTTATTATGTTTTTCAGTTCGTAATTCTTCTGACCTTCAGAAAATTCTGAAAAAATTTGAAATGATATTTTGATGAGTTTTATTGATTGTGTCCAAAAATGGTGATTTTTGGATGTATAGATTAAGAGTTATAAATTTTACGGAAAAATACTATTTTAAAAGTAACCGCTTATAACTCATTGTGGTTAACTCCAAAATTGATAAATTTTTTATTGAAAGTATATCTATATAATATCAATGTACTCTGTGAATTTCAGAATTTTTGGATAAAAGTACAATTTATGATAAATATTTAAATATTCGGCAGTTTTGGCCATATAAAAAATAGTAAATGAATTTTAAAAATTCTGAGAAAAATATATGTTCGATATGGGACTATATTCTGCTAAATTTCAGAAAAGAAATATTTTTGGAACTGATTTTGTATTTTTCATGAAAATGGTCTAGTTATGAGTAAATGAATTAAATATGTTATGTGAAGTAAAAAAATTAGAAAATGTGATTTTATGGCTTGAGAATCATATATGAGTTATATGTAGATTTTTTTATGAGAGTTTTGGTTATTGGTGATGAAATCTTAAGAGTTGACATTTTATGATGATTAAATGCATTAATTAGTAAAGTGTAAATAAATTAAATAAATTATTTATAAGTTTAAGAAATGTTATTTCAATATCATTATACCGAAATATTGGTATATATTTTATTGTGGAATTTCTACCTTTTTGTGTCGGGTTTAGTATTCATGAATTACTATTCACTAGTTACTATTCACGAGTTACTATTCACACAAAAAAAATTTGTTTCTTTTTCTGACCAAATTATCGTTGATTTATGATTGTTGCTCTTGAAAATAAATGTAGTTGTTGATAATATTATTTTTATTATCATATATAACATTTTTATAACCCTGATGTTGAATTTCTCTTTCACTTGAGTGTAAAGATGGGTAAATTATTGGTATGATCGTGACTGAGGAATATCTTTAGCCTGTAGTGAAAAGATGAATTGTTAACTGGTATGATCATGACCATTGAATTTATAATTGAATATCTTTAGCTTAAGTGTATAGATGAATTGATTAACATGGTTATAATTATTGTTTATATAAATTCTGAAATGATTATATATTTTTTTGAGATATGAATATCTTTGGCCTGTAGTGCAAAGATGAACTGTTGACGAATATCTTTGACTAGTAGTGCAAAGATGAATTATTGATGAATATCTTTGGCTGGTAATGCAAAGATGACCTGTTGTTGAATATCTTTGGCCTGTAGTGCAAAGATGACTTGTTGATGAATATTTTGGGCCGTAGTGCAAAGATGAATTTATTAGTATGATTATGAACATGAACTGTGATTTGGTATAACCATGATCTTTGATATTTCAGGTGATGAAAATATTCTTCGTCCTGGGTGCGAAGAAAAATTTAGAATCACAATTATGATTATGAGTTATTCATATGATTGTGGAAAGGAACTGTTGAGTGATGTTCCAAGAATAAAACATTGTTGGTGGATTTTTAACATGGAGAAGATAATAGACTTTATGGTCTATTTGACTCTTCTAATGGATTGCTCGTTTCGCTGCAACTATGGTTGAAAAGTTTTATCATCTACTATATGTTCTAAATCTCTGATTTATTACTGATAAAGGCTATTGATAATTTAATTATCTTTAGTCATGATATTCTTTACTGAGCTAGTTGTGCTCACCCTTTTGTTTCACAATTCCTTTCAGGTAATAAGAGTGTAGTTGGGTCGAGCGGGGGTAACAAGGGAATAGAACGGTGGTCTCTAGCTGTGGAGTTCTCCCTAAGCAGTATAGAAAAGTTCATTTAGTAGTTATATTTGGTGAATCCAATAGGGTAGGGCGTACCCAACGTTGGAAGGGTGTTTTACCACTATCATACAAGATGTCTAATGACATACAATCTCGTATCATCATAAGACAGGGATGTGCTCATCCACTTGCTGAGTATATTTACGAGCACTGCCTATATAATCTTGGTGTTTGTTTGAAGTATAATTCTCAATTAGAGACAGTGGAGATAATAATATGTCAAGAGAAGACTAACCATTAGAAAGAATATGATAGTAATTTTCTCATTTTTTTGGTGTCTATTGGGTCAATCAAGGATAATTCTGTGTCCATATGATATCTATCATAACCTAGACGCATGGCCTTCCATGTACGAAGGTTTCCTTGAGCACTTCCTAAATATTCTAATTTCTAAAATAGTCTTTGACTATACCTTTATGTAAGGTGCCACTGTGAGGTGCTGTCCACGGTTGGGACATGTGTCACATTTGGTATATATTTGTATCCAAACTCACAGCATATGTGTTGTTGTATTTAATACGACAATTATTGTAATAAAATTGTAGTTATTTTCTGTACCATATATTTTGCGACTCAGAATGAGTTGGAGGAATTGACCTATTTTGGGGTCGTTACATAAATATCCTGCATCGACATATCCAACTAATCGCGACGTTGAATTTCTTCGATAAAATAATCCAAAATTTATACTTTCATGGAGGTATTTCAAAATGTGTTTGATCTTATCCCAATGCCTCTTAGTCGGAGAAGAACTGTATCTTGCCAACAAGTCGACAACAAAAGTAATATCAGGCCGTATATAGTTTGCAAGATACATAAGAGCACCTATTAGATTCCAAATGTATGTGATTTTGATGATGAAGCATGTATGTGATTTAAATGATGAAGCTATAAAGTATATTTATATGGATAAGTTTTGTACAGTCCTTAGTTGAGATATTTACGTACAAGGACTTAAAATAGTATGATCAAACTTGTTAGGTTGATCTTTATCTTATCTGTATGTGTAACATATATAATCAATGTAAGAGGATGCTCTGCATGATAGCTGTAAGACCCCAAATTTTATGAAATAAAAGTATTCAATTTTTCTTATAATTACAATTCAATAAATAGTTAAATTGATAAAAAGTTAAAGTTATGGGTGAAATGTGAAAATTTTTCAAAATAAACAAGTGGTTATAAAATAATCATTGTTGTCGGGGAATATTCATTGGTCGTGGAATATTCTTTCTGTTGGGAAATATTCGTACGACGGCGCAGCTATTTGTGGGCCCCATAACGGAAAACGGTCGGATGAAGATAACGATAAAAATTGAATTTTTATAATTAACGGCGTAGTTGTTACCGTTAACACTGTTGGAATACCCGGTGGTTAAAATACAGTAATACGCGTTATTGCACAGTAGCACACAGTATTGCACAGTATTTTTAAAATTATTGATTCTTACGTAATAAGGCACTACTGAATAATTGTCACAGTAATTACTGTTCAATATTTTATTTTTTTGATTCAATAATTACTGCGTTGATATTTTATATTATTGTTGTTTTAATAATTGTTGCTGCACATCATCTCCATTATCAGATCAATAATTCATATTATTTGAATAATATTATCAGATAGCATTATTGGCAATGTCTAGAAAGTTCTGTCTAAGAAAAGGTTTGGTCATCTAATTACGCGCTAATAAGGAAAATCCTTATCGAAAAGCCCCCTCTTTCTTGGGAACGGCCTGGTTGTCATTATTGTGATTCTGTAATATTAATTGTGAATAATTAATTATTGATTTATATGATAAGAAAATATTTATTTGATGTAGATATAAATGATGGATTTATTTATGTGGTTATAAATGAAGAAATTAATGTTAAGGTGTTTTATCAGCATTTTATCAGATTGGAGGTATTAAAAGATCAAATCGGTGTTCTTAAAGCTCTATTGCGTGAGTTATAATTTTGATCTAACCGTTAGATCGTTGTAATTTTTGGATATGTTATACATATATAAGTTGAGTATATATCCACAAATTTTGAACCGTTAAAAATGAATATATGATTTGTTATGAATTTTAAAAGTGTTAAAAATCATCCGTTTGTGGATTTCGGATATTTTTGGTCTGGAATTTGGAAAAACTCAAAGCTACAAAGTTGTAGAGAATTCGATTTCAGACAGAATGGACATAAAATTTATATTTTTCTGATAAGCGGGCTATTTTTTATAAATTATTGAAGTTTCGAAAAATAAAATAATTTTTATTAATTTATGGGTGGGACCCACTTTGGTTGTTGAACACATGTGGGCTGCTGGGATTTTTTTTCAGCCTTGGCATGCTTTGATTGCTGATGGTTGGTGTGTAGAAAATAGAGAATAAATAATATTAATTTATTATTTTAATCTCCTTTGGCGTTCTAGCATTTTCCTATAAATATGTGCTTAAGTTAGAATTGAAAAATACACCAGAAATAAGTTTTCTTTCTCTCTATATTGTCAAGCATATTTTAGTGAGTATTTAAATACTTTGAGAGTTGTTATTCAGTGCAAGTTTCTTTCAGCTTTATACCGATCAGAAGTATTGCTCTTTTGAGATAAGGGATTTTAAGGGTTATTATATTTTTCAGTTCGTACTTCTTTCGACCTTCAGAAAATTTTGAAAAAATTTGAAATGATATTTTGATGAGTTTTATTGATTGTGTCTAAAAATGGTGATTTTTGGATGTATAGATTAAGAGTTATGAATTTTATGAGAAAAGACTATTTTAAAAGTAACCGCCTATAACTCCTTGTGATTAACTCCAAAATTGATAAAATTTTTATTGGGAGTACATCTATATAATATTAGTGTACTCTGTAAATTTCGGAATTTTTGGATAAAAATACAATTTATGATAAATGTCTAAATATTCGGCGGTTTTGGCCATATGAAAAATAGTAAATGAGTTTTAAATATTCTGAGAAAAATATATGTTCAATATGGGACTATGTTCTGCTAAATCTTGGAAAAGAAATATTTTTGGAACTGATTTGGTATTTTTTACGAAAATAGACTAGTTATGAGTAAATGAATTAAATATGTTATGTGAAGTAAGAAAATTGAAAAATAGGATTTTATGGCTTGAGAATCCTATATGAGGTATATGCAGATTTTTGATAAGGGTTTTGGTTATTGGTAATAAAATCTTATGAGTTTAGAATTTTAGGATGATTAAATGCATTATTTAGTAAAGTGTAAAATATTGGTATGTATTTTATTATGAAATTTCTACCTTTTTGTGTCGGATTTACTATTTATGAGTTACTATTCACGAGTTACTATTCACGAGTTACTATTCACGACAAAATTAATTTCTTTTTCTAACCAAATTATAGTTGATTTATGAATATTACTCTTAAGATTAAATCTAGATGTTTTGATTATATTGATTTTACTATTATATATGATATTTTTATAATCCTGGTGAAGAAATTTCTCTTTGACTTAACTGTAAAGATGGGTAGTTTTTTCGTATGATCATGACTATGGGTTCCCTTTGGCCAGTAGTGCAAAGTTGAATTATTGACTGGTATGATCATGACCATTGAATTTATAATTGAATATCTTTAGCTTACGTGCAAAGGTGAAATGATCAACATGGTTATAATTATTGTTTATATAAATTCTGAAATGATTATATATTTCTTTGAGATATTAATATCTTTGGCCTGTAGTGCAAAGATTAATTATTGATGAATATCTTTGGCCCGTAGTGCAAAGATGAACTGTTATTGAATATCTTTGGACTGTAGTGCAAAGATGAATTATTGATGAATATCTTTGGCCTGTAGTGCGAAGATGAACTGTTGTTAAATATCTTTGGCCTGTAGTGTAAAGATGGTTTGTTGATGAATATCTTTGGCCATAGTGTAAAGATGGATTTATTAGCATGATTATGAACAGGAACTGTGATTTAGTATAACCATGATCTTTGATGTTTCAGGTAACGACAGGTGATGAAAATATTCTTCGTCCTGGGTGCGAAGAAAAATTTAGAATCACAATTATGATTATGAGTTATTCATATGATTGTGGAAAGGAACTGTTGAGTGATGTTCCAGGGATAAAATATTGTTGGTGGATTTTTAACATGGAGAAGATAATAGACTTTATGGTCTATTTGACTCTTCTAATGGATTGCTCGTTCCGCTGCAACTATGGTTGAAAATTTTTATCATCTACCATATATTCTAAATCTCTGATTTATTACTGTTAAAGGCTATTGATAAATTATTTGTCTTTAGTCATGATATTCTTTACTGGGCTAGTTGTGCTCACCCTTTTGCTTCACAATTCCTTTTCAGGTAATAAGAGTGTAGCTGGGTCGAGCGAGGGTAACAGGGAAATAGAACGGTGGTCTCTAGCTGTGGAGGTTCTCCCTAAGCAGTATAAAAAGGTTCATTTAGTAGTTATATTTGGTGAATCCAATAGGGTGAGGCGAACCCAACGTTGGAAGGGTGTTTTGTCACTACCATACAAGATGTCTAATGCAATACAACCTCGTATCATCATAAGACAGGGATGTGCTCATCCACTTGCTGAGTATATTTACGAGCACTACCTATATAATCTTGGTGTTTGTTTGAAGTATAATTCTCAATTAGAGACAGTGGAGATAATGATATGTCAAGAGAAGACTCACCATTGAGAAGAATATGATAGTAATCTTCTCATTTTTCTTTGGGATCTATTGGGTCAACCAAGGATAATTCTGTGGCCATATAATATCTATCATAACTTAGACACATGGCCTCCCATGTACGAAGGTTTCCTTGAGCACTTCCCAAAGATTCTAATTTTTAAAATAGTTTTTGACTATACCTTTATGTAAGGTGTCATTGTGAGGTGCTGTCCACGGTTGGGACATGAGTCACATTTGGTATATATTTGTATCCAAACTCACAGCATATGTGTTGTTATAGTTTGTACCACAATTGTTGTAATAAAGTTGTAGTTGTTTTCTGTACCATGTATTTGGCGACTCAGAATAGGTTGGATGGAATGGACCTATTTTGGGGTCGTCATAATAGCAACATCATCAGCAGAGAAATCTACATGTGCTTAAAGTGGAATTTGATTAATGTATACTTGTACAAGTAAGTTTTGTAAAGTCCTTTAAAAAGAACTGATGTACAAGGACTTAGATTAGAAATATCAAATAATGTTAGGTTGATCTTATGAGAATTGATCTGATGTATAGATGATAGGTAATCATTATCGTAAAGTTACTCTGCTAGCTCACAACATGAAGATACTTCGCAGTGTCAACATTATTGGTGCAACATCAGAAGATTACAAAGTTCACTTCATCTCTTAGACTAAGTATCAGCTCGTAAAGTGAACGAATGATCACAAAGTTACAAGGCTATCACAGAAGTTATAAAAGTAGTTGAAGAAGCTTTTGATGATAAACAACATTTGACAAAGTTGATAAATTTTCCTAAGCGATAAATGGATCGCAAAGAAAAGTTTGCTCAGTAAAGAGTGATTATAGAATACTCCAAGCAGACATTGAATAGAAGCATTATCGTAAGATAACTCTAAGATCGTTCAGTGAAATCAAGATCGTAAAGTCAACCTTAGAATGGTAAAACAAAAGGTGAAGTGCTGACTACACGAAGTAGAGGAGATCACCAAACTTAGTTTGTGCCATGAATATAAAGTGAAGATTATTTAAGAAGAAGCATATGGCAAGAGAATATACTCTAATAGTATATGAGTATATTTCTCACAGAAAGAGATCTCCAGAAGAAATCAAAAGGTCACAACTACAAAGAAATTCTATCTAATCATGAAACTCAGAACATATCGTAGAGTAAGGCTGTAAACGAGCCAACACAGTTCGGACTCGATTCAGGCTCGACTCGAAAAAATACGAGCGAGACTCGGATTGGTTAATAATATGATCCAAATCTGAGCATTAAAAATAGTTCGAATAAAAATATGAGTAGAATCTGAGCAAGGTTATACTCGACTCGTTTAAGATTCAAATTACTCGAATTTTTGATTGTGATTCGATACATACTCGGTTAATACATATTCAATTAAATTTTCTATACATTCTCTTATAATATATACAAATTTAAATCAAATTAGGATAATTAGTTATTATTTTATTTTGTTTTTAATTTTAATTGTGATTTTATATTTGTAAAGTGTAATAATAAATATATTTTCTCATTTTTAAGTAAAATAACAAATTCAATTTATAATTATATTTATTATAAAACTAATTATTATGCGGAGACTCGAATTTGAGCTTGAATTTGAAGCTCGCGAGTAGTTTGAATAAATATTCGAGTTGAGTCGGATCGAATTCGAGTAATAAATATTCGAGTCGAGTCGAATCTGAGTAGGATTTTACAAATATAATTCGAATTTGAGCCGAATTCGAGTACGAATTTATCATTTTGAGTCGAATTCGAGTAGCTCTCTGTTCGCTTCGATTCGACTCGTTTACACCCTTATTGTAGAGTAATCAGAACTTCGTATAGAAGCAACCAGCAAGATCAAAATGATCGTAAGGCTCAATCTTACGATTCTTGCAACAACAAATTATAGAGTTTGTGTCAGGTCTAACAATGAGACTGACAAATGGAACGTTGCAAGAAGATGATTTCAAGGTATTAGAAAATGTATTATTGGAAGAAAACAATGGTATTTCTACCGGCTAGTTAGCTGAGAAGAAAAAAGTTGTATGATAAGCTAGAAAGGATACTGATTGATGTGACAAGTCTTAAGTCAGAAAGTACACTGACATAGAGCCTCAAAAATTCAACATCAGAGTTATCAAAGTATCTAAGCATTAAAAGCTCCAACATATACTTCTCAACGGGAAAATTTCAAAGAAGTATAAATGACAACATCGTTCAAAAGAAGAAGATGATGATGAACACTAAACATCAATACAAAAGAAGAATCATCATAAAAAATAACAATGGGCTGAACAAGAGAAACGTAAAGTAAAGCCAACTTTATTAGCAGAGAAATGTTCAAAGCTGCCAAGCCCAAAAGAAAAGAAGATTAAAGTTAATCTTGGCAGCATCTCATCAGATTGCAAGAAGGTAATGAGTACTTGAAAAGGTCAGAGCCGTAGAGCCAAATACCAAAGAGCTAAGAAGCTCAAAAGCAAATGAGCTAGAGCTGTAGAGCCAAAGAAAGTGGAGGAGATGGCAGAGCTGAAGGTCCAAACATGAAGAAGCCATGCTGTTGATGTTGATGACATAAGAGTGGTAGATCAGAAGGCAAATCTCAAGACACCACTATACGCTTCATCAGGAACACTTAGAATCATTTAGCTGAAGACGCAGAGCACAAGTCTACGATTCTGAGAGTGTTCAATGTTGCCAAACACAAAAGTAAAAAGCTTAAGTTAATAGCTCGACAACACATAAACATTGATCATGAGTAGTTGTTGACAATCAGAAAGAAATCAAGTTTTAACAATAAAATTCAGCAAGCGTCAAGAAGATGATCAACAATGCTGCTAAGTACCATAAGATGAAGAACATTCAAGCCATCTTAGTAGTACCTCAAACACATTTATACAAAATAGGAAGAAGGGTCGGTGGATCCTGGCCTGAGTAATCAAAGTAGGGTCAGTGGATCCTGGTCTTAAGGACCAAATTTGGGTCAGTGGATCCTGGTCATTAGTGACTTAATTGTCGTGTCTAAGTGACTCGATACTGAGACTTTGTGACTCAAAGGAATCCTAGGGATTTAGATGTAAATGGCCTACTGGGCCTATATCCTTAGTGGATATCCTACTCGTTGAGTAGAAGAATTAAGAAGTTGGTTACTCTCCGAACCACTTAAAACCTTTTGTGTCTTTTATATTCTTCACTTTACATTCTACAATCTATAACTGCTATATCTGCCATGTGTTTGATCATTTATATAACTTGCTTTAAGAACTGAGATCTTTGAGTAAATCTTTAAGGAGAGTTTTTCAAACTAATATTTCGCTGCGTATAGATAATCTTGATTAATTAATTATTTGGTAACTCTCAAATAAGTAATTATGAAAGAATTTTAAAGATTTATTCAACCCCTTTCTAGATCTATAGTGTTCATTTGGAAAATGACAATTGGTATCAGAGCAGGTTCTCATGAACATAAAGCTTACACTTTGAGATGATCCAAGGCATTACTCCAAAAACCAGTTCTAAACCAAGTAATGAAAGTCATCTTCTAAATGAAGATGAACTCACATGCTGAAATCCACATGTACAGGTATGTACAAAGGAATGTTGCGCATAAACGAAGTTATTCACAGATAAATCCATCAAGAAAATGATAAGGTAACAAATCAAGCTATCCACCTATAGGGAAGTAAAGATATAGTTAATGCTACATGGATTCATGAATACATTCTTAAGAGTGTTTATCTGAAGATATTAGAATCTGGACCTTTGCCAAAGGATTCTGAGAAGTGTCATCAACTATAATCAAGAGCAAAGCTACATTCTAAGTCATTTCAGTTCTCTAAAGAAATGATCAATGGAAAATAACAAACTCAATATGCTTCTCAAATAGTCCATTTAAAGTGGCAAGACTCGTCCTAACAAAGATTTAAACCTTGAGGTTTTCACAGGCCATGCAAGGAATATGGGATGACAAAATATCTTCCTCTATTTTTTTTAAAAAAACAAAGCAAGGGATATGATAGATATGTTTAGCTCTAAAATGTCTATCTAATAAAGTAAGATGATCTTTCTGGAAGTTCTATAAATGATGATTGCTGGCGAAGCTCAAGATGGGATAATCCAGTTCAACAACAACATCAAATGGCTCAAGTTGATCCACTGACTGTCAATAGATTGGCATCGGTGAGATATATGACATTACCTTCTTTAATTATGTGCATTGATGATTTAAGAATTATTTTCTATGATATTTTATATATGTTACATGAATCTATAAATGCTTCAGTATCCTATTGAAGACGCAGTTTTTACTTCAAAAGGAAAGAGAGAAATGCTGGCAAAACTCTGTTGTACTCTACGAAACATTACTCCTTTATCCAAGATTGAAGCTAAAGATAAATTTTCAAATGAGATATCTGAAGTATATGCACTGAGAAAATCTATTCTTGTCTTTGTGATGAGAAATGAAAATCTTAATATGAATTCATTATTTAAAATATGAATTTGACTGACCTCTTATTAGAGATTTATTTTGACAAAGTCAATTCTGAAGTTTGAAGATTTGTCTTCTACTTCAGATGTGGAACTCTCAATGAAAATTAGTGATACTAATTATCTTCATTCTTGATTGGAGATATTACTATTATGAAATTCACAGAGATTGTTTAAGTTAAGTACTTCAAGTTGATCAACTTTTACTGAGTAAGTTAAATATATCATAGAACTATCTGTCACACAATGATCTAAGTTTTTAACAAATTGTAGAGTGTATCCAAAACTACAGTAGTACCTCGAAGAGTCGTAGAACCTGATCAACTCAACGAATCAACCAGGTGCTACTGGTAGAGTTAATCATTACTATATGGAAGTTCAAAATCATAGATAATAGTGAAAGAAAAAGGAACATTAATCAAAAAGGAAAAGCCTATCATCCACTTATGTTCTACAAGAAATGAAATTCATATTCACACACACTTATATGGATTATTATTTGAGTTAATCATCATGTGTGCAAATGTGATTTACATTGCTATAATAATGACATTTCATATGAAAATCCAAATGTCTATAAGACTTGAATAGTCATATATAACTAACCCAGCAAGACCTAAAAATCATGGGTACCAAAGATAGAACATCATTTAAACTACAGGTACAACTAGTCTTGAAATCTGCTAATATGTTTTTGTTGAATATGCTCTCCTCATACTGTCAGATGAAAACTCCTTGAGAAAGAATGTGGCAGAAAATGCTCAGTTCTATTTACTCGAAATGAGTTGAAGAAGTAATTAAAGATAAATAAGAAATAGTCACTCCAACATCAAGCCAAGTCGTAAAGTGAAAGTTCAAATCTTCAAGTCAACTGTTGATAAGGAAAGTCAAATTAATCAAATCTCAAGGAAGTGAGACTCACGCTCTCTGAAGGAAAGTGAGTATTGGGATCAGTTACATTACGTTTAAGATAATGCAGTTACGGAAGTGACGTGCATGCGATGAAAACTTGACACATGTTCTAATTTGATATTAGAGGGAGCTGAATTAATATCATTTCAAATTATGTCTTTCTATCTATCAAATCAACTGTCCATTTTCCCATCCTCATCAGAACCTACCTACCTAATCTTTAAATCTGACAAATCCTTTCAACCCTAAAATCTCTAAACAAATCTCATTCTATGACAAAAAGCTTTCATATTTCTCTAAACTCTCTATACCTCTTCATACTTTCAAAAATCTAGATATCAAAACATCTCTTCACCATTCACCACTATTAAAGTGAATTACCTTTAGGAACCAGATTATTTGTTATGGAGGATACTCAAGTCATCACTGACATTCAACTGGGATTTAATAAATTTGATTAATCTAAGAAGAAGTTCAAGGACATCTTGGATATTGTGAAAGAGGCAGAATTCTATGAATGTCTGGACATAATGGCCAAAGTATACTCTGATCTGGTCAAAGAGTTATATCATCATGTTGTGGTTAACAATGGAGCTATTACCACGAAGGTAAAGGGGACAAGTCTAAAGATAATAAGAACTGAGATCAACAAGTTCTTAGGTCTTTCAAATGAAGGTTTAACTACACTCAAAGACGTGGATATAGAAGAAGGCAAAATGCTGATGAAGTATGAGAAAAACCCTAATATGAAGGGTATGAAGAAGTAGGAGTTTACAGAAGAATTTGAGTTCTTAGCATAGATTGTGGGAAGGTGCATTCTATGCAATGATTCTGCACATGATACTATCAGTGATCTTCAGATGCAGGTCATGACTGCTATATTCATGAATCAGAAAAATAACTTTGGGGCTATGTTCATTAACTAGATTGCAAAGCTGCTAGAAGATTTCAAGAAGAAAAAAAATCTCTGGATAAGTCGGTACCAAAGATCTTTCACGGTAGATTTTAAGTATCATTTTGAAAAATAAACTGAAGAACAAAATTGAAGATGATGAAGGGGAGACATTGAATGTCCACAAATTATTGTCTTCTAAATTGTTCGATAATTGGAAAAAGAATCCAATGGAAAATAAGAGATTGAAGGTGTAATACTCGAGAAATTTAAAATGATTATTATTAGTGAAATGAGAATTTTGTGATAATAATTATGTGCATTTATGTGTAAATATGTGATCATGGAATTAATTAATGCAATGAAATTATATGCTGAATGGATTGGGAGAAGGATCCTGATGTGGCCTAATGATTCATGGTGAATCAATTAAAAGTATGAAAAAGGGAATTAATATTTATCCGAGTTAAGTGATTAGAAATTTAATGTGATTCTCTAGACTTAGTATTGAATTATAGAAGGATTAATAATCTGGTGGAATAGTAGTGGACTGGAGTGGGTGGTTAATTTAGCATAGCCCAACCAAGTAGTTTTTCTAGCCCAAATTGATGGGTGTGGCCATTAAGTTATATATTAGGGCCCCATGAATTTTGCAAATGGCAGTGGACAAACTTAATGATGTTAGGCAACCTTGTTAAACCCATCGGGTCCGGGTCAGTGAGCCCAAAGAGAGGAGTTAGCTTGATGAATTATTGTTCACTTGTGACATTAGGATTATATATATTTACAGATTAGTTACTTGCTCTCAGCCAAACTAGACCAATGGTCTAGAACCACCCTATGTTAATTTAGATTAAATTAATCCCATATGGGCTGAAATGATTTCCTGCAGTATGGTTAGCAGTGAGTTGGTAAGAAACTTTACACCAAACCTATATTAACCAACGATTGATTCAGTTAGAGCTAGTCCAAAAATCTGAGTAATAACCAATGATTGGAAAAAAGTTTTCCTATAAATAGAGACCCTTATTTATCTCATAAGGCTTGCTAAAATCGTAAACTTTGCATTAGAAAGAGAGATATAGTGAGTTGAGAGATAAAGAAAATCCTAGGGAAGTTCTTACTATTCGGAAAGGCATAGTCTAAGATCAGAGTAAGACTACCAGGCTTAAAGCTATGATCCTGTTACCTTAAGCACCATTCTTGTTTATTTAGTTTCTCGATTTGAATAATGTTATAAACGTAAGTTAAGTATAAGAGGTTATAATGTAAGAAATGTTAAAATCTATAGTCTCAAGAGAGTGTTATAACAACGACATGTTCCATGTGTCTAACATAATAATAACTTGAATCAGATTTAGAATAATGACTTTAGTCACTTTTCTCAGATGATATCAAGAGTTAGACCAGGAAACTAAAAGAGCCCGGAGTGTTGTGTTTACATAATATAAAGGCCATAAATGTTGGTAGTGGAAATATTATACTAAAAAAAATGAATGAATAAAACCAACGTAATGTGTAACTGTATCTTCCATAATGATTCCTTGTCAAAAATAGTTCTAGACGTCTGTCAAAATAACCAATACCCTGTTAAAAAAACTGATGTTAAGCCACACTCCCACCCTCGAATGTATCACACCTGAGCTGATAGTTCATCCCAATACCGGTGGAGATCTCTTTCTAGATCTTTATGCCTTAAATAACATATCAAGTCAGACTCAGTCCATGTTGTGCATGTGTTTGAGTGTAAGAGTTTAGCCTCAGATCAGTCAGCCAAAGATTATCCTTTGAAATGGAATGTTAAAGTATACCTTAGCCTCAAATCGTTGAAGCACACCCCACGATCGTAGCGTGGCTTCACTTCAATCGTGGAACTCTCTCTCAAATCGTGGAGTAGACTAGGCCAACCATAATCCAAATCGTAGAGTACTTCACCGCCGTCGTAGTACTTCCCATACTGATACTAACACGAAGCCTGTAATTGTAGAACTTCACACACTAAATTGTAGGGTGACTTCACCCCAATCGTTGCTCTCCACCCATTGATCGTAGAGTCATCCTACTGATCGTAGAGCGACTCCATGATGGGTGGCATTTATACCCACGAATCGGATACTTTATGCCTTAAATAGTTGCATGTTCTCGTAGATTTTATATGTTTTTATATGTTTATAGTGTTGTTGTGCTTAATTGATGAATTGCAGAGCTTTACACGTATTTTCTAGCATTCAGGGGCAAAATAGTCATTTTTTATACACTGGCGCCGCAGCGCCAATGCCCAATGTTATTCTCGCGCTGCGGTGCCACCTCTTAGTCTCTGTTAACATCACCTCCGCGCCACAACGTCATTGTTTCTTCTTTGGCTCGCGCCGCAGCGCGAGCTCCGGTGTCCAGGCAGAGAGGGCTTGTGTTTGACCTAGCTTAAGGGAGAAGAGATATAAAATATAGGAAGCTCTGCATTTGATATACGAGACATCCTATATCATATTTTCCATAGTTTTAGCTTAGATTAGATTTTCTTTTGTATTTTCTCTCTCTAGTTCTTAGTTGATGTCTGTAAATATAGTTTAGGTAGATTTAGGGAGAAGTTTGTATTTCTTTGGAGCACAAGAGCAACGAGCAACACGGAGTGGAAAGCTTGATTTGAGCGGTTTGATTGGAGACTGAAGGGGCTTTGACAGAGTTTCTTCTATCCATTTATCTTCTCTATGATTGTAATCCATAAATGTTGTCTTTATTGCTACTTGTATTTGGTTTATTAAATATGAACTGATTATTGGCCCTAAGGTTATAATGGATCCCTTTGTTTTTTGAATTGACTGTCTTTATCTCTTTGGTTGACACCATATAATTTGGATTGATATATTTGTGCTTTATGATTCTCGCTAAGATATTAGTGATGATTTTGGTAATCTGCATGATATCGACAGAAGAATTATAGATTTACACCTAAATATATTAGCATATGATTGTGGGTTTCGACTGCATAAGTTGTGCGTAGAATAGACATATCTCTGTACGCCACGTGCGACCTGATAGAGAACTTATGCTTAAATCCTTGTTATGATTAATTCGCATAGACATATGTAGGATTGCATCTAGCTTGGACGTTCTTTTCTGTTCTATTCCCTTTTGGGTGGATCTGGAGAGGATATGCTTGTGCATACCTCGATAGAGGTGCATTAGCACCTGTGCGTTCTCGGTCGACAAATTGTCATGGCCATTAAGACCAAAGAGAGATAGGGTAGCTAGTTTGATGAAACATAACGCGCCAGGTGTTCGACAGAATGCCTGTGTGGGGGTGAAGTTGTGACCTTAACTTGTAATTCCTTAGATTTCCATTCGTTATCCAATTACTTGCTTTGTTAATTAGTATAATTAGATTAATCACACTTTCATTTACTGCTGTTCAAATAAGACTCTAGCGATTCAAAGTCGGTACTTGGTAAATATTAGTCATAGTTCCTCGTGGGTACGACACTCTCCTTATCACTGTATTACTTGTTAGACCGCGTATACTTGCGCGTGTTTAGTGATCGGTATTCCGACCAACAAGTTTTTGGCGCCGTTGCCGGGGAACTATTAATCTAATATTGTCCAATATTGATTTAAATCAATTTAGTCTTACTTTGAACGTGTATATATTTACTTCTTTTATTTGTTTGATCTTCCCTTCTTTTTGTTTTTAAGTCTACAAATTATGGACGATCAATGTTATCAATGGCCTTATGAGGGGACAACACAACCAAGCTCGGAAGAAGGACTCGAGAGATTACAACTTCAAATTGCTAATGCCTTGAGGTTTTCTGACAATCTTGAGTGTCAGTCTACTCAGAACGCCTACTGTCAGGATCAAGCTGACTTTGAACCGATTCCCTACCATCCAAACTGCCAGGGTTATCCAAACTCATGGGACTACAATCAAGAGCAATATTATGATCCGAGTCATGCCTTTCAGTGTGACTATCAGTCTCCGCCACATTATGAGTTGCCGTCTCAACCCAATGAGAGCTTTTATGAGACCTCAACACGAGAAGAAGAGAACAGGCTTGAAGAGCTTCTCCCCAACTTTATTAAAAGAAATGAGGTGCGGATGGCAAACCAAGAAGCCGCATTGCACAGCCTTGAGAATCAACTGGGGCAACTCGTCAATGCCATCACAAATCCACCGCAATGCAATCTACCGGTCATAATTGATCTCGACGATGAAGCAGTGGAGCAGTGCATGGTGGATACTCGAGGAGAAGGTGATGAGCCTCACCAAAGTGTTGAGGGCAATGTCAATGTGCAACTTGACCAACCTGCGGAGGCTGAGATAACAGAAGAGGGGATCACCAGTGGTTGTATAGTCTATACTGCTCTACAACCAGAAACCACGCTCCCGATTATGGAAATCCGTGAGGGCCCAATAGTGCACAAAGATCGCTTTCAATTTAATGAACAAGGTGAATTAGTGGATAATTCTAGTGGCGAGCGATTCTTTCTGCCGAATGATGACTGGATGGATGAGGAGAACGAGGATGACCAATCATCCATGTCTGCCAAGAATCCAAAAGAATTGACTAATAGGCGGTATGAAAAGGTCATTTTCGCTTATGAGCCGGATTGAACGGCATCGGTATAGTCAAGCCGACGACTTTAAAACAAACGCTTGGTGGGGAGGCACCCCCATCTCGGTATAAAATTTATCGGTTTTCGTTTACCTATATCTAGTTTACTCTGTAGTTAGTTATTATATTGTATGTAATACTTTATTTTTGCTTTAAGTATTTTTCTGTTATACTGGTCTTGGCATGTGTAGATAGCAGTTAAAATTTTTTCAGAAATGGCATCTCGCGCCACGGCGCCACCAAATTGCATTACACTCGGCGCCGTGGTGCCGTCTTCGCGCCCCAGCTTCATTCTTCACGCTGCAGCGCCACTGTGTAATGGGCAAGTCTCTCTCCTTCGCGCCGCAGCGCCAACCAAAACTACACAAGTCGCGCTGCGGCGCCATGAGCGAACCTAGCTTCTGTTAACTCACGTCGCAGCGCCACAAGCCCGCGCTGCTGCGCCGGCAGCGAGTTTCAGTTTTTAAACGACACAATGTGGGCAGCACTCAAGCCATTTCTCCCCAATTCTCTAGACATCTCTCGGCAGCACAAGAGTCTCCAGCAACCCATCACTTGCCTAAGCTGTCAAACACCCCTATCCCTTAATCAAACTACACTCAAGATCAATTTCTTTTTCCCTCAAGTCCCAGGCCAAGTGCGCGCAGAAAAGGGGGATAAGAATTAACCTAGGTTTTTTCTTTTTTCTTCCTCAAGGTAAATTTTTGATTTTCAGAAACCAATTGAGGGTTAAATTGTTTGGATTTGTGAAATTCTTGCTGAGTATCTGTGTGATTTCTGCTGCCGAAAATCTGGTTTGAGCCTTTGCAAACAAGGTTTTGTCCAAATTAGTTTTGAGGAACGCCCGCAAGGTGTTTGAGATTTTGTTTGAACCAAAAATTTGACTACATTCGACTGTTTGGAATTGGAAATTGTTCGAGTTTATTTGGCCTAGGTTTGGGGGAAGTTTGGCGCTGCTCAGGGACTGTCTTTGCATCAAACTAACTGAAAATCTTGAAAATGGCACAAAAGAGGCAGCACGTTAGCATGTGAGGATCATCATCCGCGGCACCACCAGTGGCATGGGACAGAGCAAAATTTGTGAGCGAGGAGGCCTGGAAAAGGTATAAAAGCTCTTTTGCCGGGCGAAACTTGATTCCCGAGCGGGGTTTGAGGCTAAGCAAAAATGATGGTGAGTTGGTGACCATAATCTCTGGACGCCAGTGGATCCACTTCACGAGGTTGCCCGAATCGGCTATTGTATCTGTGGTTCGGGAGTTCTACGCCAATGCCAGTGCCGAAGGTCCGACGGTTGTCCAAGTCAGGGGGAAAGCAGTGAATTTTGGAAGCCTAGAGATTAACGAACTGTTTGCTACGCCCAACTATGAGGGCAAGGACAATATGGAGCCGAGACTCCGCATTTATGATTTAGAGGATATTATCAAGGGGCTTTGCAAGCCCGGGACTTCATGGAAACAAAACGACTACACGGGGGAAAAGACTAGTTTCCCGTCTTCAGCGCTCAGTCGCTATGGGAAGGTGTGGTTTAGCTTCATCTGTGATAATATGATTCCGACCCGTCACCTGAGCGACGTGACGAAGGATAGAGCGATCTTGTTATTTGCTATTGTTACGGGCGTGAAAGTGGATATCGGGGTTCTCATACATGACTCCATCATAAAAGCAATCAAGAGCACAGTGGTTTCGGGACTCCCTCACCCATCCATGATCATCTAGCTATGCAAGAGGGCAGGTATCCAGTGGGGGCCTAAAGAAATAACTCTGCCACCCATGTCAGTCATTGACCATCAGACGATCTCACGCTTTGTTATGTGGGACGGGGTAGAGTCGAATAGCAGAGGCGAAGGCTACGAACCTCCTACAGCAGAGCCAGAGCAGGCACAGACTTCAGACGCCAGCCCAGCTGGATAGGGGCTATTGACTGACATTATGACGTCCTTCACTTTGCTGCACCAGAAACAGGATGCCGAGGCGCAGAGACAGCGGAGGCACATAGCTGCAATGGCTCAGAGGCACGAGATAGCGATGCAGTACCAGATTGAGCTGGTAAACACTATGAAGTGCATCTACACCGTGTATAGTGGCGAGAATGATGAGTTCACACCATTCCAGTTCCTGGAGCCTCCTATTTTCCCACTCTACCCTCCCCCATCACCACCCGCCGAGGCTGACAAGGACGAGACTGCTGCTGAGTGAGCCATTTCAGGGAAGCCCTCTTGTATCGATTGATTTATGTTTAGCAATGAGGGCATTGCTCACCTCAAGTTTGGGGGTGCTTTTAGCCATTATCTATCTTGTGACGCCCCCAAAATAGGTATACATCACCTATTCTGAGCCGCCAAATACATGGTACAGAATACAAATACAATCTTTAATATATAACAAGAGAGCTGTGAGTTTTAATACAAATACTGTCTTCTAGACAATATCCACTCTCAGAATAAGTCCTCATTACATTTATTGTCACACTATTTAACAAATTAGTGAGGACTACTAATACTATCATCTGGACCGTCACACCGTTCTCCGACTAGTCCCGGCTACGTTCTCATTTCCTGAAGAGAACAATGAAAGAAAGGGTGAGCTCAACTAGCCCAGTAAGAAATATTATGACTAAGATAATACAGAATAAATTATCATTAGCCTTCAATAGTGTTAAACTGATACAATATAACATACATCAAGTTTAACAAAAGCGGAATAAGCAATCCATTAAAAGAGTCAAGTAGAGAATAAAATCTATTATCTTTTATGATTTAAAAGGTTTTTCATCACTTTTATCGCTGGGACTCAGCTTAATAAATAATCCACATCATCCCTGCACTACGACCAAGGATATTCATTAGTATCACAACCACAAATAATCTATGCACTACGGGCCAAGGATATTCGTGTATTCATCAATGGTCATGATCATGCCAACAACTGTCCATCAATGCACTACGGGCCAATGAAGACTTTTACCACATCATTTATAATATTACGGTCATGATTACACCGAATAATCTCTGTTTATAATCATACCAAGTCCATCTATGCACTATATACCACAGATGACTTTCAACAAAATATAAACATGAGGATGATGACAATGATATCAGAATTCAATAAAACAAGTTCAAGAATTAATTAATCCAGGAACCAATAACGTCCAAATTGTCAACATGATACTGCTTTGTGCAGTAAAATTTAAGAATGCTCAGAAGAATATTTTCATGAAAATATACTGGATGAAACGTAAATATCAAGGATATTCCACTAATTTCATGGAGTATAGAAGTCAAAACTTTAACTGTAACGCCCCCAAAATAGGTCCATTCCATCCAACCCATTTTGAGTCGCCAAATACATGGTATAGAAAATAACTACAACTTTATTATAACAATTGTCGTGCAAAATACAACAACACATATGCTGTGAGTTTGGATACAAATATATACCAAATGTGACTCATGTCCCAATCGTGGACAGCACCTCACAATGACACCTTACATAAAAGTATAGTCAAAAACTATTTTAGAAATTAGAATCTTTGGGAAGTGCTCAAGGAAACCTTCATACATGGGAGGCCATGCATCTAGGTTATGATAGATATCATACGGCCACAGAATTATCCTTGGTTGACCCAATAGACCCCAAAGAAAAACGAAAAGTTTACTATCATATTCTTCCCAATGGTGAGTCTTCTCTTGACATATCATTATCTCCACTGTCTCTAACTGAGAATTATACTTCAAACAAACACCAAGATTATATAGGTAGTGCTCGTAGATATACTCGACAAGTGAATATGCACAACCATGTCTTATGATGACACGAGGTTGTGTATCGTTAGACATCTTTTATGATAGTGGCAAAACATCCTTCCAACGTTGGGTTCGCTTCACCCTAGATGATTCACCAAATATAACTACTAAATGAACTTTTCTATACTGCTTCGGGAGAACCTCCACAGCTAGAGACCACCGTTCTATTTTCTTGTTACCCTCGCTCGACCCAGCTACACTCTTATTACCTAAAAGGAATTGTGAAGCAAAAGGGTGAGCACAACTAGCTCAGTAAAGAATATCATGACTAAAGATAATTAAATTATCAATAGCCTTCAATAGAATTAAATCAGAGATTTAGAACATATGGTAGATGATAAAAATTTCAACCATAGTTGCAGCGGAACGAGCAATCCATTAGAAGAGTCAAATAGACTATAAAGTCTATTATCTTCTCCATGTTAAAAGTCCACCAATAATGTTTTATCCCTGTAACATCAATCAACAATTCCTGTCCAGAATCACATGTATAACTCATAATCATAATTGTAGTTCTAAATTCCTCTTCTCATCCAGAACAAAGATAATTTTCATCACTTGTCTTTACCTGAAACATCAAAGATCATGGTTATACCAAATCACAGTTCCTGTTCATAATCATACTAATAAATTCAGCTTTGCACTACGGGCTAAAGATATTCGTCAACAGTTCATCTTTGCACTACAGGCCAAAGATATTCAATAACAAGTCATCTTTGCACTACAGGCCAAAGATATTCATATCTCAAAGAAATATATAATCATTTCAGAATTTATATAACCAATAATTATAACCATGTTGATCATTTCACCTTTGCACTTAAGCTAAAGATATTCAATTTATAAATTCAATGGTCATGATCATACCAGTCAACAATTTAACTTTGCACTACTAGCCAAAGAGAACCTATAGTCATGATCATACCAATAATCTACCCATCTTTACACTCTAGTGAAAGAGAATTTCAACATCAGGGTTATAAAAATGTTATATATGATAATAAAATCAATATAATCAATACATAGTTTTAATCTCCAGAGTAATATTCATATATCAACTATAATTTGGTTAGAAAAAGAAACCAATTTTGTAGTGAATAGTAACTCGTGAATAGTAACTCATGAATAGTTACCCATGAATAGTAACCCGTCGTGAATAGTAACCCGTCGTGAATAGTAACTCATGAATAGTAACTCGTAAATAGTAACTCGTGAATAGTAACTCGTGAATAGTAACTCATGAATAGTAACTCGTGAATAGTAACTCAGATCAATACTTCGGCATAATGATATTGAAGAAAATAATATCATTTAAGAAGAAACAGCATCCCTTACTATCCCTTTCCTCAAAAGAGCAGTACTTATGACTGGAATAACGCTGAACGAACTTGCACCGTATAACAACACTCAAGATATCAAAATACTCACAAGAATACACTCGATAATATAGAGAGAGAAATAGAGAGAAAATTTCAGTTTTTGGTGTAATTTTCAATTCTAACCTAAGCACCCTATTTATAGGAAATTGCTTAGAACACCAAAGCAAAAAATTTAATAAAATAATAATATAATTATAAATTTTCCTTAGCCCACCTTTGAAAATCTGGATTCAGCCATCAACATGTGCAAGTGGGGCCCACCAAAGTGTAAAAAACGTTTTTGTTAATAAAAATAAATAAAACTTCCAAAAATCAATTATTTCAGAACTTCGGAACTTCAATAATTCTTAATAAATAGCCCTTTTATCAGAAAATTCGAATCTCGCGATTTTTTATAGGAAATTCAATTCTCTACAACTTTGCAGAAGAAAGTTTTTCCAAATTCTAAACAGAAATTGACCGAAATCCACAAACGGGCGATTTTACAGTCTATAATATATTTTCGGTCAAAAATTGTGTCCACCAACACAAAAATATGTGTTAAATATTTAATCCAACAAAAATACTCTTCATCCTCATTTATTTATATATCTCACATTCAGTGTAAAAATTATCACCATTAATATATTATTAAAATAATATATTTAAATGAATTATTTTATCAGAAAAAATAAAAAATTAATTTTCAACAATTGTCACATTAAAATTTTTCTCCATCTATATCCACATAAAATCAATATTTTTCTCATCATATAAATCAATAATTATTCACAAATAATATTACAGAATCACAGTACTGGCAACCAGACCGTTCCCAGGAAAGAGGGAGCTTTCCAATAAGGATCCCTTCCTTACTGGCGCGCAATTAGATGACCAAACCTCTCTTTAGACAGAACTTTCTAGACATTACCAATAATGTTATCTAATAATATTATTAAGATAATATGAATTATTGCTCCGATAATAGAAAATACTGTGTAGTGATAATTATTAAAACAACAGTAATATAAAATATCAACGCAGCAATTATTGAATCAATAAAATAAAATACTGAACAGTAATTACTGTAACAATTATTGAGTAATGCCTTCTTACGTAAAAATCAATAATTGGTGCAATACCGTGAGCTACTGTGCAACAATGCGTATTACTGTGTTTTAACCACCGGGTATTCCAACAGTGTTAACGGTAACAACTACGCCGTTATTTATAAACAACTTACTCTTGTCATTTTTTTCATCCAATCGCTTTCCGTTATGGGGCCCACAAAAGACTGCGCCGTCGTACGAATATTCTCCGACAGTAAGAATATTCCACGACCAAGCGAATATTCTCCGACAACAATGAATATTTTATAACCACTTGTGTATTTCGAAAAAAAATTCATATATCACCCTTAACTTTAACATTTATCAATTTAACCATTTGCTAAATAGTAATTATAAGAAAAATTGAATACTTTTATTTCATAAAATTCGGGGTCTTACAATCTCCCCTCCTTATGAAATTTCGTCCTCAAAATTTACGTACCTGGTATTTCAAAGAGTTGAGAATACCTTGCTTTCATTTCAGATTCCATCTTTCCTGTCATCATAATTTCTTCATTGCTCATCTCCTGTATTTCAGATATCATTCAAGAATACAGCTTCAAAACAACGGTTAATTGAACAAATTAACATATCACATAATATCCCGATATTATGACTGACCACCAAATAAGCTTAGGTAGGACACACTAGCGAAGGATTTACTCGTCTCTCTCCTCCTAGTCCTATTCTCCGATCTCCGCCAGAGATCATATCCCTAAGCTCTGATACCAAATGTAACGCCCCCAAAATAGGTCCATTCCATCCAACCCATTTTGAGTCGCCAAATACATGGTACAGAAAATAACTACAACTTTATTACAACAATTGTCGTGCAAAATACAACAACACATATGCTGTGAGTTTGGATACAAATATATACCAAATGTGACTCATGTCCCAACCGTGGACAGCACCTCACAATGACACCTTACATAAAAGTATAGTCAAAAACTGTTTTAAAAATTAGAATCTTTGGGAAGTGCTCAAGGAAACCTTCATACATGGGAGGCCATGCATCTAGGTTATGATAGATATCATATGGCCACAGAATTATCCTTGGTTGACCCAATAGACCCCAAAGAAAAACGAGAAGTTTACTATCATATTCTTCCCAATGGTGAGTCTTCTCTTGACATATCATTATCTCCACTGTCTCTAACTGAGAATTATACTTCAAACAAACACCAAGATTATATAGGTAGTGCTCGTAGATATACTCGACAAGTGGATATGCACAACCATGTCTTATGATGACACGAGGTTGTGTGTCGTTAGACATCTTTTATGATAGTGGCAAAACATCCTTCCAACGTTGGGTTCGCTTCACCCTAGATGATTCACCAAATATAACTACTAAATGAACTTTTCTATACTGCTTCGGGAGAACCTCCACAGCTAGAGACCACTGTTCTATTTTCCTGTTACCCTCGCTCGACCCAGCTACACTCTTATTACCTGAAAGGAATTGTGAAGCAAAAGGGTGAGCACAACTAGCTCAGTAAAGAATATCATGACTAAAGATAATTAAATTATCAATAGCCTTCAATAGAATTAAATCAGAGATTTAGAACATATGGTAGATGATAAAAATTTCAACCATAGTTGCAGCGGAACGAGCAATCCATTAGAAGAGTCAAATAGACTATAAAGTCTATTATCTTCTCCATGTTAAAAGTCCACCAACAATGTTTTATCCCTGTAACATCAATCAACAATTCCTGTCCACAATCACATGTATAACTCATAATCATAATTGTAGTTCTAAATTCCTCTTCTCATCCAGAACAAAGATAATTTTCATCACTTGTCTTTACCTGAAACATCAAAGATCATGGTTATACCAAATCACAGTTCATGTTCATAATCATACTAATAAATTCATCTTTGCACTACGGACCAAAGATATTCGTCAACAGTTCATCTTTGCAGTACAGGCCAAAGATATTCAACAACAGGTCATCTTTACACTACAGGCCAAAGATATTCATATCTCAAAGAAATATATAATCATTTCAGAATTTATATAACCAATAATTATAACCATGTTGATCATTTCACCTTTGCACTTAAGCTAAAGATATTCAATTTATAAATTCAATGGTCATGATCATACCAGTCAACAATTTAACTTTGCACTACTAGCCAAAGAGAACCTATAGTCATGATCATACCAATAATCTACCCATCTTTACACTCTAGTGAAAGAGAATTTCAACATCAGGGTTATAAAAATGTTATATATGATAATAAAATCAATATAATCAATACATAGTTTTAATCTCCAGAGTAATATTCATATATCAACTATAATTTGGTTAGAAAAAGAAACCAATTTTGTAGTGAATAGTAACTCGTGAATAGTAACTCATGAATAGTAACCCGTCGTGAATAGTAACCCGTCGTGAATAGTAACTCGTGAATAGTAACTCGTAAATAGTAACTCGTAAATAGTAACTCGTGAATAGTAACTCATAAATAGTAACTCGTGAATAGTAACTCATGAATAGTAACCCCGACATGAAAAGTTCCAAATTTGATAAAAAGTTCAGATCAATACTTCGGCATAATGATATTGAAGAAAATAATATCATTTAAGAAGAAATAGCATTCTTTACTATCCCTTACTATCCCTTACCTCAAAAGAGCAGTACTCATGACTGGAATAACGCTGAACAAACTTGCACCGTATAGCAACACTCAAGATATCAAAATACTTACAAGAATACACTCGATAATATAGAGAGAGAAATAGAGTGAAAATTTTAGTTTTTGGTGTGATTTTCAATTCTAACCTAAGCACCCTATTTATAGGAAATTGCTTAGAACACCAAAGCAGAAAATTTAATAAAATAATAATATAATTATAAATTTTCCTTAGCCCACCTTTGAAAATCTGGATTCAGCCATCAATATGTGCAAGTGGGGCCCACCAAAGTGTAAAAAACGTTTTTGTTAATAAAAATAAATAAAACTTCCAAAAATCAATTATTTCGGAACTTCGGAACTTCAATAATTCTTAATAAATAGCCCTTTTATCAGAAAATTCGAATCTCGCGATTTTTTATAGAAAATTCAATTCTCTACAACTTTGCAGAAGAAAGTTTTTCCAAATTCTAAACAGAAATTGACCGAAATCCACAAACGGACGATTTTACAGTCTATAATATATTTTCGGTCAAAAATTGTGTCCACCAACACAAAAACATGTGTTAAATATTTAATCCAACAAAAATACTCTTCATCCTCATTTATTTATATATCTCACATTCAGTGTAAAAATTATCACCATTAATATATTATTAAAATAATATATTTAAATGAATTATTTTATCAGAAAAAATAAAATATTAATTTTTAACAATTGTCACATTAAAATTTTTCTCCATCTATATCCACATAAAATCAATATTTTTCTCATCATATAAATCAATAATTATTCACAAATAATATTACAGAATCACAGTACTGGCAGCCAGACCGTTCCCAGGAAAGAGGGGGCTTTCCAATAAGGATCTCTTCCTTACTGGCGCGCAATTAGATGACCAAACCTCTCCTTAGACAGAACTTTCTAGACATTGCCAATAATGTTATCTAATAATATTATTAAGATAATATGAATTATTGCTCCGATAATAGAAAATACTGTGTAGTGACAATTATTAAAATAACAGTAATATAAAATATCAACGCAACAATTATTGAATCAATAAAATAAAATACTGAACAGTAATTACTGTAACAATTATTGAGTAATGCCTTCTTACGTAAAAATCAATAATTGGTGCAATACCGTGAGCTACTGTGCAACAACGCGTATTACTGTGTTTTAACCACCGGGTATTCCAACAGTGTTAACGGTAACAACTACGCCGTTATTTATAAACAACTTACTCTTGTCATTTTCTTCATCCAATCGCTTTCCGTTATGGGGCCCACAAAAGACTGCGCCGTCGTACGAATATTCTCCGACAGTAAGAATTTCCACGACCAAGCGAATATTCTCCGACAACAATGAATATTTTATAACCACTTGTGTATTTCGAAAAAAAATTCATATATCACCCTTAACTTTAACATTTATCAATTTAACCATTTACTAAATAGTAATTATAAGAAAAATTGAATACTTTTATTTCATAAAATTCGGGGTCTTACATTAACCAACTGAGTATAATAAAGAATGGAATAACAAAAAAAATCACCAGGCATGCGATAGACCGCACAGACATGTTATTCCAACAGAATAATAAATAACGGAACTAGGTCATGCGTAAACGCACCGACAGGATATTCCGACAGAATACTAAATAATGGAACCAGGTCTGGCGTAAACGTACAGACAAGATATTCCGACAGAATAATAAATAATGGAACCAGGTCCGGCGTAAACGCACAGACAGGATATTCCGACATAATAATAAATAATGGAACTAGGTTCGGCGTAAAACGCACAGATAGGATATTCTAACAGGAAAAAAAATTTGGAATCAGGTCCGGCGTAAAATGCACAGACATGATATTCCAACATAATAATAAAGAATGAAATAACAGAAGAATTTCACCAAGTATAGGGTAGCCCGCGTATACAGGTTATTCCAACAGAATAATAAATAATGGAATAACATAAGTTCTCTTCATGAATACAAAAGAAATAATACCCCTTACCGTAAAAGAAACTGAATATAAGAGTAGGGAAGTAGCAGAATACTTTTCTTATTTCTCTCTATAATTTATCTCTCTAGAGTTTCAGTGAATTCGTAAGAAAATAATGAAGGAATGAGCTTCTATTTATAAAAGAATGGACTGCATAGTAACTCATTCATGAACGGTCCAGATTGATTTACTTTTAATCGGACGGTCCATATTTAAAGCAAAATCTTTTAAATAAAATACATTATATATATAGCATGTGTTACAAATCTCACGGGATACACTCCCGTGATCTGATTCTCCTACCTACCCCAATTGTCAACAAAGTTGGCATATATGTATAATATATCATATAACAATAATAATGCTAATAACACTAATAATGCTAACTCCTTCCCGACCCTTTTTCTTCCACCAACCGAGACATCCCATTTTTTCACGAACATGTGGGCAACACTAGCCCCACTCATGCCCCCACCAATATATATATATATATTTATATATATATATATATATATATATATATATATATATATATATATATATATATATATACTAAATAACTTCCTACCGATTATTTTGAAAAATAGGTAAATGGGGTCCAACTAATAAGCAAAATTGAGTGACTTCTCACGTAAGCATCAATAATCAATACCGTGTGCTACTATGTAACCACGCGTATTACTGTACTTTTACTACCGAGTAGTTCAACAGTATTAATGGTAAAACTTTCGCCGTTATTTTCATAAAATATTTTTGTCATTTTCTCAATCCGACAATAATTCTGTTGTGGGGTCCACCAAAAATTGTACAGTCGTACGAATATTCCCTGACAAAAAGAATATTCCCCAACCAATCGAATATTATATAACAACTTGCATACTTTGCAAAATTTATAAATATTATCCAAAACTATAACATTATATCAAATTTACTCCATAATATTCAAAAATGATATTTATAAAAAAATTCATCTTTATTTATAAAAGTTGGGGTCTTACAACCTCCCCTTCTTATGAAATTTTGCCCTCGAAATTAGGGTACGTACCTGGTATGTCGAAGAGGTAAGGATACTTTGATTTCATTTCAGATTCTAACTCCCAGGTCATTTTCTCAACATCGTGGTTTCTCCACAAAACTTTAACTTGAGGTATAACCTTGGAGCGTAGAATATGTTCCTTCTTATCCAAGATTTGAACAGGAACCTCTTCATACGTCAAATCTTCCGCTATTTCGTCCGGTTCTAACTCTATAATGTAGTTTGGGTCTTTCACATATTTACGTAACATGAATATGTGAAAAACGTTATGAACACGAGACATACTTGGCGGTAAAACGAGTCTATAGGCCACAGTTTCTACTCGATCGAGGATTAAAAATGGGCCAATGAATCGAGGATTGAGCTTTCCTCTATTTTTAAATCTCGTAACTCCTTTCCATGGAGCAACACGTAAGAACACATGATCTCCAATATCGAATTCCATATCCTTTCGATGAAGATCAGCATAACTCTTTTATCGACCTTGTGAGGTTTTTATAAGTTGCCGGATCGTTTGAATCTTTTTCGTAGTCATACGTACCAACTTCGGTCCCAACAACGTTGCTTCACCCACCTCATCCCAGCATGGAGAACGACACTTTCTTCCATACAACGCTTCGAATGGAGTTATGTCAATACTTGCTTGATAGCTGTTGTTGTAGTAAAACTCTACTAATGGTAAGAACTTGTCCCAACTTCTCTTGAAATCAAAGACACAGAGTCTTAATAAATCTTCAAGAGTTTGAATAGTCCTCTATGATTGTTCGTCCGTCTAAGGATGATATACCGAACTAAATCGTAAATTCGTGCCCATAGCTTTTTGTAAACTAACCCAAAATTATGAAGTGAATCTTGGGTCTCGATCAGAAACTATGGATACTGACATACCATGCAATCTTACAACCTCGTTTATGTACATACGAGCAAGACGTTCAAGTGTATAAATTTCTCGTATAGGTAAGAAGTGAGCAGACTTGGTCAATCTATCAACAATGACCCAAATTGCATCTATGCCTTGAGAAACCTTGGGAAGATCGGTAACAAAATCCATGATAATGTGCTCCTACTTCCATTCTGGAATTTCAAGTGGTTGCAATGGACCTTTTGGTACTTGATGTTCCGCCTTGACTCGTTGACAAGTTAGATTCCTTGAGATAAACAGCGCTATCTCTCTCTTCATATTGCTCCACCAAAATGAATGACGAAGATCATGATATATTTTGGTACTCCCAGGATGGATTGTAAACGGTGTGTTGTGTGCTTCCATCATGATTTTATACTTTAAATCAGGGTTCGTTAGTAACACAAAGTCTGGAGTTGACTCGAAGTATTCCTTCTTCATCGATTCTTGCTTCCGGCATAGCACATTCTTGCACTTTCTTCCTCATACGCATCAGCTCCAGGTTTGTAGCTTGAGCAGCTTTAACTTTAGCGATTAAAGTCGGTTCTACTCGTATTTTCGTCATCATCACATGAGTCCTGGAGTCTTTAACTCTATCTCCATCCTTTGCAAGTCACACAAAATGGGCCTTTGCGTTGACAATATCGCACTCGTACCCGCTTATGATCTTCTACTCAATGCGTCAGCTACCACGTTCGCTTTTCTAGGATGGTATTGGATGGTATGATCATAATCTTTTAACAGTTCAAGCCAACGTCGTTGTCGCATGTTGAGTTCCTTTTGAGTGAAAAAATATTTGAGACTTTTATGATCCGTAAAGATATCCACTTTTTCCCATACAAGTAATGCCTCCAAATTTTAAGTGCGAAGACAACAGTTGCCAACTCTAGATCATGAGTAGGATAATTCCTCTCATATTCTTTGAGTTGTCTTGAGGCATAAGCTATGACTTTTCCATGTTGCATGAGAACACATCCCAACCCTTTGCCCGAAGCATCACTGTAGATGACAAATCCCTCCGAGCCAGATGGTATTATCAGAACAGGTGCTGAAATGAGTCTCCTCTTGAGTTCTTGAAAACTCTTCTCACATTCTTCGCTCCAACAGAACTTTGTACCTTTTCGAGTCAGCTGAGTTAATGGAGTAGTAATTCGGGGAAATTCTTCCACGAATCTCCGATAATAACCAGCTAAATCGAGAAAGCTACGTACTTTGGTCACTGATTTAGGTTGCTCCCAGCTTTGAATTTCTTCAATTTTTGCCGGGTTAACAGATATTCCATGACTTGATACTACGTGCCCAAGGAATGCTACTTCCTCAAGCCAGAACTCGTATTTTTTCAACTTGGCATAAAGCTTGTATTCACGAAGCTTTTGGAGTAACAGCCTCAAATGTTGCTCATGATCTTCACGGCTTTTGGAATAAATAAGGATGTCATCAATAAAGACGACCACAAAGTGATCCAAATATTTCTTGAATACTCGGTTCATCATATCCATGAAGGCAGCAGGAGTATTAGTCAATCCAAAAGATATGACTAAGAATTCATAATGCCCGTACCGAGTTCTAAAAGCTGTCTTTGGAATGTCATCTGTTCTAATCTTTAGTTGGTGATATCCGCAACGAAGATCAATCTTTGAAAAGAATTTGTCTCCTTGCAACTGGTCAAATAGGTCATCAATATGTGACAATGGGAACCTATTTTTGATGGTGACATGATTCAACTCCCGATAATCAATACAAAGTCGCATACTCCCATCTTTCTTCTTCATGAATAGAACAGGAGCACCCCAAGGAGAAGTACTAGGACGAATAAAGCCAATGTCTAACAATTCCTGCAGTTGGGTCTTTAACTCCTGAAGTTCAATAGGAGCCATTCGATATGGGGCTTTGGAAATGGGTTTTGTATAGGGTTCAAGGTCGATACAAAATTCAATTTCACGCTCTGGGGGTAGGCCAGGAAGTTCTTCAGGGAATATGTCAGGGAATTTAGTAACAATAGAAATATCATTCAAAACTGACGTATTTTTGTTTAGATCCGTGACATGAGCTAAGAAAGCTTGACATCCGTTTTTCAATAAACGAATAGCTTTATGGCTTGAGATGACCGTGATTGATTTTAATAGTTTGGTCGCTTGAATTCGCATAATAGGTTGATTAGAAATATGAAAGCTAACAACCTTACGAAAATAATTAATTTTTACATGATGAGTAGTTAACCAATCAATCCCTAGAATCACGTCAAATGTAAGTATTTTCAATGAAATAAGATCGACAGGTAATATGAGGGTACCGATTTGAACCAAACAAGACTTATAAACAGTGGATGTAATGAGGGTTTCTCCCAATAGAGTTTCCACAGATAAGTCAAAGTCTAAGTTCTCCGGAGTCAAATTTAATCGTTGAGCGCAAGTAGGAGAAATAAACGAATGGGTAGAACCGGTATCAAATAAGGTATAGACTTCGCTAGAGTTTATGATAAGCTTACCCGTGATGACCTCGTTCGGGTTCCTTGCTTTCTGGGAGGTCACTACAAATACTCTCCCTTGCACTACCGGCTTTGACTTTTTTGGGACGGCCTTTGGTGCCTCCATCCTAGCTGAACTTATCTTCGGTGAATGACAAAATCGGGCTAGGTGACCTTCTCTTCCATAATTATAACATGCTTTGGACGGCATCGCGCAGTTTGGACTGATGTGTCTCTCCCCTCCGCATTTGAAGCATATGATAGGTGGTCGTTCTCCTTTCTTAACAACGGGTGCTGGTGCTGACGTCTTTCCATCATTGTTGAATCTCCTCTTCTTGAAATGTCTATTCTTATTATTTTGGCCCTGATTACCACCAAAGTGGTTACCATTTCTGGCCTGTTGACTCCCTCCACGTTTGTTGTCACCGCTTCGATGACTGCTCTCACTGGTATTATCATTTTGCTGGCTGCTCTCTTTTGGTTGTGCTAACTCGTTATCGCGCTCCACTAACTGAGCCCTATTTACAACATCTGAATACAAACACAGTTTATGAGAAATAAGATGTTGACGTATCTCGGGTTTCAAACCTCCTAGAAACATCCGCGTCATTCTTTCCTCATTGTCAACCAAGTGAGACGCAAACCGGGACAACTCGGTAAACTTAGCTTCGTACTGCGACACGGTCATATTGTTATGCTCTAACTTGATGAATTCTACCTCTTTCATGTGACAAATACTTTCGAGAAAGTACTTGTCGTTGAATAGTTCTTGGAACTTCTCCCAAGACATCTTCAGTGCGGCAGGTTGAGTACGCTTTACCGATTCCCACCAGTAATCTGCCTCTCCTCGCAACATAAAGGTGGCAAAGGGAACCTTTTGCTCCTCGGAGCATCCCAAGACATCAAATATATTGGTGATCTGCTTTATCCACGTCTCCGCCTTAAGTGGTTTTGGTTCTCCAATAAACTCCAGTGGTCCCAGCTCCTTGAACTGTTTAGTGGTGACCGTCTGAGAGTTGCCAGTGTTTCCACCTGCATTTTGGACATGAGTCTCTCTTTCCTGATGTTGTAGGAATTACAGAAAGCTCCTAAATATTCCATCGTTCGCCATTTGGTCGGTGTTGTTGTTCATCTGAGGATTATTGCCTTCTTGATGCACATTATCCTGGGTGTTGATTTGTGGTGACTCAACAGTCTCCTGTGCTCCATTGATATTCTCAACATTCTCGGATGTCATTTTCAAATACTGCCACAAAACAAAGGTTAATTGACATGTAACATATTATCACTATACTCTGACCGACTAATTAAATACCAAATAAACTTAGGTAGGTCATACTAGCGAAGGAATTCCCCGTCTCTCCCCTCCTAGTTCTAGTCTCACATCTTAGCCAGGGATCATATCCCTAGGCTTTGATACCAACTATGACGCCCCCTAAAATAGGTATACATCACCTATTCTGAGCTGCCAAATACATGGTGCAGAATACAAACACAATCTTTAATATATAACAAGAAAGCTGTGAGTTTTAATACAAATACTGTCTTCTAGACAATATCCACTCTCAGAATAAGTACTCATTACATTTATTGTCACACTATTTAACAGAATAGTGAGGACTACAAATACTATCATCTGGATCGTCACTCCGTTCCCCGACTAGTCCCGACTATGTTCTCATTTCCTGAAGAGAACAATGAAAGAAAGGGTGAGCTCAACTAGCCCAATAAGAAATATTATGACTAAGATAATGCAGAATAAATTATCATTAGCCTTCAACAGTGTTAAACTGATACAATATAACACACATCAAGTTTAACTGCAGCGGAATAAGCAATTCATTAAAAGAGTCAAGTAGAGAATAAAATCTACTATCTTTTATGATTTAAAAGGTTTTTCATCACTTTTATCGCTGGGACTCAGCTTAATAAATAATCCACATCATCCATGCACTACGGCTAAGGATATTCATTAGTATCACAACCATAAATAATCCATGCACTACGGGCCAATGATATTCGTGTATTCATCAATGGTCATGATCATGCCAACAACTGTCCATCAATGCACTACGGGCCAATGAGGACTTTTACCACATCATTTGTAACATTACGGTCATGATTACACCGAATAATCCCTGGTTATAATCATACCAAATCCATCTATGTACTACATACCACATATGACTTTTAACAAAATATAAACATGAGGATGATGACAATGATATAAGAATTCAATAAAATAAGTTCAAGAATTAATTAATCCAGGAACCAATAACGTCCAAATTGTCAACATAATACTGCTTTGTGCAGTAAAATTCAAGAATGCTCAGAAGAATATTTCCATGAAAATATACTGGATGAAGCACAAATATCAAGGATATTCCACTAATTTTATGGGGTATAGAAGTCAAAACTTTAACCAACTGAGTATAATAAAGAATGGAATAACAAAAGAAATCACAGGCATGCGATAGACCGCACAGATAGGTTATTCCAACAGAATAATAAATAACGGAACCAGGTCATGCGTAAATGCACCGACATGATATTCCGACAGAATACTAAATAATGGAACCAGGTCCGGCGTAAACGCACAGACAGGATATTCCGACAGAATAATAAATAATGGAACCAGGTCCGGCGTAAACGCACAGACAGGATATTTCGACAGAATAATAAATAATGGAACCAGGTCCGGTATAAAACGCACAAACAGGATATTCTAACAGAATAATAAAGACTGAAATCAGGTCCGGCGTAAAATGCACAGACATGATATTCCAACAGAATAATAAAGAATGAAATAACAGAAGAATTTCACCAAGTATAGGGTAGCCCGCATATACAGGTTATTCCAACAGAATAATAAATAATGGAATAACAGAAGTTCTCTTCATGAATGCAAAAGAAATAATACCCCTTACTGTAAAAGAAACTGAATATAAGAGTAGGGAAGTAGCAGAATACTTTTCTTATTTCTCTCTATAATTTATCTCTCTAGAGTTTCAGTGAATTCGTAAGAAAATAATGAAGGAATGAGCTTCTATTTATAGAAGAATGGACTGCATAGTAACTAATTCATGAACGGTCCAGATTGATTTACTTTTAATCGGACGGTCCATATTTAAAGTAAATTTTTTTAAATAAAATATATTATATATATTTTAAATATATATATATATATATATATATATATATATATATATATATATATATAGCATGTGTTACAAATCTCACGGGATACACTCCCGTGATCTGATTCTCCTTCCTACCCCAATTATCAACAAAGTTGGCATATATGTATAATATATCATATAACAATAATAACACTAATAATGCTAACTCCCTCCTGACCTTTTTTCTTCCACCAACCGAGACATCCCATTTTTTTACCAACATGTGGGCAACACTAGCCCCACTCATGCCCCCACCAATATTATATATATATATATATATATATATATATATATATATATATATATATATATATATATATATATATATATATACTGAATAACTTTCTACCGATTATTTTGAAAAATGGGTAAATGGGGGTCCAACTAATAAGCAAAATTGAGTGACTTCTCACGTAAGCATCAATAATCAATACCGTGTGCTACTATGTAACCACGCGTATTACTGTACTTTTACTACCGAGTAGTTTAACAGTATTAACGGTAAAACTTCAGCCGTTATTTTCATAAAATATTTTTGTCGTTTTCTCAATCCGACAATAATTCTGTTGTGGGGTCTACCAATGATTGTACCGTCGTACGAATATTCCCTGACAAAAAGAATATTCTCCGACCAATCGAATATTATATAACAACTTGCGTACTTTACAAAATTTATAAATATTACCCACAACTATAACATTATATCAAATTTACTCCATAATATTCAAAAATTATATTTATAAAAAAATTCATCTTTATTTATAAAAGTTGGGGTCTTACATATCTATTTCTGTACTGCCATGTTAGGATGCATACTTTAGACTTTATATGTTTTATTTTCAGTATTATGGTGCAGTCGTTTTGAACTGCAGGATTATCAAGATTATGCTTTAAATTTTTATGCCATGAACTATTTTTGGTTTTTATTATTTAATGTTTTGTTTTTTTTATCAGCATGATTGTGGTTTATAGCCATCTTTTTGGGGCTTTTACTGATTTGATGCTTGTGCCATCTGAATGGCCTTGTTACCCTATTTGGAGCTGCTATTTAGCAAGGGTTATAGTTATCATTAATTTTTGTTTGTGGCTGATGACGTGCGTCAAGTATCTATGCCTATCTCTTAGAGTCGTGTCAAGCATGTATGAGCTAGGAGTTGTTCAATTGATAAGTTTAGACTGTTATTGATCCGTCTTTCTTAGCACGCACCGACCAACTATTTTTAACTAGTTATTTTTCAAATTTAGTTGGCGCATTTATTGCTTTGAGAATTTGTTCACTCTTATAAACTTTCATTTGTACAAGGTAATAAAAGACTTAGACGTTTATACAGTTTTGGATCATGGATTCTACCATGTTGACATATAAAAAGAGAAAAGAAAAGAAAAATGTATGAAAATAGAATAAAAATAGAAAAGAAGAGTTTGTATATCGAAAGTTTTTACGATGGGTCGAAATGGAGCGTAAAATGCACTCGGCCATAAACGCAGGGTCGATATCGAGATGGAGCGTAAAATGCACTCGCTGAGTAATCTTTGTTTTGTTATAAAATCTCAATGGCTTATGTTGATTATGGGGCCTTTACTGCTCGAGTTATTATATTCATAGGGGTGTTCTACACCTAGTGCCCTAAAGTCGTCTAGCTTGGGACTCACTGATCAAAAGCTCATTCATGGGTAGTTCTGAATAGCCTAAGGTAATTAAGTACTGTCCGAGTCAAATTTTACTGTCGTCATGCTAGAGTGTTTTGATCTTCTCCTGCATTTGCATCTTATTCTTAATGCTTGTTGAATGTTTAAGTTACAGAGTGTGCATTATTGGTATTAGCAATCGACTGTGCGAGCTTATTTGAGCTCTGATTAGTTAGGACGGTTGGTCTCCACACACACACAGAGAGAATGGATCGAATACAGTCTTATGCTTAAAATTGAATGAACCCTTATTCATATCTGTGTTTGCCCTATTCTCTGGGAGTGGCTATGATCGAGCTTTGAAGCCATGATACTACTATATTGTTTTAGTTTTCTTTCGCGTGTGTTTTATTAGTAGTGTTGTCTTTGATAGTTTGCTCGAGGACAAATAAAGACTTAAGTTTGGGGGCATTTGATGGGTGAGATTTATACCCGCGAATTGGATACTTTATGACTTAAATAGTTGCCTGTTCTCGTATATTTTATATGTTTATTGTGTTGTTGTGATTAATCGATGAATTACAGAGCTTTACAGGTGTTTTCTAGCATTTAGGGGCAAAACAGTCATTTTCTATACACTGGCGCCGCAGCGCCAATGCCCAATGTTATTCTTGCACCGCGGCGCCACTTCCTAGTCTCTGCTGACATCACCTTCGCGCCGCAGCGCCATTGTTTCTTCTTTGGCTCGCGCCGCAGCGCGAGCTCCAGTTTTTCAAGCTAATGTGGCGCTGCAGCGCCAAGCATAGGCTTAATGCCCGCGCCGCGGCCCCACCTCCGGTGTCCAGGCAGAGAGGGCTTGTGTTTGACCTAGCTTAAGGGAGAAGAGATATAAAACACAAGAAGCTCTGCATTTGATATACGAGACATCCTATATCATATTTTTCCATAGTTTTAGCTTAGCTTAGATTTTCTTTTGTATTTTCTCTCTCTAGTTCTTAGTTGATGTCTGTAAATATAGTTAAGGTAGATTTAGGGAGAAGTTTGTATTTCTTTGGAGCACAAAAGCGACGAGCAACACGGAGTGGAAAGCTTGATTTGAGCGATTTGATTAGAGACTGAAGGGGCTTTGACAGAGTTTCTTCTATCCATTTATCTTCTCTATGATTGTAATCTATAAATATTGTCTTTATTGCTACTTGTATTTGGTTTATTAAATATGAACTGATTATTGGCTCTAAGGTTATAATGGATCCCTTTGTTATTTGAATTGACTGTCTTTATCTCTTTGGTTGGCACCATATGATTTGGATTGATATATTTGTGCTTTATGATTCTCGCTAAGATATTAGTGATGATTTTGGTAATCTGCATGATATCGACAGAAGAATTGTAGATTTACACCTAAATATATTAGCATGTAATTGTGGGTTTCGACTGCATAAGTTGTGCGTAGAATAGACATATCTCTGTGCGCCACGTGCGACCTGATAGAGAACTTATGCTTAAATCCTTGTTATGATTAATTCGCATAGACATATGTAGGATTGCATCTAGCTTGGACGTTCTTTTCTGTTCTATTCCCTTTTTGGTGGATCTGGAGAGGATATGTTTGTGCATACCTCGACAGAGGTGCATTAGCACCTGTGTGTTCTCGGTCGATAAATTGTCGTGACCATTAAGACCAAAGAGAGATAGGGTAGCTAGTTTGATGAAACATAACGCGCCAGGTGTTCGACAGAATGCCTGTGTGGGGGTGAAGTTGTGACCTTAGCTTGTAATTCCTTAGATTTCCATTCGTTATCCAATTACTTTCTTTGTTAATTAGTATAATTAGATTAATCACACTTCCATTTACTGCTGTTCGAATAAGACTCTAGCGATTCAAAGTCGGTACTTGGTAAATATTAGTCATAATTCCTTGTGGGTACAACACTCTCATTATCACTGTATTACTTGTTAGACCGCGTATACTTGCGCGTGTTTAGTGATCGGCATTCCGACCAATACTCCACATATCGCAGAACGACCCTATATGTCGTAGAATTTCTCCACTGATTGTAGAGTAACTTTGTTGATCGTAGAATAACCTCTCAGACCATATAATAGCTTATTCAATTCGTAGAGTGACTGTAAATTGTAGGACATTTCTTAAGAATGACTAAACACTAAAATTTCTATTTCATACTTGTTTAAACACTTTCAAACCCTTGTTAAAGCTAAATCAAGTATGTACACAGTATGGTAAATTTTGGATTGTAATATTCATGAATTGGAAAAGCTAAAGAAGATAATGGAGATAAAACCTAACAACTGTATGCATTGTTATGTACTTATATGATGTGAGTAACTCAGGAGTATTAAAAGAACTAAGGGAGGCTCGATAAAAGAGTCATCTTATTAATAACATATAATTACATAAATAATTCAAGTATGACGGTCTATTATAAATTATAAATGGGAGAGTATTACAGTTAGGTCTACGTAGATTATTATGTGGTTTCGACAAGGATTAATTATTAGGATGACTTATGGTTAATGTCGGTTATCCAAAGAGCATAATCGTAGTGTTAAGAAAGCAGCAGATCAGGCAAGTTCCCTAACTTTCATAACTTTGTATATTGTTCGAGTTTCGAATTGTTGCTATATCAACTATATAATATTGAGAAAATATTTATACTCGTATGAATAATTATTCATATTTCAAAATTCGAATTAAACTTTGTATCTCGAATCATGTTGCGAGTTTGAACTTATCGTTCTTAAACGTATTGAGAAAGGAGTCCTAGCCATTTGATTCAGATAGATAAATATCTATGAGTTAGAAAGCTATCCAAACCAATTGCTTTGGTGCAAAATCTTATAAATCTACTGAGATGAACAACCCTTTTAGAAGGGAAAATTTTATATTATCGGGGAACCGACGTTCACACAATAAACATGTTTAAATGTTATAAATAATGTAGGGTACTTTAGGCTGATCACATGTTGTACTTATTTATATTGAATTGTCAGTCAAATAATGTTAATTCTAACAGAAGTTCTTAGTCCATAGTGACTGCTCCGTGTTTAATTTTCTTTAAACCTTAAAGTATTGAAACCTTTGAATTTCGTTGAACATCTTTCAGTCCATATATACTTTTATTTCGATTCAAAGGTTAGATTTGGAACAATTGATATTCTTGTTTCCAACATTATTCTTTAAATTCTTGAACTATCATTTACTGTTATACCCTGGAGATCATGAACTTTATATACCTTTAGACCCTTATTGCTATATTACTTGCTGGAAAAATTTGTTGCTCATTCTTGCTTTCCTAAAATATTTCAGTTAAGGCAGAGCATGGTAGTACCTCAGCCAAGGACAAAGGCAAGGGCAAGGCTATGGAATAGCTTTAGTCCTTTATGTTAGATGTAATTACTATGTTGTAATAAGACCTATTTAATAATGTATTAAATTATGATTAAACTTAAGTTATGTAATATGTTTTAGTAACGGTTGGGAGACCTTGGGACTAGAATAATTATATTAAATCAATGTAAATTATTCTATTATTTCGCTGTAAGAATTATTAGTATGTTATTAGTGTTAGATCGTGAAACACCGAATTCGGGACATTAGTGCCTGAATTTGGGGGCGTTACAGGTTGGTCTTATTTTATTTTGATGTTCTAATGAACTTTATTTGTTGGTCTTATATTATGGTTGTAGGATGACAGATATGAGAGGACCTAGTAGAGTGGTACAGGAGAAGCCACGAGACATACATGTGGTGTTTGAGTCACCATTGGTAGCTGAGCCCATTTCGGCTATGGCCCCTGTCGAAGATGAGGATGACGAGGAGATGGAGTCCGATCTAGAGGAAGATCCTATGGAGGAGAAGCTCGTGGGGGATTTCGATGAGACCACCTTCGAGGACTGGATGTTGGGAGAATATGAGGAGCAAATCCTAGAGTTAGGATATAGAGTTGGGGAGCTAGAGTTTGAGGTTCAGGAGAGGCAAACCCAAATACAAAAGCTAAAGGATGAGGACCATAAAAGGAAGTTTGAGATGCAGGAGATAGAGGTAGAAATTGCATATTGCAAAGAAGCAAGAACACAACTAAGAGCTCTAGTATACCATTTGTTGGCTAGGAATGCGAAATTGGTAGGGAAGCTAGAACAATCCGAGGAGTGGGAACTAAATGAAAAGACCGAGAAAGAAGCTCTTCGCACACTGCTGGAGATGGAGGTCATGGAAAGGATTCACTTCAAAGAAAAGTGGGAGGGAGCCAATGATAAGGCTAATGACTTAGAGGATGAGGTGAGATGAAAAAAGAAGAAGATGAATAGGATGGGCTACGCTTTTCGTATGGCCTTAGAGAGATGGATCGATGCTGTGTACCATTATTCAGCAGAGCAGAGACAAACCCATTACACTATGAGTAAAGATATGATGGCACACATGGGACGGGTTGGGTATAAGAGCGCAGTGGAGCGCGGGATGTTGGGCTAGGGTATATGTATACCAGTCTAGTAGTAGTAGTTGTATCTATGTATGTATTGTTAAATCCCATCTTTTGTGAAAGGTGCGGGATAGTTTATGTGAACCCCATGTTTTGTTAGAGGAGTAGTATGTTGGTTTTCCCCCATCTTTTATTATATTAGGGGATATGTGATAGCTTATAAGTGGGTTATATACCTATGAATCAGCTTCTAATTCGAGCTTAAACTGTGTTAATTCTTTATTTTTATGTTTCATTTTTACTTGTTTAGTGTTGTTTTGTGTTTAGGTGTGGTGGAGTGGCAATTGGACTTAAAGGGTGGAATTATGGCGAAATTGGGCAAGTTTAGGCTTTCTCTATACAAAACCCGCCGGGGCGGGGGGTGCTGGAAAATTAACAGGAAGGTAGCCCGCCGGGGCGGGCAATTTACAAAACAAAACCTCCGCCGGGGAGGGGGTACGGGAAACGCAGTGTCCTGTTCCTTTTGAAATGCTGCAACAACGTGAAAGCTAGTGATTGGAATGACTTGGGACTTAATTGTGCATGGAAGTAGAGTCAGAATATATGTCTTGGCTTATAATTAATAACAAACAACAAGATGAAGGGGGATACAAGCGAATTAACATCATTGAAGACAGATTTTTAAGAAAGAGCATTGGAGGAAGATTTTGAAGGAGATTTCACGATAATTGCATATTAAGGCTAGAGAGAAGGGTGGTTATGGATTTATTCTTCTTCTTCTGTTTAATATTTGTAATTGGGATGATGTTTACTTTGATTAATTCAGTTTTTATTTCAATTATGATGAACTAAATTCTTTATTAGGCTTATAACGGATCTTTGGGTGGAACGATGATTGTGTAATCTTAGATTTTTAGTTTAATAAGTTATCTTTCAGTTTATCTATATTGATTTGTGATTAAATTTATAAATTGATTGATCACCAATTTTATGTGGATTTGTATGGATTCGAGAGAGGAAATACGAGTCTAGACTTAGTTAATATAGCATGTGTTCTTGAATTATGTGAATGAATGGAATCTTGATGAATGTTAGGGTAGAGATATGCCTAGCGTCGCATGTAATCTGATAGAGAACTTGAACTTAAACCTTCTTTGATTGTAATTCACATAGAGATATAGTAAGTTAGTTAATTAAGGTGTTTAACATAATTCCATCTAAATTTGTGGATTTGAGTTAATATGGTATTAGTGCATTGAGAGGTGGCTAGTTCTACTTGAGTGTTCTTTATTAATAAATTGAGATAGTGAATTAAACTGAAATAAGGTGTAATAATCAGAGTGATGCTTAGAGTGAAGTTGTAAGCCTAATTCTCCAATATTTGTCTGAAATTTCAGTTTTTAGGGGTTGTTGATTGTTTGGTATTCTTAGTATTTTTAATATTTTTAGTTATAATTCTTAAATTGGATAGTTTAATAAAATTTAGATTAATAGAAAATTGGTAATTGTGAGGGTTAGTTTCTTGCTAATCTCTGTCGGAACGATACTTGACTTATAAACTTGCTAATCTCTGTCGGAACGATACTTGACTTATCACTTTATTACTTGTTGGCCACGTATACTTGCGTGTGAGCGTATATAGATTTTACCCAACAAGTTTTTGGCGCCGTTGCCTGGGACTAGTATAGATTTAATAATTTTTACAATATCAGTTTAATTAGTCCAATTTTACTTAAACATTTTTTCTTTTTGTTTTGTTCTTTCTATTTTAGGTTCTTGAAGTCGGTTTATGCAAACTCGGTCCAAAAACCGAGACTTTCTTCCTTTTGAGGACGATATCGAGAAACGGTTTCAGAGGCTAAGTAAGTAGATAAAGGACACGAGGAAAGATTCTGAGAATTTTGAAAAAGAGGAAGTAATGGCTACTGAAGACCAGAAAGCGTTGAGAGATTTTGCTACTCCTAAGTTGACTGAGCTTCAGTCGAGTATCACCAGGCCAACGATTGCTGCAAACACGTTTGAAATCAAGCCTGGGACTATTCAGATGATCCAAAACTCAGTTCAGTTTGGGGGACTTACAAATGATGATTCGAATGAACATTTGGTCAGCTTTTTGGAGATATGTGACACTTTCAGATACAATGGGGTGTCGGATAAGGCAGTTAGACTTCACTTGTTCCTATTCACTTTGTGGGACAAGGCGAAGATTTGGTTACACTCACTACCGTCGGGATCAATAACTATATGGGAAGACCTAGCTCAAAAATTTCTAGCCAAATTTTTCCCACCAGCAAAGACTGCGAAAATGAGGAACGAGATTACTATGTTTGAACAACAGCATGGCGAATCATTATATGAGGCAAGGGAGAGGTACAAGGAATTGCTCTGAAAATACCCACATCACGGATTACCAAAATGGCTGCAAGTGAACACATTCTATAACAGTTTGAACGGGAATCTAAGGACGAGTATCGATGCAGCTTCGGGTGGAGCATTTATGACTAAGAGCTATGAGGAAGCGTATGAGTTAGTTGAGATAAAATCAGCTAATAACTTCCAGTGGCCTACGTCGAGGATGACATAACCTAAGGTAGCTGGGATTTTAGAGGTAGATGGAGTAACCGAGTTGGCAGCACAGATTGTTGCCGTATCAAAGAAAATGGATACTCTTACGGGTGCACAACCACATCAGGAGGCATATATATGCGAGTTATATGTTGGAGAACATCCTACAGAGCAGTGTGTCATCAACCCAGCATCAGTTCAGTTTGTGGGCAGCTATATCAGGATACCGCCACCGAATATGTATCGAAATGCCTACAACCCGGGGAATAGGAACCATCCTAATTTTTCATGGAGCAACAATCAAAATCAGCAAGCTCTACGACAATCTTATCCCTCGGGGTTCCAGAATCAACATCAACAAACAACTCAACATCAAGAGAGAAAAATAGATTTAGAAGAGTTGTTGTCGAAGTATATAACGAGCAACGAGGCAGTTATGAAGTCACAAGCAGTAGCCATCAAGAATCTAGAAAATTAGATGGGACAGCTTGCCTTAGCATTAAATAATAGACCACAAGGGACTCTACCAACTGACACAGAAAGGAATCCGAAGGAAAATCACGAGCAGTGTCAGGCAATCACTTTGAGAAGTGGAAAACATTTAGATAGGGAAATTGCAGAATATTTAGTTACAAAAGATGACAAAGTTGATGAAAACAAAGTGGTTAAAGAGATACAGGGTGAGGAAAAGCAAGTTGAATAGATAAAGTCAGATGATAAGCCAGTTGTGTATCCTCCACCGTCGTTTCAGCAGAGAGTCCAAAAATATAAATTAGACAAGCAATTCGCTAAATTTTTAAAAGTTTTTAAGAAACTTCATATTAACATCCCATTCGCATAAGCCTTAGAGCAGATGCCTAGTTATGCCAAATTTATGAAGGGTATTCTGTCTAGGAAAAAGAAGTTGGAAGATTTTGAAACTGTGGTATTAACAGAAGAGTGTAGTGCAGTGTTATAGCGAAAGTTACAGCCAAAGTTGAAAGATCCGGGGAGTTTTACCATTCCGTGCACAATTGGGAACATGGCGTTCAACAAATGTTTATGTGACTTGGGGGCAAGTGTGAACCTTATGCCATTATCAGTATACACCGAATTGGGTTTACCAGCTCCGAAACCAACCAATATATCTCTACTGTAAGACCCCAAAATTTATGAATAAAGATTTAATTTTCTCAAAATATTTTTTAAGTATTATGGTGTGGATTTGATATAATATTATGGTTGTAGGTAGTATTTATAAATTTTATAAAGTAAGCAAGTGGTTATAAAATATTCGATTGGTCGGGAAATATTCTTTTTATCTAGGAATATCCGTACGACGGCACAATCATTAGTGGACCCCACAACGAAATTATTGTCGGAATGAGAAAACGACAAAAATATCTTTTTACAAAAATAGCAGTGTAGTTGTTACCGTTAACACTGTTGGAATACCCGGTGGTTAAATACAGTAATACGCGTTGTTGCACAGTAGCACACAGTATTGCACCAATTATTGATTCTTACGTAAGAAGGCACTACTCAATAATTGTTACAATAATTACTATTCAATATTTTATTTTATTGATTCAATAATTACTACGTTGATATTTTATATTATTGTTGTTTCAATAATTATCACTACACAGTATTTCCTATTATCAAATTAATAATTCATATTATTTTAATAATATTATTAGATATCATTATTGGCAATATCTAGAAAGTTCTGTTAAGGAGAGATTTGGTCACTTAATTGCGCGCCAATAAGGAGAAATCCTTATTGAAAAACCCTCTCTTTCCTGGGAACGGTCTGGTTGTCAGTATTGTAATTCTGTAATATTATTTGTGAATAATTAATTATTAATTTATATGATAAGAAAAATATTCATTTTATGTGGATATAGATGCAGAAAATTTTTAATGGGACAATTGTTGAAAATTGATATTTTATATTTTCTGATAAAATAATTCATTTAAATATATTATTATATTTTAATAATATGATAATGGTGATATTTTTATAATGAATATGTAATATATGAATAAATGAGGAGCAATAGTATTTTTATTACAAAAAATGTTTAACACATGTTTTGTGTGTTGGTGGACCCTAGTTTTGACTGAAATTTGATTATAGCCTGCAAAATCGCTCGTATGTGGATTTCGGTCATTTTTCGTTTGGAATTTAGAAAAACTTAAACTTACAAAGTTGTAAAGAATTGAATTTCCTATAGAATGGACATAAGATTCAATTTTTTCTGATAAAATGGCTATTTATTATGAATTATTGAAGTTCCGGAATATTGGGTCTAAATTGATTTTGTTGTATTAAATGATAAAAACATGCTTTGTGTGTTGGTGGGTTCCACTGGTTGGTGAAAGATGCTGAAATCAGATTTCAAGTGTGCGTAGGAAATTTTTTTGAAAATATTATTATTTTATTAAATTTTCTGCTTTGGTGTTCTAAGCATTTTTCTATAAACAGAGTGTTTAGGTTAGAATTGAAAATCACACCAGAAACTGAAGTTTTCTCTCTCTATATTATCAAGCGTATTTTTGTGAGTATTTCAATACTTTGAGTGTTGTTATACGGTGCAAGTTTCCTTCAGCGTTATATCTGATATTCCAGCTAGAAGTACTATTCTTTTGAAGTAAGGGATGTTATTTTCTTCGTAAATGATATTATTTTCTTCAATATCTTTATGCCGAATTATTGATATGAGTTTTATTGTGGAATTTCTATCTTTTTATGTCGGGATTACTATTCACGTATACGACACTATTCACGTATACGATACTATTCACGAATACGACACTATTCACCAAAAAATAAAATATTCTCTTTTTCGTCCCAGATGTCTATTATGGTTACTATCATTGATTGTATTCATGTTTTGATCTTCATTCTATACTTGTTTTGTTAAAATTTTAGCTTCTATACTCCATGAAATTAGTAGAATATCCTTGATATTTGCGCTTCATCCAGTATCTTTTCATGGAAATATTATTCTGAGCATTCTTGATAAGTTTTAACTTTTTCATGCCAGAGTACTATGCACGGGGTTACTATTCTCGAATTACTATTCACGGGATACTATTCACTCAAGTACTATTCACCCGGGGTACTATTCATGATAAAAATTGATTCGTTTTCGGTCCAAATTATTTTTGGTACAATATTATTCTTGAATTTTATTCACAAAGTAGTATCATGTTGACAATTTAGACGTTATTGATTTCTGGATAAGTTAAATTATAAATCTTTAAAAATTTATCCTTGAACTTGTTTTATTGAATTCTTATATCATTGTCATCATCCTCATGTTTATATTCTGTTGAAAGTCATCTGTGGCCTGTAGTGCATAGATGGACTTGGTATAATTATGTCTAGGGATTATTCGATATAATCATGACCGTAATATTACAAATGATGTGATAAAAGTCCTCATTGGCCCGTAGTGCATTGATGGACAGTTTTTAGTATGATTATAACCATGGATTCTCTTCGGCCGAGGGTGCAAAGATGAATTATTTTATGGCATGATCATAACCGTTGATGAAAACATGATTGTCTTTGGCCCGTAGTGTATGGATAATTTGTGGTCGTGATACTAAATAATATCCTTGGCCCGTAGTGCAGGGATGATTCGATGATGTGGATTATTTTTTTTAGCCGAGTCTCAACGACAAAATTGATGATAAATCTTTTAAATCATAGAAGATTGTAGATTTCATGTTCTACTTGGCTCTTCTAATTGATTGCTTGTTCCGCTGCAGTTAAACTTGATGTCTATTGTATTTTATCAGTTTAACACTGTTGAAGGCTAACGATAATTTATTCTGCATTATCTTAGTCATAATATTTCTTACTGGGCTAGTTGAGATCACCCTTTGCTTTCATTGTTCTCTTCAAGAAATGAGAATATAGTTGGGACTAGTCGGGGAATGGAGTAACGGTCCAGATGGTAGCATTAGTAGTCCTCACTATTTTGTAAAATAGTGTGACAATAAATGTAATGAGGACTTATTTTGAGTTTGAATACTGTCTAGAAGACAATATTTGTATTAAAACTTACAGCTCATGTTGTATAATTAAGTTTGTATTTGTATTCAGTACCATGTATTTGGCGACTCAGAATGGGTGATGTATACCTATTTTGGGGGCATCACATCTACAGTTGGCAAATAGGTCAGTCATGTACCCAAGAGGCATTGTAGAGGATATTTTGGTCAAGGTAGACAAATTCATATTTTCCGCGAACTTCATAATTCTGGATTTTGAGGAAGATAAGAACATCCCATTCATCCTAGGGAGATCGTTTTTGGCTATGGGTAGGACATTCATCGATGTGCAAAAAGGAGAATTAACCATGAGGGTCCAAGATCAGGAAGTAAAGTTCAACGTATTCAAAGCCATGAAGTTCCCTATGGATGAAGAGGAATGTTTCAAGATAGATGTCATTGATCAGATAATCAATGAAGACATGGTTAAAAGTTTGGCTAATGATCCATTAGAAACTACACTACTGGGGGATGAAGATTTAGATGATCCAGAGTCTGTAGATTATTTTCATATGCTGGATTCCTTGCCACAAGTTAGTAGATTCAACGCACCATTTGAGCCATTACACATGGAAGAGAAAGACACGGCAAGGATGAAACCTTCATTGGAGGAGCCACCTACACTTGAGCTTAAGCCACTTCCTAAACACCTCATGTATACATATTTAGGCAATTCTAATACTTTACCTGTTATTATTGCTTATGCGCTTAACGAAATGCATGAAAATAGTTTGCTGAGAGTGCTTATAGAATACAAATCGGCTATAGAATGGACAATTACAAATATCAAGGGAATCAGTCCATCTTTCTGCATGCACAAAATTCCCATGAAAGAGGATTCAAAGCCAACAGTGGAACAACAAAGGCGGCTAAACCTGATCATGAAAGAAGTGGTGAAGAAAGAGATTCTGAAGTGGCTGGATGCGGGAATTATCTACCCAATTTCAGACAGTTCTTGGGTCAGTCCCGTTCAATGTGTGCCGAAAAAGGGAGGAATGACCGTAGTAAAGAATGACGACAATAAATTAATTCCGACGAGGACAGTGACCAGTTGGAGGGTTTGCATGGACTACAGAAAGCTGAATAAGGCAACCCACAAAGACCACTTTCCTCTACCTTTTATTGATTAGATGTTGGATAGATTAGCGGGGAACAAATTTTACTGCTTACTGGATGGGTATTCGGGATATAATCAAATAGTCATTGCTCCTGAAGATCAAGAGAAGACCACTTTCACGTGCCCATAAGGCACCTTTACATTCAGGAAAATGTCTTTTAGCTTTGTAATGCACCCGCTACCTTCCAACGGTGTATGATGGTCATCTTCTCAGACATGGTGGAGAAAAATGTGAAAGTCTTCATGGATGACTTTTCTATCTTTGGGGATAGTTTTGATGTCTGTTTAGAAAACTTGGTCATGGTTTTAAAGCGATGCGTAGAGACAAATTTGGTGCTTAACTGGGAAAAGTGCCACTTTATGGTCGAAGAAGGAATAATCTTGGGGCACAAGGTTTCGGCGAAGGGATTAGAGGTTGATAGAGCAAAGTTGGAAACCATTGAAAATCTACCACCACCAACTTCAGTAAAGGGAATCCGTAGCTTTCTTAAACATGCCGGGTTCTATAGGAGATTTATAAAAGATTTTTCTAAGATTGTAAAATCGTTGTGCAGTCTCTTAAAGAAAGATATAGTTTTCAAGTTTGATGAGGATTGTAAGTTAGCATTCAAGCAATTGAAGAAAAAGTTAACTACAGCTCCAGTTATTGTCGCACCGGATTGGAATATGCCTTTTGAGTTAATGTACGATGCAAGCGACTATGCGGTAGGGGCCATTTTAGGTCAACGCCGAGATAAGATCTTCTACGCCATATACTATGCAAGTAAAACCCTTACGGATGCCCAATTGAACTACACAACTACATAAAAGGAGTTACTTGCAGTAGTATATGCCTTTGATAAATTTTGGGCATATTTAATTGGGACAAAGGTTGTGGTTTATACGGATCACTCGGCAATCTGATATTTAATTTCGAAGAAGGATGCTAAGCCTTGACTTATTAGATGGATCCTCCTTCTACAGGAATTTGATTTAGAAATAAAAGATAGAAAGGAGACAGAGAATCAAGTAGCAGATCATCTTTCTCGGCTGGAAAATTCGGGTAAAGATGAAGAGGATAAGTGTGTAATTAATAAGTCATTCCCGGACGAACAACTGTTTGGAGTCAATGCAGAATTTTTGTGGTACGCGGATTTTGCTAACTATCTGATGAGCAACATCCTTCCCCCCTGATCTTACACGTCAACAAAAGAAGAAGTTCATGCATGACGTCAAATGGAACATGTGGGATGAACCATACCTATTCAAACAGTGTACCGATAAGATGATTCGAAGGTGTTTGCATTACAGTGAGGTGAAGAATATATTGCATGAGTGTTATGCATCTGCATACGGGGGACATTATGGAAGTGGGAGAATAGCGGCGAAAGTTCTTCAAGCAGGGTTTTATTGGCCTACAATATTTAAGGATGCCCACCAGTTTGTGAAAAGCTGTGATAGATGTCAAAGGGTGGGTAACATATCGAAAAGGAATGAGATGCCACTACAAACTATACTGGAAGTTGAAATTTTTGATGTATGTGGCATAGATTTTATGGGGCCATTTCCTTCATCGTTCAATAATCAGTACATCTTTCTTGCGGTTGACTATGTATCAAAATGGATTGAAGCCGTAGCACTCCCCACAAACGATGCCAAAGTGGTTCTTAAGTTCTTGCAAAAGAATATTTTTACAAGATTTGGCACGCCAAGAGCTATTATAAGTGATGAGGGTAGTCACTTCTGCAACAAATCGTTTACAGGTCTTTTGGCAAAATATGGGGTCAATCACCGAGTGGCTACATCATATCACCCCCAAACAAGTGGGCAAGCTGAGGTTCCGAACAGGGAGGTGAAAAAAATCTTAGAGAAGGTAGTAAACCCTATCAGAAAAGACTGGTCTCTCTGATTGGATGATGCATTATGGGCTTACAGGACTGCTTACAAGACGCCAATTGGGATGTCACCATATCAGTTGGTCAATGGGAAAGTATGTCACCTACCTGTCGAGTTACAACATAAAGTCTACTGGGCAATTCAGAAGCTCAACTTCGATCAAACAGTAGCAGGTGAAAAGAGGCTACTTCAATTGAACGAACTCGACGAATTCAGACTACAAGCCTATGAGAACTCGAAGTTGTATAAAGAAAAGGTCAAGAAATGGCACAACCAAAAAATCTTGTAGAGAACGTTCGAACCGGGACAATCAGTACTATTGTTCAACTCAAGATTGCGGTTGTTCCCAGAAAAACTAAAATTGGGGTGGTCGGGTCCATTCACTATCAAGAGGGTTTTCCCACATGGCGCAGTTGAGCTATATAATAGGAATCCTTTGGAGACGTTTAAGGACAACGGTCATCGGTTAAAACATTATTGGGGTGGTGAATCCAACACAGATGTCATCGCAATCACACTTTCCAACGCACCATAAACAGCGAGTAGTCAGGCTGAAAGACTTAAAATCAAGCGCTAATTGGGAGGCAACCAATTTTACTTTTATTCTAAATATTTTTATTCATGCTAGTCAAATTGTAGTTTAGAATAATAATTAGTATAGAATAAGTTCATTAAGTAGTTAGTTAAGTTATACCTCTTAGATAATCTAACCTTACATGCTTAATTTGCTAAATATTAACTTATTTTCATGTTTTAATGATTTTTCAGGTACTTAAGAAGCGAATGGACATGAAAAGGATGCAAAGAATGGGAAAATTAAAGTCAACTAGAAGAAGGCATGCCCGCTGGGGCAGGCTTTTTGTGAATGAACCCCTTGTTAGGTTTGTAATATTTATGAACGCAATCAAATTGCACAAAATAAGCGAAAACGTGGTAAAACAGAGTTTTAAAATTTTACAAACCATATACCCGGATCAACTTTTATGCACAATTATTAATTAAACAAAAAGATAAAGAACAAGAATCATACCCTTGAAGATTCGAGCTTCCTCAGGTACAAGTTCACCTCCAAATCCTTTCGCGTTCAACTTGAATCTACCGGGTTTGGTTCCTTCCCTTGATCAACGTTAGTCACCCAAGTGCTTAGCCTCTAGAGGCGATCCACCAAGGAAGAAGAAAGATTCAAGAAGATGAGTATTTGGAAAAACTCTAGTTTTTCTATCTCTCATAGAAAAAAGTGTACTCTCCCAACTATTGGAATTATATATTCACGTATTTTTGTAAAAGTGTCAACCCCCCACCCATAATAAGACTCCTCTTATTTATAGATGTAGGCAACCTTCCTTAACAATTAAGGAATTAGGTTTTATTTTAATTAATTAAACTCCTTTAATTAATTAGGCTCCCAATCTTATTAGGATTAATTAATTAAATTCTTTTAATTAATTAGCCTTCTAATCTTATTAGGATATATGAAAGTACTTTTATTAATTAATTTCCAAACTCCTTTAGGAATTAAATAATAATAGTAATAGTAATAATAATAATAAGACTCTTCTTATTAATTTATATTTCATATTTCTAAAATATTAAATAATAAATATTAAGCTATTTAATTTATTCTATCACCATATATTAAATTAAATATACTTAACTTATTATTACGATTATGCCATTAAATTCTTAAATAATTATTCTTCCTTTTATAGTATGACCCTTTAGGTTCTCCATATTAAACCGGTTGTGAATAAATCAATTAGAACAATTCTAATCTTATCTAAGTAAATAAATTAAACTATTAATTTATTTAAATAAAAAATATTTATTCTACAATAGGGATAAGCCTCCCTAGCGATTAACGACATTCCAGATAATATAGATTTCAACATTAATCATAAAAGAACCTTTGAGTAAATAGTTACTGTACAATTCAATCCTTCCACCATACAATGTCCCAATTAAATATAAGACATGAAATTACTGTCAACTCTTATTTTATTTAATTATATGTATTTCGATCCTTAAATGCACAATTCCAAATAATACAAATTAGAAACTCCTTTCTAATTTCATTCTGCCTTGGTCAAGGACTATTGGGTTATCATTTATCGAATCACATAAGATATTTCTCTTCTTTTACTAGAAGCGGTAGATTCTTTATTGATCATACATTATCTCTATATACAACTTATTATACCCAAGCATACCCTTTGATGTACCTTAAGGGTCTTAAGGAATAAGTCAAAGTATAACTCATTATACACTACTATGATGATCTCAAGTCCAATGATCACTTGTACTACTATCACTACAGGAATTTCTATTGACAAGCAAGTAAAACTCCATTAGATATTTCTTAGCGAGCCACGTTCAGTGAACTTATTCTCTAATAAGCATCTATATACTTGCTTTAGTGTCTCCACACAAATGATTATGAGATCAATCATCCTCATCTAATAAGCAAGCAACGTATGTACCAATATATCCGAATTCACTAATCTCCAATTTAGTAATCTAATGATTGGAAACTATTTTAGTTTCAAACTTTCTAAGAATTTAGATCTCAGTAGAATGATCATCATCATTATTCTAAAAGCAATACTTAAAACTATGGGTTTATCACATATTATAAAGCAGCATCATGTAGATAATTAAAAGCCTTTAATAAATTAATACTTTTTATTAATAAATGAATAAGATTGTTACGAAGTATATGCTTTATCATCAAGCATGATTGGCTTGTGTGCATGCTACTTTCAATCTCCCACCCTTCTTCTCTAAGTGACGATTATCATGCTGTTGGATAAGCTTTAGTTAATTGATATGTAATGTTGTTCTTGAGAGTTCACTATCTCTATAATAATTTTTCATCTTTCAATGATTCTTATAATCAAATGAAAGTGCTACAACAAATGTTTAGATCCAAAATGAGACTTGGGAACTATTCCTAGTTCTGTAATGAACTTTTTATCTAAACAATCAACTTGTAGCTTCATTTATAGCTATTTACTTTGTCTTTATCACTAAACCTGTAACTTTTTGCTGTTTGAAACCTTTCCAATTCATTGCACCGCTGTTCAAGGTAACCCTTTACCTTAAAGTGGATTTTCTGTCGTCTTGGTCTGTCTGAAAAACTTGAGTCTGTTAAGACCTCTAGTTTTAATTTAGACCCACCATAAATTTTAATCACATCTTTAGTGTCGATTAAGTACTTTAAGATGTTTTTTACTGTTTTACAGTGATCTTCTCTAGAATATAACCGATCATCATCAAGTCTCGTATATTTCATTGTATACATGATTGTCACTCATGCGATCTCTCTTTTCAGGAGTCTATGGGGACTATTAAGAGAGATACACTCCATGACTCATCAACATAAGACATCTCTTGGAGTTTGCCATGCTAAACGACTTTAGCATCAAATGAATATACTTTCCTTGGGTTAAGTCGAGCATCCTCTTGAATCTATCTATATAGATTTGTATCCCCAATTAAGATACTCTTCCCAAATCATTCATAGAGGAATATTTAGACAACTTTATCTTTACTGATTGTAGAATTAGTATGTCATTCCTTATCGATAGTATATCAATATATAATATTAGGAATGTCACGGTGCTCTAACTGACCCTTTTGTACACACTAGGTTTATTCTTATTTGTGATAAAATCAAACTATTTTGATTTATTTCATCAAAACGAATGTTCCATTTTTGAGAAGCTTGCTTCAATCCATTTCTCTAAGAGTCTACAACTCTTACATCATCGTATATAACTAGATCATCATCTTCTATGATACGTACCTTATCATCATCATCCATGATGAATCCATACCTCCTAGGTATCTTCGGTACTATTCCAGATTTACGATTCGGTTGTGGTACAATAGTTCTATCTTCAGGTTCTTCTTATTTAACTTATAGTGTTTTGTGGTTCTTGAAATCTCCAAGATCTATTATCCTCCCACTAGCCCTTTTAATGATAAACACATTTATCTTAGAAGATAGTGTGTTTCGCAACAAACACCTTTTGCTAAGTAGGATTATAGAACATATACCCTAAACTTGCTTTAGGATGTCCCACAAATTTGTACTTGTCAAATCTTATCCCAAGCTTATCCTTTGAAACTTTTTCACATAAGCTGGACAACCCCTTATCTTAACATACGTAAGATTAGGAATCCTCCATGTCCATAACTCTTATAGAGTCTTGGGGTCTAATTTTGAGAATACCTTTTTCGTAGATATGCAGCCATTTCTAGGGCATTACCCTAGAAGGATATTGAATGTTGGTAAAATCATTATGGACCGCACCATGTCCAACAAGGTACGATTTTTCCTTTCTGATTCATCAATCAATTATTGCGTATCAGGAGGCATCCATTGTGAGAAAACCATTTGAGATTATCTAGAAACTTATTGCTTGATCTAATAAAAGAATCTTAATACTTTGCCAATTTGTTTAACTTCTGAATTCTTTGAACCTTTCAAATAATTTACACTTGTATTTCAACAAATTCACACATTCAACTCTTTGAATGATCATCCCCTTTTCTTATACTAATTTGTTCAATATGCAAAATTATTTTCACGTAAGTCAAGTATACAAAATCTATTAAGTAATATTCCAGTTCTAAACAAAATATTATTATTATAAATGGAACAACAATTGTTCTTAAAAATAATACCAAAGATTTCATTGTCCAACTACAAAATAGAAATAATGTTTCTAACAAGAACTGGAATACAATAATAACTTATTGACTTAATTAATAGATTTGCCCTTAGACATTGCTAAACTATAAGTTTCTATGGCTAATGTAACAACATTTGCTTCATTTCCCACACATAAGATTACTTATCTTTGTTTAACTTTCTACTTCTGCTTGGTCCCTTCATAAATTTATATTTATTATAACCAAAGTCGGTATCCAATACCCAAGTAGAACCTTGACTTAAAGAAAAATTTATTTTAAATCATGAACAAAATTGTATTTGTAACCGAAACTTCACTAAGCTTCTTCTGGTTAGCTCTACAAGAAGCTTCTCGCAGTTTCTTATCCAGTGTCCTGGCTTATTGCAGTGGAAGCAAACTCCTTTGCTATCCTTATTAGTTTTGTTCTTATTATCCTTTGTTTTTGCCTTTCTATTTACCTTCTTTGAATCATTCTTCATTTCAAAAGATCTTTTGGCCCCTACCAATAAGACTTGGTCTTTCTTGGTTGGAAAGTGACTCTCAGTTGTTTTTCAACATGTTAAGCAAATCAGTGAAGCTGGTATCTAGCTTGTTCATATAAAAAATTCACAATAATTGTGAAAGGAGTCCGGAAGTGAGTGCAAGATCAAATCTTGGCTCAACTCTTCATCCATGAAAAAACCTGTTGTCCTAATTGTTCAATCAAATTGATCATGTTTAGGACATGTGTTTATACTGTAGTGTCATTGGTCATTCTAGATCGGAAGAGATCCTTTGATATATGATATCTATTAGTCCTACGTTCCTCACCATCAACTGCTTGATGTGCATGGGTATAGTTGGAGCATCCATAGTTTCATGCTGACACTGAAGCTCGTTACTCATGGATGCGAGCATGATGCATTGAGCTAACTGTGAATCATCTTGTCATTTTCTAAAAGTAACAATCTCTTCCTCAGAGGCATTGTCTGCAACCATTGCAGGGATAGGAGTATTAAGGACATAAGATAGCTTTTCAGCCATGAGAACTATTCTTAAATTCCTTAACTAATTCATTTAATTCGGTCTGGTTAATTAACATCTAATATGTTTCGCAGTGATAGTAATTTAGACATTGTAAAATTCTGTAAATGAATTTGTAATTAACAATATTTTAGCATACATTCTTTTATTAATTATCAAAATAATTTAGGTCTTATTTTAAATTGGTATCTCCCACTATTTTTATCAAACTATATTATCCTCACTTATATAGTTCGGCAAAATCTAATTAAATATTTGCTAGTGAGAATAAGGATCTCATTTCAAATGTATATAGTCTTGTGGTGACACAACAAACTATATATAAATAAATAGGTAGACAACTCTTGTCAATTACATCATCGTGTAACTCTTTTTATTTTTTCTCTTAGATTATTTTGATCAAGTGGTGGCACAACCGAATTAAAATTATCTAAGTTAAGTCCAACCTAGCATTCCATATATTCAAAAAAGAAAAACATTGTCCTTGTAGTGACACAACAAAATAACATTGTTCAATTTTCTTTATAAGTATCAAATGTGATAAAATTGATATCTCAAAGAATTAAGATAAGACTTGTGGTGACACAACAAACTTATAATAATTAATTGATACTCTATTATTTATATCATGCTAGAAGACAACATTCGATATTTCAAGTATCTTTGAACGCTTAGGACTTAATATAAAATATTTGACGAGTTTGTTAATAATTTATTTCATCTTGTTTAACGCACACACACACACACACACACACACACATATATATATATATATATATATATATATATAAATACGCGTCATATTAATTAACATGCGAAGCATGTTTGCATAATATATAATATATATTGTATAAGCATGCACATATAGAATACTATATTCTACCCGGATTGATTATGAATTTTTATTCTAGTTTGGTTCACTAGAGCCACCAAATGAACCAAAAGTGTGACGCTCCCAAAATAGGTATACATCACCCATTCTGAGTCGCCAAATACATGGTACAGAAACAAATACAACTTCATTAATAAAATTGTCGTGCAAAATACGACAACGCATATACTGTGAGTTTAAATACAAATATTATCTAATAGACAATATTAAAACTTAAAAGGAGTCCTCATTACAATTATTGATACACTATTTTATAAAAATAGTGAGGACTAGTAAAACAACTTTCTAGAACCATCACTCCATACCCCGGCTAGTTCCTGTTATATTCTCACCTCCTGAAAAGAAAAATGGAATAAACAAGAAAAGGGTGAACTCAACTAGCCCAATAAGGAATATTATGAATAAGATAATATACAACAAATTATCATTAGTCTTCAACAGGGAAAAATCTGATAGAATATAATAGACAACAAGTTTTAGATCAACAACTGCAGCGAAAATAATAATTCATTAGAAGAGTTAAGTAGAGAATGAGTTCTACTATCTTCTAAGATTTAAAAGTCCACCATCAATATTTTATCCTTGTAACAACAATCAATATACATCTTGAATCAAATATTCATCTTTGCACTATAGGCCAAAGGTATTCATTTGTAACATCAGTTGGTCATGTTCATCTCAACACCTGTTCATCTTTGCACTACGGGCCAAAGATATTCATCAGTTAATCATTCATTTTTACACTACAGGCCAAAGATATTCAGTAATATCATCATTTAAGACTGAGGATAATGAAAAATATTTTAAAGAAAACGAATCCAATTAGACAGAAATTATTAGGGATTCGTATAACAGTTTATCTAATATCAATAATATTTCATAATAACTAATTATGAAGCATAATTCAAAAATAAAGATCAAAACATGAATACAATCAAAGATAGTAACCATAATAGACATCTTGGACAAAAAGGGAAAAAATTTATTTTTCAATGAATAGTGTCGTATACGTGAATAGTAATTCCGATACAAAAAGTTCCAAATTTGATAAAAAGTTCCAACCAATATTTTGACATAATGATATTGAAAGAAATAATACCATTTACAAAAAAATAACACCCTTTACCTCAAAGAAACAGTACTTCAGAATGAAATGTCGGATATGATACTGAATGAAACTTGTACTGAATAGCAACTCTAAAAGTATCTAAATACTCACAAAATACGCTCTATAATATAGAGAGAGAAAGAGAGAAAGCTTATGTTTCTGGTGTGATTTTTAATTCTAACTCAGCACCCTATTTATAGGAAAATGCTAGCACGCTGAAGCAGACCTGATCTGTAACCTGATGGCTTTACCTGCTACTATTGCCACCCACCACATTTAAAATTTAATTTGAGCACATTTCTCACCAACCAAAAGTGGGGCCCACCAATTCTAGAATTTTTTACCAAAATGATAAATTTAGAAACTTCAATAATTTCTGAATCAGTCACCTCTTAAGATTCATAACAAATCATGCGTTAATTTTTAACGGTTCAAAATTTGTGGAGATATACTCAACTTATATATGTATAACATATCCAAAAATCACAACGATCCAACGGTCGGATTAAAAATTATAACTCACGCAATAGAGCTTTAAGAACACTATTTTGATTTTTAAAACCTCCATTCCGACAAAATACTGATAAAACCCCTCAACACTAATTCCTTCATTTATAACTACATAAATAATTCCATCATTTATATCCACATCAAATAAATATTTCCTTATCATATAAATCAATAATTAATCATTTACAAATAATATTACAGAATCACAATTATGACAACCAGGCTGTTCCTAGGAAAGATGGGGCTTTCCAATAAGGATTTCTCCTTACTGGCGCACAATTAGGTGACCAAACCTCTCCTTAGACAGAACTTTCTAGACATTGTCAATAATGCTATCTAATAATATTATTCAAATAATATGAATTATTGATCTAATAATGAAAAAAAACTGTGCAGTGACAATTATTGGAACACCAATAATATAAAATATCAACGCAACAATTATTGAAGCAATAAAATAATATATTGAACAATAATTTACTATCACAATTATTGAGTAGTGCTTTCTTACGTAAGGATCAATAATTCAAAAATACTGTGCAATACCGTGTGCTACTGTGCAACCACGCGTATTACTGTATTTTAACAACCAGGTATTCTAACAGTGTTAATGGTAACAATTATGCCGTTATTTATAAAAACTCATACTTTGTCATTTTTCTTCATCCAACTATTTTTCGTTATGGAGCCCACAAATGGCTGCGCCGTCGTACGAATATTTCCCGACAAAAAGAATATTCCACAACCAAACGAATATTCCCCGACAAAAATGAATATTTTACAACCACTTGCTTATTTTGTAAAATTTGCATATTTCACCCATAACCAAAGCATTATATCAAATTAACACCCTATTATTCAAAATAATAATTAGAGAAAATTTTATTTTATTTATAATAAGTTGGGGTCTTACAACCTCCCCTCCTTATGAAATTTCGTCCTCGAAATTGACGTACGTACTTGGTATTTCAAAAAGGTGAGGATACCTCGCTTTTATTTTCTATTCCAACTCCCAGGTCATTTCCTCCATAGCATAGTTCCTCCATAAAACCTTAACTTGTGGTATAACCTTTGTGCGTATGACATGCTCTTTCTTATCCATGATCTTGACAGATACCTCCTTGTACGTTAAATCCTTGGCTAACTCATTTGGTTCTAACGCAATAATGTGGTTTGGGTCGTCCACATATTTACGTAACATCGATATGTAAAAAACGTTATGAACACGCGACATACTTAGCGTTAAGGCGAGTTTATAGGCCACAGTTCCTACTCAATCGAGGATTTCAAATAAATCGAAGGTTTGAGCTTTCTTCTCTTCATTGACTCTTACTTCTAGAATAACGTCTTCTTGCACCTTTTTCTTTATATTTATCAGCTCCGGTGTGTAGCTTGAGCAGCTTTAACTTTATCGATTAAAGTCTGTTCTACTCGTATATTGGATATCATCACGTGGGTACTTGGAGTCTTTAACTCTATCTCTATCCTTTGTAAGTCATACAAAATGGGTCTTTGTGTTAACAACATCGCACTCGTACCCGCATACGATCCTCTACTCAATACGTCAGCTACAACGTTTGCTTTTTCAGGATGATATGGTCAGAACATGTGTCGAAATGAGTCGCCACTTGAGCTCTTGGAAAATCTTCTCGTATTCCTCGCTCCATACGAATTTTGTATCTGTCTAAGTCAGCTAAGTTAACGGAGTAGCGATTTGAGACAATCCTTCCATGAATCTCTGATAATAACCAGCTAAGCCCAGAAAGCTACGTACTTTGGTCACCGACTTCGGTTGCTCTCAATTGTGATTAATATCCCAATCTTGGATAGCACGTCACAATGGCACCTATTGTTTTACCACCACACAAATATAGAGTCCCCTACGGAGAGTCTGGCTTTGGTGCATTTCACAAAAGGAAGTCACCAGATAGAGGCTCGGGTACCAACTTCTATAGTTGGGTTTTTAACTCCTGAAGTTCAATAGGAGCCATTCGATATGAGATTTTAGAAATGGATTTTATGTCGGGTTCAAGATCAATATAACAATTCAATATCACGCTCTGGGGGTAGGCCAGGAAATTCTTCAAGAAATACGTCAGGAAATTCACTAACAACAGAAATATCATTCAAATCTGACGTATTTTTGTTTAAATCCATGAAATGGGCTAAGAAAGATTAACATCCATTTTTCAATAAACGAATGCCTTTATGACTTTATATGAAAGTGTTTGACTTCAATGGTTTGGTTGCTTGGATTCACATAACAGGTTGGTTAGGAATATGAAAACTAACAACCTTACGAAAATAATCAATTTTGGCATGATGAGTAATTAACCAATCAATCCCTAAAATCACATCAAACGCAAGTATCTTTAAAGAGACAAGATCAACAGGTAATGTGATTGTGCCCACTTGGATCAAACAAGATTTATAAACAGTGAATGTGATAAAAGTTTCTCCTAACGGAGTTTTCACAGATAAGTCAAATTCTAATTTCTCCGGAGTCAAGTTTAAACGTTGAGCACAAGCAGGGAGATAAAAGAATAGGTAGAACCGGTATCTAACAGGGTTTAGACTTCGCAAAAATTTATAATTAACTAACCCGTGATTCCTTCGTTCGGGTTCCTCGCGTTTTGGGCAGTCACGACAAACGCTCTTCCAGAAATCGCCGACTTTGTTTTGTCCGTATCCGCCTTTGGTGCTGCCGTCCCAGCTGGACTTAATTTCTCTACAGGACAAAATCGAGCTATATGACCTTCATTTTCACAATTATAACATACCTTGGAAGGCTGTGAACAGTTTGGATGTATATGTCCCTCCTTTCCGCATCTGTAGCATCTAACTGGCGGTCGTTCTCCTCCCCTAGAATTTGTTGCTGGTGCTGCTGCCGATATCTTCCTGTCATCGTTAAATCTTCTCTTCTTGAAATTTTCACTTGGCTCACCTCTCCTATTATCATGGCCACGATGACCACCCGAGTGGTTACCGCCTTTGTCCGTATTTTTCCCTCCTCGCTGGTTATCATCGCTCCGATGACTGCTGTCACCAGTATGACCCTGGCTGTGGTCCCTCGGTTGAACATACTCATTATCTCGCTCTAATAATTGAGCCCTGTTGACAACATCTGAATATAAAGAAAATTTATGAGATATAAGATATTGCCGAATCTTGAGTTTTAGACCTCTCAGGAACATCCGTGTCATTCGTTCCTCATTCTCTACCAAATGAGGTGCACACTTAGATAACTCTGCGAACTTCGCCTCGTACTGGGACACCGTCATGTTATTTTGTTCCAGTCTAATAAACTCTACCTCCTTCATATGACGAATACTTTCAGAAAAGTACTTGTCATTGAACAGTTTCTGAAACGTTTTTCAAGACATATTGAGTGCGACAAGCTGGATACGCTTCACAGATTCCCACCAGTAATCTGCCTCACCGCGAAACATAAAGGTGGCGAATGGAACCTTCTGTTCTTCCGTGCATCCCAAGACATCGATTATCTTGATAATTTACATGACCCACGTTTCCGCCTTAATCAGATCCGGCTTTCCCCAGAATTCTGGTGGTCCCAACTCTTTAAACTACTTGGCTGTGACAAACCGCGCGTTGCTATCATTTCCACCCATATTTTGTACACGAGTCTCCCTCGTCTGATTTTGCATGAACTGCAAAAAGCTTCTAAACATCCCATCATTCATCATTTGTTCAGTAGTGTTGTTTACAGAAGGAATATTGTCTTCCTGTTGCACGTTCCCCTGGGTGGTGATCAAAGGAGTCTCTACGATCTTATTTACTCCATTGTTAACGTTCTCAGCTGCCATTCTTAAAAACTGTCATAAAACAAGGGTTAATTAAACAAATTAACATATCACATAATATCCCTATTTTATGATCGGCCAACAAATAAGCTTAGGTAGGACACACTAGCAAATGATTTACTCGTCTCTCCCCTCCTAGTTATATTCTCCGATCTCCGCCAGAGACCATATCCCTAAGCTCTGATACCAACTGTGACGCCCCCAAAATAGGTATACATCACCCATTCTGAGTAGCCAAATATATGGTATAGAAACAAATACAACTTTATTAATACAATTATTGTGCAAAATACGACAACGAATATACTATGAGTTTAAATACAAATATTGTCTAATAGACAATATTAAAACTCAAAAAGAGTCCTTATTACAATTATTGATACACTATTTTACAAAAATAGTGAGGACTGTTAAAATAACTTTCTAGAACCATCACTCCAAACCCCGGCTAGTTCCTGCTATATTCTCACCTCCTAAGAAGAAAAATGGAACAAAAAGAAAAAGGGTGAGCTCAACTAGCCCAGTAAAGAAATATTATGATTAAGATAATATACAACAAATTATCATTAGTCTTCAACAGGAAAAAATCTGATAGAATATAATAGACAACAAGTTTTAGATCAACAACTGCAGTGGAAACAATAATTCATTAGAAGAGTTAAATAGAGAATGAGTTCTACTATCTTCTAAGATTTAAAAGTCCACCATCAATATTTTATCCTTGTAACAATAATCAATATACATCTTGAATCAAATATTCATCTTTGCACTACAGGCCAAAGATATTCATTTGTATCACCAGGTGGTTATGTTCATCTCAACACCTGTTCATCTTTGCACTATGGGCTAAAGATATTCATCAGTTAATCATTCATCTTTGCACTACAAGCCAAAGATATTCAGTAATATCATCATTTAAGATTGAGGATAATAAAAAATATTTTAAAGAAAACGAATCCAGTGAGACAGAAGAACAATTATTAGGGATTCGTATAACAATTTATCCAAGATCAATAATACTTCATAATAACCAATTGTGAAGTAGAATTCAAAAATAAAAATCAAAACATGGATACAATCAAAAATAGTAACCATAATAGACATCTTGGACGAAAAGAAAAAAAATTTATTTTTTGGTGAATAGTGCCGTATACGTGAATAGTAATCTCGACACCAAAGTTCCAAATTTGATAAAAAGTTTCGACCAATATTTTGGCATAATGATATTGAAAGAAATAATACCATTTACAAAAAAATAACATCCTTTACCTCAAAAAAATAGTACTTCGGAATGAAATATCGGATATGATGCTGAATGAAACTTGTATTGCATAGCAACTCTCAAAGTATCTAAATACTCACAAAATACGCTCGATAATATAGAGAGAGAAAGCTTATGTTTCTGGTGTGATTTTCAATTCTAACTCAGTACCCTATTTATAAGAAAATGCTAGCACGCCGAAGCAGACCTGACATGTAACCTGATGGCTTTACCTGCTACTATTTCCACCCACCACATTTAAAATTCAATTTGAGCACATTTCTCACCAACCAAAAGTAGGACCAACCAATTCTAGAATTTTCCACCAAAATGATAAATTTAGAAATTTTAACAATTTCTGAATCAGTCACCTCTTAAAATTCATAACAAATCATGCGTTAATTTTTAACGGTTCAAAATTTGTGAAGATATACTCAACTTATATATGTATAACATATCCAAAAATCACAACGATCTAACGGTCGGATTAAAAATTATAACTCACGCAATAGAGCTTTAAGAACACTATTTTTATTTTTAAAACATCCATTCCGACAAAATACAAAATCCCTCAACACTAATTCATTCATTTATAACCACATAAATAATTCCAACATTTATATCCGCATCAAATAAATATTTTCTTATCATATAAATTAATAATTAATTATTCACAAATAATATTACATAATCACAATTATGACAACCAGGTCGTTCCTAGGAAAGAGGGGGCTTTCCAATAAGGATTTCTCCTTACTAGCGCACAATTAGGTGACCAAACCTCTCCTTAGACAGAACTTTCTAGACATTACCAATAATGATATCTAATAATATTATTTAAATAATATGAATTATTGATCTGATAATAGAAAATACTGTGCAGTGACAATTATTGGAACAATAATAATATAAAATATCAACGCAGCAAATAAAATATTGAACAGTAATTATTATAATAATTATTGAGTAGTGTCTTCTTACGTAAGGATCAATAATTCAAAAATATCGTGCAATACTGTGTGCTACTGTGCAACCACGCGTATTACTGTATTTTAACCACCAGGTATTCCAACAGTGTTAACGGTAACAATTACGCCGTTATTTATAAAAACTCATACTTTGTCGTTTTCCTTCATCCAACAGTTTTCCGTTATGGGGCTCACAAATGGCTGCGCCGTCGTACGAATATTTCCCGACAAAAGGAATATTCCACGACCAAACGAATATTTTCCGATAAAAATGAATATTTTACAACCACTTGCTTAATTTGTAAAATTTACACATTTCACCCATAATCAAAGCATTATATCAAATTAACACCCCATTATTCAAAATAATAATTAGATGAAATTTAATTTTATTTATAATAAGTTGGGGTCTTACAAAAAGGTCAAACCCTAAGGGTGCAAGAATTAATATTTAAATATAACTATTACATTTAAACCTAGGCTCTATTATAAACGGGTCTTCAAGCGCTCCTTGTTCATTGATCTCCAATTCATCAAAATTAATTATAACTATTCCTATTACAGAACTATTTAAAATAAATAGAAATCTTGATCAGCAGTCAAGGGGAAGTACATATGAGGGAGTTAGAATTTACATTAAGAAAAAAATTAGAGAAGACGAGGTACGTAGACCCCATTTAATAAAACTCATACATTCATGCATCCAACTAAAATAAAATCCAATCACATTGGTCAATAGTCCATAATCAATCCCATTTATTATCATACACATCACCATATGCATCGATAAATAACATTCATCTCATGAATAATAAACATTCAATATATATATATATATATGTGTGTGTGTGTGTATATATATATATATATATATATATATATATATATTATATATATATATATATATATATATATATTGATTTCATTTAATGAACAAATTTAGTTAGCATAAAATCTAATTTTGAATCAAAATAAACTCTTTTATTTTCATCCAAATTTAAATTAAAATAAACCTCTTTTATTTTAATTTATCTAATTTTAAATAAAATAAACTATTTTATTTTAATCAAAATAAACTCATTTATTTTAATTAATTATGGAATCCAATTCCAAGTCAAAATAAACTCTTTTATTTTAAGAAAACACGAATTTTCTTTCCTATTCACAAATAAACTCATTTATTTTGAATAATATGAAATCTTATTCCATATCTAAATAAACTCCTTTATTTAAGAAAACATGGATTCACTTTCCTATTCACAAATAAACTCCTTTATTTTAGGAAACATGGAATCTAATTTCTACTCTAATTAGTTATCATGGAATCCAATTTCAACTCCAATTAGTTAGCATAAAATTTAATTTCAAAATTAAAATAAATATTTTATTTTAATTATAAAATAATTAAGAATATTATATATATATATATATATATATATATATATATATATATATATATATATATATATATATATATATATATATATATAGTCCGGATCTTAAGTTCACCCCTTATCCAACTCACCCGAGCTCACTCCCCCTTTAGCGACGGATCCGGCGACTGTTCGGTCATACAACCATCGTGTATACTTTTAGCGACGGACAAAATATAGCGTCGCTAAAAGTATAGACGACGGTTGTATGACCGAACCGTCGCCGGATCCGTCGCTAAAGAGGGGTGAGCTCGGGTGAGTCGGATAAGGGGTGAGCTTAAGATCCGGACCGTATATATATATATATATATATATATATTATATATATATATATATATATATATATATATATATATATATATCACGTGAATCACACATGTAATCATACTGAATCACATAATCCATCTATAGGAAGTAATCATATTACACTATTCCTGGAATCACATAAGATTACATATATATTATACTACTGTATATATATATATATATATATATATATATATATATATATATATATATATATATATATATACATATATATATATATATTACGGTCCGTCTCTAAAGCGAACCTTAAACAGCGAACCAAAGACGAACTGTCGTCTTTGGTGTCTATGGCGACGGTTCGATCCGTCGTCATAGCCATGTAGTCTTTGGTGACGGGTCGAACCGTCGCCATAGACACCAAAGACGACGGTTCGTCTTTGGTTCGCTCTTTAAAGTTCGCTTTAGAGTCTCTCCGTATATATATATTATATATATATATATATATATATATATATATATATATATTGTGACGCCCCCAGAATAGGTATACAACACTCATTCTGAGTCGCCAAATACATGGTACAGAAAGCAAACTACAACTTCAATAATACAATTGTCGTGCAAAATACGACAACACATACTGAGTTTAAATACAAATATTGTCTTCTAGACAATATCCACACTCAAATAAATCCTCATTACAATTATTCAAACACTATTTTACAGAAATAGTGAGGACTGCTAATACATCTTTCTAGAACCATCACTCCATACCCCGACTAGATCCTGCTATGTTCTCACCTCCTGAGAAGAAAAATGGAACAAAAAGAAAAGGGTGAGCTCAACTAGCCCAGTAAAGAATATTATGACTAAGATAATATACAACAAATTATCGTTAGTCTTCAACAGGGAAAAATCTGATAAAATATAATCGACAACAAGTTTTAGATCAACAACTGCAGCGGAAACAGCAAACCATTAGAAGAGTCAAGTAGAGAAAGAATTCTACTATCTTCTAAGATTTAAAAGTCCATCATCAATATTTTATCCCTGTAACATCAATTAATAATCATCTTTAACCAAATATTCATCTTTGCACTACAGGCCAAAGATATTCATTTGTATCATCAGTCGGTCATGTTCATCTCAACACCTGTTCATCTTTGCACTACAGGCCAAAGATATTCATCAAGTAATTATACATCTTTGCACTACAGGCCAAAGATATTCAGTAATATCATCATTTAGGACTGAGGATGATGAAAAATATCTTAAAGAGAACGAATCCAATGAGACAGAAGGACAAATAGTAGGGATTCGTATAACAGTTTATCCAAGATCAATAATACTTCATAATAATCAATTGTGAAGCAGAATTCAAAAATAAAGATCAAAACATGGATACAATCAAAGATAGTAACCATAATAGACATCTTGGACAAAAAGGGAAAATTTTATTTTTCGGTGAATAGTGCCGTATTCGTGAATAGTGCCGTATACGTGAATAGTGCCGTATACGTGAATAGTAACCCCCGACACAAAAAGTTCCAAATTTGATAAAAACTCATATCAATATTTCAGCATAATGATATTGAAGAAAATAATATCATTAAGAAGAAAATAATATCCCTTACCTCAAAATATCAGTACTTCTGGTCGGAATACCGGTATAAGGCTGAAAGAAACTTGCTCTGATGAATAGAAACTCTCAAAGTATCTAAATACTCACAAAATACACTCAATAATCTAGAGAGAGAAAGAGAGAAAACTTGTTTCTGGTGTGATTTTCAATTCTAACTTAGCCCTCTATTTATAGGAAAATTTTGGTAGGTTTGACCTGCAACCTGATGGCTTTACCTGCTACTATTCCCACCCACCACATTTGAAATATAATTCAGCACATTTCTTCACCAACCACAAGTGGGGCCCACCAATTCTAGAATTTTCCACCAAAATGATAAACTCCGAAAATTCAACAATTTCTGAACCAGTCATCTTGTAAAATTCGTAATAAATCATACGTTCATTTTTAACGGTTCAAAATTTGTGGACATATACTCAACTTATATATGTATAACATATCCAAAAATTACCACGATCCAACGGTCGGATTAAAAATTATAACCCCCGCAAACTATCTCAAAAACCCTGATTTTTAATACCTCCATTCCGACAAAAATACTGACAAAAACCTCAACATTAACTCCTTCATTTTTAACCACAAAAATATATCCCTCATTTATATCCACATAAAATAAATATTTCCTTATCATATGAATCAATAATTAATTATTCACAAATAATATTACAGAATCACATTTATGACAACCAGGCCGTTCCCAGGAAAGAGGGGGCTTTCCAATAAGGATTTCTCCTTACTGGCGCGCAATTAGATGACCAAACCTCTCCTTAGACAGAACTTTCTAGACATTGCCAATAATGTTATCTAATAATATTATTCAAATAATATGAATTATTGATCTGATAAATGAAAATACTGTGCAGCAACAATTATTGAAACAACAATAATATAAAATATCAACGCAGCAATTATTGAATCAATAAAATAAAATATTGAATAATAACTACTGTAACAATTATTGAGTAGTGCCTTCTTACGTAAGAATCAATAATTGGTGCAATACCGTGTGCTACTGTATTTTAACCACCGGGTATTCCAACAGTATTAACGGTAACAACTACGCCGTTATTTATAAACAACTTATACTTGTCGTTTTCTTCATCCAATCGCTTTCCGTTATGGGGCCCACACAAGGCTGCGTCGTCGTACGAATATTCCCCGACAGCAAGAATATTCCACGACCAACCGAATATTCACCGACCAAAAATAAATATTTTATAACCACTTGCTTATTTTGCAAAATTTGCACATTTCACCCATAACCAAAGTATTATATCAAATTAACCCCTTATTATTCACAATAATATTTAGAGAAAATTTGATTTTATTCATTAATAAGTTGGGGTCTTACAACCTCCCCTCCTTATGAAATTTCGTCCTCGAAATTGACGTACGTACCTGATGTTTCAAAAAGGTGAGGATACCTCGCTTTCATTTCTGATTCCAACTCCCAGGTCATTTCTTCAATAGCATGGTTTCTCCACAAAACCTTAACTTGTGGTATAACCTTCGTGCGTAGGACATGCTCTTTCCTATCCAAGATCTTAACAGGTACCTCCTCGTACGTTAAATCTTCAGCTATCTCGTCTGGTTCTAACTCAATAATGTGGTTCGGGTCTTTAACATATTTACGAAGCATAGATATGTGAAAAACATTATGAACACGAGACATGCTTGGAGGTAATGCGAGTCTATATGCCACATTTCCTATTCGCTCAAGAATCTCAAATGGACCAACAAATCTTGGATTGAGCTTTCCTCTCTTCCCAAATCTTGTAACTCCCTTCCATGGTGCAACACGTAACAATACATGATCCCCAATATTAAATTCCACGTCCTTCCGATGAAGATCCGCATAACTCTTTTGTCGATCCTGTGCCGTTTGTATACGTTGTCGAATCGTTTGGATCTTCTCTGTAGTAATGCGTACCAATTCTGGTCCCAACAATGTTGCTTCACCCACCTCGTCCCAGCATACTGGAGAACGACATTTTCTTCCATACAACGCCTCAAATGGAGCCATACCTATGCTCGCCTGATAACTGTTGTTGTAGGAGAATTCCACCAATGGTAGGTACTTATCCCAACTCCCTTTGAGATCTAAGACACAAAGTCTTAATAGATCTTCAAGAGTTTGAATAGTCCTCTCTGATTGTCCGTCCGTTTGAGGATGGTATGCTGAACTGAATCGTAAATCCGTGCCCATAGCTTTCTGCAAGCTAACCCAAAATCGTGAAGTGAATCTTGGGTCACGATCCGAAACTATGGATACTGGCATGCCATGCAATCTCACAATCTCGTTCACGTACATACTAGCAAGACGTTCAAGGGAATAAGTCTCACGTATCGGCAAGAAATGAGCGGACTTGGTTAATCTATCAACAATAACCCAAATCGCATCTATGCCTTGAGAAACCTTGGGAAGACCCGTAACAAAATCCATAGTAATGTGTTCCCACTTCCATTTCGGAATCTCAAGTGGTTGCAATGGACCCTTTGGTACTTGATGCTCCGCTTTTACACGTTGACAAGTTAAACATCTCGAGATAAACTCCGCGATCTCTCTTTTCATATTGCTCCACCAAAATGTATGTCGAAGATCGTGATACATTTTGGTACTCCCAGGATGGATTGCAAACGGTGTGTTGTGTGCCTCCATCATTATTCTATGCTTCAAGTCAAAATCGTTAGGAACACAAAGTCTGGAGTTGACTCGAAGTATTCCTTCTTCATCGATTCTTGCTTCTGGAATAGCACCTTCTTGCACTTTCTTCTTCATACGCATCAGCTCTATATCCGTAGCTTGAGCAGCTTTAACTTTATCGATTAAAGTCGGTTCTACTCGTATATTTGATATCATCATGTGGGTACTTGGAGCCTTCATCTCTATCTCCATCCTTTGCAAGTCATACAAAATGGGCCTTTGTGTTAAAAACATTGCACTCGTACCCGCATATGATCTTCTACTCAATGCGTCAGCTACTACGTTTGCTTTTCCAGGATGGTATTGGATGGTATGATCGTAATCTTTCAACAGCTCAAGCCAACGTCGTTGCCGCATGTTGAGTTCCTTTTGGGTGAAGAAATATTTGAGGCTTTTATGATCTGTATAGATCTCCACTTTCTCCCCATACAGGTAGTGTCTCCAGATCTTCAACGCAAAAACGACTGCTGCCAACTCCAAATCATGAGTAGGATAATTCCTCTCATATTCTTTGAGTTGTCGTGAGGCATAGGCTATGACTTTCCCATGTTGCATGAGAACACATCCTAACCCTTTGCCTGAAGCATCGCTGTAGATAACAAATCCATCCGAACCAGATGGTATTGTCAAAACAGGTGCCGAAATGAGTCTCCTCTTGAGTTCTTGGAAACTCTTCTCGCATTCCTCACTCCATACGAATTTTGTATCTTTCCGAGTCAGCTGAGTTAACGGAGTAGCGATTCGAGAAAATCCTTCCACAAATCTCCGATAATAACCAGCTAAGCCCAGAAAGCTACGTACTTCGGTTACCGACTTCGGTTGCTCCCAACTTTGTATGGCTTCAATCTTCGCCGGGTCGACAGATACTCCATGTTTTGACACCACGTGCCCAAGGAATGCTACTTCCTCAAGCCAGAACTCGCATTTCTTCAGTTTGGCATATAGCTTGTTTTCACGAAGCCTTTGCAGTACCAGCTTCAAATGGCGCTCATGATCTTCACGGCTTTTGGAATAGATGAGGATGTCATCAATAAAGACAACAACGAACTGATCCAAATATTCTTTGAATACACGGTTCATCATATCCATGAAGGCAGCAGGAGCATTAGTCAATCCAAAAGACATTACTAAGAATTCATAATGCCCGTACCGAGTTCTGAAGGCAGTCTTTGGAATATCCTCAGTTTTAATCTTCAGCTGATGATATCCAGAACGAAGATCGATCTTTGAAAAGAATTGTGCTCCTTGCAACTGGTCAAACAGGTCATCAATGCGAGGTAGCGGATACCTATTCTTGATGGTGACATGGTTCAATTCTCGATAGTCAATACAAAGTCGCATACTCCCGTCTTTCTTCTTTACGAATAAAACAGGAGCACCCCAAGGAGACGTACTAGGACGAATAAAACCGATGTCCAACAACTCCTGTAGTTGGACTTTTAACTCCTGAAGTTCAATAGGAGCCATTCGATATGGGGTTTTAGAAATGGGCTTTGTACCGGGTTCAAGGTCAATAAAGAATTCAATTTCTCGTTCCGGGGGTAGACCGGGAAGTTCTTCAGGAAATACATCGGAAAATTCTCTAACAATAGAAATATTATTCAAATCTGACTTGTCTTTGTTCAAATCCATAACATGGGCTAAGAAAGCTTGACATCCGTTTTTCAATAAACGAATAGCTTTGTGGCTTGATATGACAGTGACTGATTTTAGTGGTTTAGTAGTTTGAATTCGTATGACAGGTTGGTTAGGAATATGAAAACTAACAACCTTACGAAAACAATCAATTTTAGCATGATGAGTGGTTAACCAATCAATTCCTAAAATCACATCAAAAGCAAGTATCTTTAAAGAGATAAGATCAACAGGTAATGTGATAGTGCCAACTTGGATCATGCAAGATTTATAAACTGTAGATGTAACGAAGGTTTCACCCAACGGAGTTTCAACAGATAAGTTAAAGTCCAATTTCTCCGGAGTCAAGTTTAAACGTTGAGCACAAGCAGGAGAGATAAAAGAATGGGTAGAACCGGTATCTAGTAAAGTATAAACTTCGCAAGAATTCAAGATTAGCTTACCCGTGATCACCTCGTTCGGGTTTCTCGCGTTTTGGCCAGTAACGACAAACGCCCTTCCAGGAACCGCTGATTTCGACTTATCCGGGATAACTTTTGGAGTCACCATCCCCGCTGAACTTGGTTTTGCTACAGAACACTCTCGAGCTATATGACCTTCCTTTCCACAGTTATAACATACCTTGGATTGTTGTGGGCAGTTTGGGCTGATATGTCCCTCTTTCCCACATTTGTAACATACGACCGGTGGTCGTTCTCCTCCCCTAGAAACAGTTGATGTTTGTGCTGACGTCTTCACGTTATCATTGTTGTACCTTCTCTTCTTGAAATCTCCTCCCGACTCGCTCCTTCTATTATCACGACCACGATTACCACCAGAGTGGTTACCGCTTTTGTCCGAATGTTTTCCTCCCTGCTGGTTTTCATTGCTTCGATGACTGCCGCCACCGGTATGACCCTGGTTGTGGTCCCTCGGTTGCACATACTCATTATCTCGCTCTAATAATTGAGCCCTGTTTACAACATCTGAATATAAAGAAAATTTATGAGAGATAAGATATTGCCGAATCTCGGGTTTTAGACCTCTCAGAAACATCCTTGTCATTCGTTCCTCATTTTCGACCAAATGAGGTGCAAACCTGGATAACTCTGCAAACTTCGCCTCGTACTGGGACACCGTCATGTTGTTTTGTTCCAGTCTAATAAACTCAACCTCCTTCATATGACGAATACTTTCAGGAAAGTACTTGTCATTGAACAGTTTTTGAAATGTTTCCCAGGACATGTTGAGTGCGTCAGGCTGGGTACGCTTCACAGACTCCCACCAGTAGTCTGCCTCACCGCGGAACATAAATGTGGCGAATGGAACCTTCTGTTCCTCCGTGCATCCCAAGACATCAAATATCTTGGTAATTTGCTTGACCCACGTTTCCGCCATGATCGGATCCGGCTTTCCCTTAAATTCTGGTGGTCCCAATTCTTTGAACTGCTTAGCTGTGACAAACCGCGCGTTGTTATCATTTCCACCCGTATTCTGCACACGAGTCTCCCTCGTCTGATTTTGCATGAACTGCAAAAAGCTCCTAAACATTCCATCATTCATCGTTTGCTCGGTAACGTTGTTTACAGGAGGAATATTGCCTTCCTGTTGCACGTTCCCCTGGGTAGTGATCAAAGGTGTCTCCACGGTCTGATTTACTCCATTATTAACGTTCTCAGCTGCCATTCTTAAATACTGCCATAAAACAAGGGTTAATAGTCATGTCATATATTATCCCTATACTCTGACCGACCAAATAAACACCAAATAAACTTAGTCAGGTCATACTAGCGAAGGAATTCCCCGTCTCTCCCCTCCTAGTTCTTGTCTCACATCTCAGCCAGGGATCATATCCCTAAGCTCTGATACCAACTGTGACGCCCCCAGAATAGGTATACAACACCCATTCTGAGTCGCCAAATACATGGTACAGAAAGCAAACTACAACTTCAATAATACAATTGTCGTGCAAAATACGACAACACATACTGTGAGTTTAAATACAAATATTGTCTTCTAGACAATATCCACACTCAAATAAATCCTCATTACAATTATTCAAACACTATTTTACAGAAATAGTGAGGACTGCTAATACATCTTTCTAGAACCATCACTCCATACCCCGACTAGATCCTGCTATGTTCTCACCTCCTGAGAAGAAAAATGGAACAAAAAGGAAAAGGGTGAGCTCAACTAGCCCAGTAAAGAATATTATGACTAAGATAATATACAACAAATTATCGTTAGTCTTCAACAGGGAAAAATCTGATAAAATATAATCGACAACAAGTTTTAGATCAACAACTGCAGCGGAAACAGCAAACCATTAGAAGAGTCAAGTAGAGAAAGAATTCTACTATCTTCTAAGATTTAAAAGTCCATCATCAATATTTTATCCCTGTAACATCAATTAATAATCATCTTTAACCAAATATTCATCTTTGCACTACAGGCCAAAGATATTCATTTGTATCATCAGTCGGTCATGTTCATCTCAACACCTGTTCATCTTTGCACTACAGGCCAAAGATATTCATCAAGTAATTATACATCTTTGCACTACAGGCCAAAGATATTCAGTAATATCATCATTTAGGACTGAGGATGATGAAAAATATCTTAAAGAGAACGAATCCAATGAGACAGAAGGACAAATAGTAGGGATTCGTATAACAGTTTATCCAAGATCAATAATACTTCATAATAATCAATTGTGAAGCAGAATTCAAAAATAAAGATCAAAACATGGATACAATCAAAGATAGTAACCATAATAGACATCTTGGACAAAAAGGGAAAATTTTATTTTTCGGTGAATAGTGCCGTATTCGTGAATAGTGCCGTATACGTGAATAGTGCCGTATACGTGAATAGTAACCCCCGACACAAAAAGTTCCAAATTTGATAAAAACTCATATCAATATTTCAGCATAATGATATTGAAGAAAATAATATCATTAAGAAGAAAATAATATCCCTTACCTCAAAATATCAGTACTTCTGGTCGGAATACCGGTATAAGGCTGAAAGAAACTTGCTCTGATGAATAGAAACTCTCAAAGTATCTAAATACTCACAAAATACACTCAATAATCTAGAGAGAGAAAGAGAGAAAACTTGTTTCTGGTGTGATTTTCAATTCTAACTTAGCCCTCTATTTATAGGAAAATTTTGGTAGGTTTGACCTGCAACCTGATGGCTTTACCTGCTACTATTCCCACCCACCACATTTGAAATATAATTCAGCACATTTCTTCACCAACCACAAGTGGGGCCCACCAATTCTAGAATTTTCCACCAAAATGATAAACTCCGAAAATTCAACAATTTCTGAACCAGTCATCTTGTAAAATTCGTAATAAATCATACGTTCATTTTTAACGGTTCAAAATTTGTGGACATATACTCAACTTATATATGTATAACATATCCAAAAATTACCACGATCCAACGGTCGGATTAAAAATTATAACCCCCGCAAACTATCTCAAAAACCCTGATTTTTAATACCTCCATTCCGACAAAAATACTGACAAAAACCTCAACATTAACTCCTTCATTTTTAACCACAAAAATATATCCCTCATTTATATCCACATAAAATAAATATTTCCTTATCATATGAATCAATAATTAATTATTCACAAATAATATTACAGAATCACATTTATGACAACCAGGCCGTTCCCAGGAAAGAGGGGGCTTTCCAATAAGGATTTCTCCTTACTGGCGCGCAATTAGATGACCAAACCTCTCCTTAGACAGAACTTTCTAGACATTGCCAATAATGTTATCTAATAATATTATTCAAATAATATGAATTATTGATCTGATAAATGAAAATACTGTGCAGCAACAATTATTGAAACAACAATAATATAAAATATCAACGCAGCAATTATTGAATCAATAAAATAAAATATTGAATAATAACTACTGTAACAATTATTGAGTAGTGCCTTCTTACGTAAGAATCAATAATTGGTGCAATACCGTGTGCTACTGTATTTTAACCACCGGGTATTCCAACAGTATTAACGGTAACAACTACGCCGTTATTTATAAACAACTTATACTTGTCGTTTTCTTCATCCAATCGCTTTCCGTTATGGGGCCCACACAAGGCTGCGTCGTCGTACGAATATTCCCCGACAGCAAGAATATTCCACGACCAACCGAATATTCACCGACCAAAAATAAATATTTTATAACCACTTGCTTATTTTGCAAAATTTGCACATTTCACCCATAACCAAAGTATTATATCAAATTAACCCCTTATTATTCACAATAATATTTAGAGAAAATTTGATTTTATTCATTAATAAGTTGGGGTCTTACATATATATATATATAAACTAACCATGTTTGAAATACTAGGAATGATTATAATAATTTATTATAATAACTATGATTATATTGATTACTTGTGATTACATGTTTCAAGCAAAACATTATATATATAATCTAGTGGCGATATTAATGAAATCATACATCAACATGATCTATTAATATTATATACTGGTCACCTGTTAAGTATCAAAAATATAAAACAGGCTTCGCATAAAACAGTGAATCACGGAACCAGCGAGGATAATAAAACAGGCTTCGCATAAAACATACTTCGCGAGTTTTTTTTATATAATAAATTTTATACAACAATTTATGCCCAATTAAATTCTTCTAAACACATATGAACATATATATTAAATCAGAATAATTAATAATTCGCGTAAAGGTTTGGCTCTGATGCCATAGTCAGATTTGTAATATTCATGAATGCAATTAAATTGCACAAAATAAGCGGAAACGTGGTAAAACAGAGTTTTAAAATTTTACAAACTATATACCCGGATCATCTTTTATGCACAATTATTAATTAAACAAAAAGATAAAAAACAAGAATCATACCCTTGAAGATTCGAGCTTCCTCAGGTACAAGTTCACCTCCAAATCCTTTCGCGTTCAACTTGAATCTACCAGGTTTGGTTCTTTCTTTTGATCAACGTTAGCCACCCAAGTGTTTGGCCTCTAGAGGTGATCCACCAAGGAAGAAGAAAGATTCAAGAAGATGAGTATTTGGCAAAACTCTAGTTTTTCTATCTCTCATAGAAAAAGGTGTACTCTCCCAACTATTGGAACGTATTTTTGTGAAAGTGTCAACCCTCCACCCATAATAAGACTCCTCTTATTTATAGATGTAGGCAACCCTCCTTAACAATTAAATAATTAAGTTTTATTTTAATTAATTAAACTCCTTTAATTAATTAGGCTCCCAATCTTATTAGGAATAATTAATTAAACTCTTTTAATTAATTAGTCTCCTAATCTTATTAGGATATATGAAAGTATTTTTATTAATTAATTCCCAAACTCCTTTAGGAATTAAATAATAATAATAGTAATAATAATAAGACTCTTCTTATTAATTTATATTTAATATTTCTAAAATATTAAATAATAAATATTAAGCTATTTAATTTATTCTATCACCATAGATTAAATTAAATATATTTAACTTATTATTACGATTATGCCATTAACTTCTTAAATAATTATTCTTTCTTTTATAGTGTGACCCTTTAGGTTCTCCATATTAAACCGGTTATGAATAAATCAATTAGAATAATTCTAATCTTATTTAAATAAATAAATTAAAATATTAATTTATTTAAATAAATAATATTTATTCTACAATAGGAATAAGCCTCCCTAGTAATTAACGACTTTCCAGATAATATAGATTTCAATATTAATCATAAAAGAATCTTTGAGTAAATAGTTACCGTACAATTCAATCCTTCCACCTTATAATGTCCCAAGGATCACTTGTACTACAATCACTACAGGAATTTCTATTGACAAACAAGTAAAACTCCATTAGGTATTCCTTAGCGAGCCACATTCAGTGAACTTATTCTCTAATAAGCACCTACATACTTACTTTAGTGTCTCCACACAAATAATCATGAGATCAATCATCCTCATCCAATGAGCAAGCAACGTATGTACCAATCTATCCAGATTCACTATTCCCCAATTTAGTAATCCAACGATTGGAAACTATTTTAGTTTTAAGCTTTCTAAGAATTTAGATCTCATTAGAATGATCATTACCATTATTCTAAAAGCATTACTTAAAACTATGGGTTTATCACATATTATAAGGCAACATCATGTAGATAATTAAAAGCCTTTAATAAATTAATACTTTTTATTAATAAATGAATAAGATTGTTAGAAAGTATATTCTTTATCATCAAACATGATTGGCTTGTGTGCATACTACTTTCACCCCCCGCTAGGGCGGGGGTCTTGATACCAATAACAGAGTGCATGCCCGCCGGGGCGGGCCTTCGAAGCCTATTACCCCCCGTTGGGTCGGGGGTATGAAATCTGAAGAGACAAAATCGGCAGTTATAGCAGTTACCCCCCACTCTTCCACTTCAACTTCTTTCTACCCAAACTGAAACTCCACTTTTCTACTCTCTACCCACGATTTAGCAATTTAATCCCCCCCTTCCCCACTCTACTTAACCACTTGCCCATTACTTTAACCCACAACTCTTTACATTACCTCCCTCTCTATAAATCAATACTCTCACAACACACTTTAACCACATAGACTCATATCAATTCAATAGTTCAAAGTCAAGGGTTCTTGAGCAAATTTTTGCAGCAACAAGGGAGGAGATAATCAACCAACTTAGGGATACACTGAGAGTAAGTGGTTTATCTTACAAATTCTCAACATCTACTACCATATTTGAAGCCAAATCACTAAGTCTGGGGGTATTGCAAGTCTAGCATGTCAAGTGTTCGACGATTTGCTTGAGTGAAGTTTGGGGGAATTTTTTATTGAAGCTCACCAATTCCAATTCAATGGCACCTAAACCGGCATCAAAACGACAACGTGGAGAGAGTTCAGGGTCCACACCACCAACAAGGGCCTTTAGCAGGTAAAAATTCATAAGTGCCGCCGTCGCCGACCGTTACGACTACCTTGTGACAAAAGCACTCACACCAGAGTGGGGGTTGACACCTAAACATGTTGATGGTGAAATGATGCAACAAATCTATGAAAAAGGTTGGAATAAGTTCACGTAAGAGCCCGAGCCAGCAATTGTGAATGTGGTAAAAGAATTTTACTCCAACGCAGAGGATAAGGCCTCATTCACAACATTTGTCCGGGGCAGGTTAGTTCCTTTCAGTGCCGATGCCATCAACACGTACTACCAATTACGAGTTCCTTGACAGTACCAGTATGCTTACTTACGTGACCATAATCCCGATTACGAGGCTATTTTGACGAAAATTACAAATTCAGGTACCACATGGATCAAAGACCGAAAAGGGGGCACTATCTTCCACAATAAGGATCTCAGTCGGTACGAAAAGATATGGCACGCGTTCGTGTGCGCCAAGCTGTTTCCATCCACACACACGTTAGATGTGCCCAAGGATAAGGCATTGCTTTTATATGCCGTTGTCCAAGATTTTTTTATCGATGTGGGTGCTATAATCAATTTTTCTATCCGAAGATGCTTGCGATGACCATTCTCTGGCGGCTTGCCACACCCATCGCTCATTTGTGGGTTGTGAAGACAGGAGGGAGTAAGATGGTTCGATGATGAGACCACCCAGATGCCGCTTCAGACGTTAGACATGAGGATAATTGCGGGGTATTTGGTGTGGCCCGGGGGCGAGTCTCACCCTAGAGGAGTCGGGTTCATATTTTCACCAGCCTCGGAGGATGAGACTGAAGCTGAGGACACCTCGGATGACGACGAGTTTCAGGGGGATGCGACTATGGGAGAGCAAGGAACGGAGGAGAGACCACAACCCGATGCTACATCTAGCCTTCAGTTTCAGAACCTCCAAAGACAAATAAATGGGTACAACAAGGATGCCCAAAGACAGATGCGGAGACTCGCAGCGAGGCAGGACCATATGTTCGAGGCCATGAATATGTTCTTTGCCTCATTGAACGCGACACTCCAAAGTTTCAATCCCAATGCGCAATTCCCATACCAGCAGCCATCACCGATGCCAAGGTTCCCACCTAGTGATTCAGATGAACACCAACAACCACCACCACCCTAAGCTTAAGCGATTACAGGGAAGTCCTCATATATTTACTGCTTTATTCTTTACAATGAGGACATTGTAATTTACAAGTTTGGGGGAGTTAATTTAATTTTTATGTTTGCGTGTTTAATTTTATTAGTTAGATTCGCATATGTTAGTTTCATGTTTAGTTTTAGGATTATTAAACGTTTGCATTCATGTAGTGATTTAGTTGCATAATAGTTTAGGATTGTAAATAGTTTTTATTTAGTTGTCAATCATATTATGTTTACCACATTTAAAAAAAATTAGTTAAGTATTGTGTTATATTGCATATGTTCAGCGGTTTGATATAGTTCATGTTATTTTGGCCAATGATGAGATTGGGATTAAGTAGACAAGTACGGTACTGATTATTAGAACTGTGATGTAATTTTTTGTAATGAATTGGATCTTTTGCCTATTTGAAACTGGTAAAATAAGGTCAGCACGTTAATGACACTTATGTGGATTGATTTAGTTCAAATTGATACATAAAGGACATCTAAAGGATAATGCTAGATTAAATGAAAGAATGACAAGGATAGGCAGTGAAGACGAAGAATTAGGCAAGAACCTAAGTTTGGGGGAAAAAGTGGAGTATATAAGCTTCTAAAAAAATAGGAACCTTCCCGAGTTGAATAATTGAATCTTGTGGTGGGTCGAGAAGGAGCGTGAAACGCACTCCCCATAAACACAGGTGTGAGATGGAGCGTAAAATGCACTCACTATTTAAAATAAAAAGAGAATAAAACAGGAAATAAGAGCAAAAAGCCCCCATGATTGAAAAAAAAAAGAAAAAAAAGAGAAAGCATAAGTACCCTATTTGGACCCTTGATATTGGTGATTGCTTGATTTTAGTTGGATCTCGTCTGTTTTTGAATTTTTTGAGTTTACGCTATATGATGCCTTCTAAGAGACTTGTTATGTATTAAATTTGAATTTGCATCAGTTAGAATTGTGACGCCCCCAAAACAGGTATACATCACCCATTCTGAGTCGTCAAATACATGGTACAGAAAACAACTTCATTATTAAAATTGTCGTGCAAAATACGACAACACATATACTGTGAGTTTAAATACAAATATTATCTAATAGACAATATTCAAACTCAAAAGGAGTCCTCATTACAATTATTATCGCACTATTTTATAAAATAGTGAGGACTGCTCAAACAACTGCTAAGAAACATCACTCTACACCCCGACTAGTTCCCGCTATATTCTCGCCTCCTGAGAAGAAAAATGGAACAAAAAAGAAAAGGGTGAGCTCAACTAGCCCAGTAAAGATTATTACGACTAAGATAATAAACAACAAATTATCGTTAGCTTTCAACAAATCAGATAAAATATAATGGACAACTAGTTTTAGATCAATATTCGTAGTGAAAATAATAATTCATTAGAAGAGTTAAGTAGAGAATGAAATCTACTATCATCTATGAATTTAAAAGTCCATCATCAATATTTTATCCCTGTAACATCAATAAATATACATCTTGAATCAAATATTCATCTTTGAACTACGGGCCAAAGATATTCATTTGTATCACCAGTTGGTCATGTTCATCTCAACACCTGTTCATCTTTGCACTACGGGCCAAAGATATACATCAGGTAATTATTCATCTTTGTACTACAGGCCAAAGATATTCAGTTATATCATCATTTAGGACTGAGGATGATGAAAAATATTTTAAAGAAACGAATCCAGTGAGATAAAAGAACAAAAATTAAGGATTTGTACTTTAGATAATCCAAGTTCAAAAATACTCTGTAATAAACCATAGTGGAGTAAAATTCAAGAATGAAGATCAAAATATGGATACAATCAAAGATAGTAACCATAATAGACATCTTGGACAAAGAAGAGAAAATTTTATTTTTTTGTGAATAGTGTCGTATTTGTGAATAATGTCGTATACATGAATAGTGCCGATACATGAATAGTAACCCCGACACGAAAAGGTAGAAATTCTATAAGAAAAATCATACTTCATGAATAGTACTCGTGAATAGTGTCGTATACGTGAATAGTACAGTATACGTAAATAGTACCAAAAAATCATACTATGTTCGCTTTTCCAAGATGGTATTGGATGGTATGATCATAATATTTCAACAGCTAGAGCCAACGTCATTGCCGCATGTTGAGTTCATTTTGGGTGAAGAAATATTTGAGGCTATTATGATCTGTATAGATATCCACTTTCTCCCCATACAGGTAGTGTCTCCAGATCTTCAACGCGAAAACGACTGCTGCCAACTCCAGATCACTAGTAGGATAATTCCTCTCATATTCTTTGAGTTATCGCGAGGCATAGGTTATGACTTTCTCATGTTGCATGAAAACACATCCTAACCCTTTGCCTGAAGCATCGCTGTAGATAACAAATCCATCCGAACCAAATGATATTGTCAGAACAGGTGCCGAAATGAGTCTCCTCTTGAGCTCTTAGAAACTCTTCTCGCATTCCTCGCTCCATACAAATTTTGTATCTTTTCGAGTCAGCTGAGTTAACGGAGTAGCGATTGGAGAAAATCCTTCCACGAATCTCCGATAGTAACCGGCTAAGCCTAGAAAGCTCCGTACTTCGGTCACTGACTTCGGTTGCTCCCAACTTTGTATTGCTTCAATCTTCGCCGCGTCAACAGATACTCCATGTTTTGATACCACGTGCCCAAGGAATGCTACTTCCTAAAGCCAGAACTCGCATTTCTTGAGCTTGACATATAACTTGTTATCACGAAGCCTTTGAAGTACCAGCTTCAAATGACGCTCATGATCTTCACGGCTTTTGGAATAGATGAGGATGTCATCAATAAAGACGACAATGAAATGATCCAAATATTCTTTGAACACACGGTTCATCATATCCATGAAAGCAGCAGAAGCATTAGTCAATCTAAAAGACATGACTAAGAATTTATAATGCCCGTACCGAGTTCTGAAAGAAGTCTTTAGAATATCCTCAATTTTAATCTTCTGCTGATGATATCCAGAACGAAGATCGATCTTTGAAAAGAATTGTGCTCTTTGTAACTGGTCGAGCAGGTCATCAATGCGAGGTAGCGGATACCTATTCTTGATGGTGACATGGTTCAATTCCCGGTAGTCAATACAAAGTCGCATACTCCCGTCTTTCTTCTTTACGAATATAATAGGAGCACTCCAAGGAGATATACTACGACGAATGAAACCTATGTCTAACAACTCCTGTAGTTGGACCTTTAACTCCTAAAGTTCAATAGGAGCTATTTGATATGGGGTTTTAGAAATAGGTTTTGTACCAAGTTCAAGGTCAATAAAGAATTCAACTTCACATTCTGGGGGTACACCGGGAAGTTCTTCAGGAAATACGTCAGGAAATTCACTAACAACAGAAATATTATTCAAATTTGACGTATTTTTGTTCAAGTCCATGACATGGGCTGAGAAAGCTTAACATCAATTTTTCAATAAACGAATGGCTTTAAGGCTTGATATGAAAGTGTTTGACTTTAGTGGTTTGGTTGCTTGAATTCGTATAACAGATTGGTTAGGAATATAAAAGCTAACAACCTTACGAAAATAATTAATTTTAGCATGATGAGTGATTAACCAATCAATCCTTAAAATCACATCAAATGCAAGTATTTTCAACGAAATAAGATCGACAGGTAATGTGATGGTCCCTACTTAAATCAAGCAAGATTTATAAATAGTGGATGTAATGAAAGTTTCTCCTAACGGAGTCTCAACAGATAAGTCAAAGTTTAATTTCTCCAGAGTCAAATTCAAACGTTGAACACAAGCAGGAGAGATAAAAGAATGGGTAAAATCGGTATCTAGTGAGGTATAAACTTCGCAAGAGTTTTTGATTAACTAACCCGTGATAACTTCGTTCGGTTCCTCGCTTTTTGGAAAGTTAGAAAAAGCGCTCTCACTTGAACCACCGATTTTGACTTGTCTAGGACAGCCTTTGGTGTCATCATTACCGCTAGAATTGACTTTCGCTATAGGGCATATTCTACCCTCAACTGCTTTGTCGTACTCCTATTTCATGATCTGAATCATTAATCTTCGATACATATCGAATTGGGATTGACCGCAATGTACAGGGTAATTCAAAGCTCAATGTTGGGTTCTCCCAATTGCTGTCCAAGAAGAGAAATACATATCATCTATTTTATCCTTCCTGGATCGGACTTCTCTTTTCACAATATCAATGCGTCGTGCGGCTTTTACCTATGCATCCTTCATTCTGACTCGTTCAGTTGTTTTTTCTTTCAGCTGATCCTTGACATTTGAATTCTCAGATTCCAGCTTTATCCTCTTATACTCTGTCAAAGAGTGCTTCTGTTCGAGCATCACATATCGGGTAACACAAGCTTGAATTGTTGCATCCTTTTTCTCCACGACTACATGCCGTTCTTCAGCCTACTCTTTTAACTCATGAATACGATTTTACAATTCTACATTTCGATCATAAAGTTCTCCTAATAAATCCTCATCAGGTTCCTCTTCCTGCTTACTCTCAGTTGCTACCTCTGCGACTAGTTCGGATGTAACTATTAATTCTTCACTCACCAATTGGATATCTCTAATTTCTTCTGTGCCTGACATCACATTATCCTGGTTGGTGATTATAAGTGTCTCCACAATCTCATTCACTCCATTGTTAACATTTTCAGCTGCCATTCTCAAATACTGTCATAAAATAAGGGTTAATTAAAGAAATTGACATACCACATAATGCCCCTATATTCTGACTGACCAACAAATAAGTTTAGGTATGACACACTAGTGAAGGATTTACTCGTCTCTCCCCTCCTAGTTCTATTCCCCGATCTCCGACAGAGACCATATCCCTAAGCTCTAATAACAACTGTGACGCCCCCAAAATAAGTATACATCACCCATTCTGAGTCGCCAAATACATGGTACAGAAAATAACTACAACTTTATTATTACAATTGTCGTGCAAAATACGACAACACATATACTATGAGTTTAAATATAAATATTATCTAATAGAAAGTATTCAAACTCAAAAGGAGTCCTCATTACAATTATTATCACAATATTTTACAAAATAGTGAGGATTGCTCAAACAACTGCTAAGAAACATCACTCTACACCCCGACTAGTTTTCGCTATATTCTCGCCTCCTGAGAAGAAAAATGGAACAAAAAGGAAAAGGGTGAGCTCAACTAGCCCAGTAAAGATTATTACGACTAAGATAATAAACAACAAATTATCGTTAGCTTTCAACAAATCAGATAAAATATAATGGACAACTAGTTTTAGATCAATATTCGTAGTGAAAATAATAATTCATTAGAAGAGTTAAGTAGAGAATGAAATCTACTATCATCTATGAATTTAAAAGTCCATCATCAATATTTTATCCCTGTAACATCAATCAATATACATCTTGAATCAAATATCCATCTTTACACTACGGGCCAAAGATATTCATTTGTATCACCAGTTGGTCATGTTCATCTCAACATCTGTTCATCTTTGCACTACGGACCAAAGATATTCATCAGGTAATCATTCATCTTTGCACTACAGGCCAAAGATATTCAGTTATATCGTGGATGATGAAATTTTTTTAAAGAAACGAATCTAGTGAGATAAAAGAACAAAAATTAGGGATTCGTACTTTAGATAATCCAAGTTCAAAAATACTCTGTAATAAACCATAGTGGAGTAAAATTCAAGAAAAAAATTAAAACATGGAAACAATCAAAGATAGTAACCATAATAGACATCTTGGACAAAGAAGAGAAAATTTTGTTTTTATGTGAATAGTGTCGTATTTGTGAATAATATCGTGTACGTGAATAGTGTCGTATACATGAATAGTAACCCCGACACAAAAAGGTAGAAATTCTACAAGAAAAATTATACTTCGTGAATAGTACTTGTGCCGTATACGTGAATAATACCGTATACGTGAATTGTAACCTCGACATGAAAAGATAAAAATTTTATAATAAAATTCATACCAATATTTCGATATAATGATATTGAAAAAAATAACATCCCTTACCTCAAAAGAATAGTACTTCTGCCTGAAATATCGGATATAACGCTGAAGGAAACTTGTACTGAATAGCAACTCTCAAAGTATCTAAATACTCAAAAATACGCTCGATAATATAGAGAGAGAAAACTTATGATTCTTGTGTGATTTTTAATTCTAACTAAGCACCCTATTTATAGGAAAATGCTTAGAACGCCAAAGCAGACTAAATTAATAAAATAATATTTTATAAAAAAAATTTCACGCCCACCACAATTGATCAAATTTCAGCACACCACAGTAGGGCCCACAAAAAATTAGATTTTTCCACAACAACCAAAAGTGGGGCCCACATATTTTTAATAAAAACATTTATTTTAAAAACTTCAATAATTCATAATAAATAGCCCTTTTATCAGAAAAATACGAATTTTATGTCCATTCTATAGGAAATTTAATTCTCTACAACTTTGTAGAAAAAAGTTTTTCCAAATTTCAATAAGAAAATGTCCAAAATTCACATATGGGTGATTTTTAATACCTCAAATCCGATAAAATACTGATAAAATACCTCAACATTAATTCCTTCATTTATATCCACATAAAATAAATATTTTCTTATTATATAAATTAATAATTAATTATTCACAAATAATATTACAGAATCACAATATTGACAACCAGGTCGTTTCTAGGAAAGAGGGAGCTTTCCGATAAGGATTTCTCCTTACTGGCGCGCAATTAGGTGACCAAACCCCTTTTCTAGACAGAACTTCCTTAGACATTGTCAATAATGCTATATAATAATATTATTCAAATAATATGAATTATTGATCTGATAATGGGAAATATTGTGCAGTGATAATTATTGAAACAACAATAATATAAAATATCAACGTAGCAATTATTGAATTAATAAAATAAAATATTGAACAATAATTATTGTAACAAATTTTGAGTAGTGCCTTCTTACGTAAGAATCAATATTTCAAAAATCTGTGTAATACAGTGTGCTACTGTGTAACAACGCGTATTACTGTATTTTAACCACCGGTAGACTTGGCAAACGGGCGGGGAGGGGTGGGCCGGGCCGGGAGTGGGCCAGACCAAAATGGCCAGGGTTTTGGTGGGCTGCAAATGTGAGGCCCGTGGCCCTGGTTGGGCCGGCCCGGCCCGGCCCGCGGGCTTCTTTCTTTCTTTCTTTTTTTTTACAAAATCTTGCTACACCAAAAATAGTTATAATAATAAATATTAAATATAATAAAAAAATTTATAATAAACAATAAACTTTGCTATTAACTTTGGTACATATCTCCTGCATGAAAGAGAAGTTGTGTTGCACTGTTGTTGAAAGGAAGGGGTGAGAGCTGTGAGGAGACACTTTGTGTTGAATAGACCTGCTAAGAGGTTTAATGTGTTTCATATGATATTGCACTCTATTTGGCTTAGGAGGATTAATGTTAGAGTTGATCAAGTTGTATAGATTTTACTGTGATATGTAATTGTGCTTAGAATAATGTTTTGATTTTCAAAATAGTAACGTATGTGTTTTCCAAATTATTACCAACGAAGAAACCAAAATGGTTTTTTTTTATAATTATAAATTTTAATAGTATTATAAACTACATATCTCCTGCATGAAAGAGAAGTTGTGTTGCATTGTTGCAGTGTTAAAGGCATACATGTATGTAGTATTTGTTTTGTATTTTTCTATGAACCAACTAATAAAACAAATTTTTGGACGATTTTTGAAAAATAGTAATGGTCATAAATATTATAAATTAGGCACGATTTAGGTTTTATTTTTAAGAATAGTAAAATTTGAACAAAAATAAAGAAATAATATATTGAAGATTGCATTAAAAATAAATAGTTGTTGTAGTTTAGTTGGTTTGAACTCTTATTTATTTACTTACAAGCCTTGTGTTCAAGCCTCATAACCCACAAGTAGCAACATTTTATTTTTAAAAAAAATAAGTCACGGGCCACGGGCCGGGCCGGGCCAAAATGGCCCGTATTTTCCTGGGCTAGAAAACTGTAGCCCACAGCCCAGCCCGGGGCGGGCGGGCTGGCCCGGCCAGCGGGCTTAGGCCATGTTTGCCAGGTCTAACCATCGGGTATTCCAACAGTGTTAACGGTAACAACCTACACTGTTATTTGTAAAAATTCAAACTTGTCGTTTTCTTCATCCTACCGTTTTCCGTTATGGGGCCCACAAATGGATGCGCCGCAATACGAATATTCCCCGACAGCAAGAATATTCTAGGACCAAATGAATATTCCCTGACAACAATGAATAATTTATAACCACTTGCTTATTTTGCAAAATTTGCACATTTCACCCATAACCAAAGCATTATATCAAATTAACATCTTATTGTTCAAAATAATAATTAAAGGAAATTCAATTTTTTTATAAAAAGTTGGGGTCTTACAAGCATGGATGTTGATCACACACATTATACCAGTAATAACATTCTAAGATTTGATGAATGATAGGAATTATTGATTTGTTTTGATATGAAGTGTTATCGTGTTTACTTGATTTCTATGAGGCCGGAGGAATAAATTTGATTCTATGTTGACTGCTAGATTCGTAGGCATATAGATTAGATGCATTACATCTCATTGCATTCCATTGCATAGCATGTTTATTTTGTTTCGTGCTCGAGGACTAGCACGATTTGAGTTTGGGGGATTTTGATAAGTGGGTTTTATACCCACAAATCGATTTCTAATTCGAGCTTAAACTATGTTAATTCTTTGTTTTTATGTTTCGTTTTTACTTGTTTAGTGTTGTTTTGTGTTTAGGTGTGGTGGAGTGGCAATTGGACTTAAAGGGTGGAATTATGGTGAAATTTGGCAAGTTCAGGAGCTTAAGTGGACAAATTACAGAATGGTAGCCCACCAGGGCGGGCTTTCTCTATACAAAACCCCCGCCAGGGTAGGGGGTGCTGGAAAATTAATAGGAAGGTAGCCCGCCGGGGTGGGCAATTTACAAAGCAAAATCCCCGCCGGGGCGGGGGTACGGGAAGTGCAGTGTCCTGTTCCTTTTGAAATGCTGCAACAACGAGAAGGCTAGTGATTGGAATGGCTTGGGACTCAATTGTGCATGGAAGTAGAGTCAGAATATATGTCTTGGCTTATAATTAATAACAAACAACAAGATTGAAGGGGGATACAAGCAAATTAACATCATTAAAGATAAATTTTTAAGCAAGAGCATTGGAGGAAGATTTTGAAGGAGATTTCACGATAATTGCAGATTAAGGCTAGAGAGAAGGGTGGTTCTGGATTTATTCTTCTTCTTCTGTTTAATATTTGTAATTGCGATGATGTTTACTTTGATTAATTCAGTTTTTATTTCAATTATGATGAATTAAATTCTTTATTAGGCTTATAACGGATCTTTGGGTGGAACGATGATTGTGTAATCTTAGATTTTTAGTTTAATAAGTTATCTTTTAGTTTATCTATATTGATTTGTGATTGAATTTATAAATTGATTGATCACCAATTTTATGTGGATTTGTATGGATTCGAGAGAGGAAATACGAGTCTAGACTTAGTTAATATAGCATGTGTTCTTGAATTATGTGAATGAATGGAATCTTGATGAATGTTAGGGTAGAGATATGCCTAGCGTCGCATGTAATCTGATAGAGAACTTGAACTTAAACCTTCTTTGATTGTAATTCACATAGAGATATAGTGAGTTAGTTAATTAAGGTGTTTAACTTAATTCAATATAAATTTGTGGATTTGAGTTAATATGGTATTAGTGTATCGAGAGGTTGCTAGTTCTACTTATATGTTCTTGATTAATAAACTGGGATAGTGTATTAAACTGGAATAAGGTGTAATAATCAGAGTGATGCTTAGAGTGAAGTTATAAACCTAATTCTCCCATATTTGTTTGAAATTTCAGTTTTTGGGGTTTGTTAATTATTTGGTATTCTTAGTATTTTTAGTTATAATTCTTAAATTGGATAGTTTAATAAAATTTGGATTAATAGAAAATTGGTAATTGTGAGGGTTAATTTCTTGCTAATCTCTGTGAGAACGATACTTGACTTATCACTTTATTACTTGTTGACCACGTATACTTGCGTGTGAGCGTATATAGATTTTACCCAACGACACCAAAAACTTGTTGGGTAAAATCTATAGACGCTCACACGCAAGTATACATGGTCAACAAGTAATAAAGTGATAAGTCAAGTATCGTTCACACAAAGATTAGCAAGAAATTAACCCTCACAATTACCAATTTCCTATTAATCCAAATTTTATTAAACTATCCAATTTAATAATTATAACTAAAAATATTAAAAATACTAAGAATACCAAACAATCAACAAACCCTAAAAACTGAATTTTCAAACAAATATTGGAGAATTAGGCTTACAACTTCACTCTAAGTAACACTCTGATTATTACACCTTATTCCAGTTTAATTCACCATCCCAGTTTATTAATCAAGAACACTCAAGTAGAACTAGTCACCTCTCGATGCACTAATACCATATTAACTCAAATCCACAAATTTATATTGAATTAAGTTAAACACCTTAATTAACTAACTCACTATATCTCTATGTGAATTACAATCAAAGAAGGTTTAAGTTCAAGTTCTCTATCCGATTACATGCGACGCTAGGCATATCTCTAGCTTAACATTCATCAAGATTCCATTCATTCACAGAATTCAAGAACACATGCTATATTAACTAGGTCTAGACTCGTATTTCCTCTCTCGAATCCATACAAGTCCACATAAAATTGGTGATCAATCAATTTATAAATTCAATCACAAATCAATATAGATAAACTGAAAGATAGCTTATTAAACTGAAAATCAAAGATTACACAATCATCGTTCCACCCAAAGATCCGTTATAAGCTTAATAAAGAATTTAGTTCATCACAATTGAAATAAAAACTGAATTAATCAAAGTAAACATCATCCCAATTACAAATATTAAACTGAAGAAGAAGAATAAATCCAGAACCACCCTTCTCTCTAGCCTTAATCTACAATTATCGTGAAATCTCCTTCAAAATCTTCCTCCAATGCTCTTGCTTAAAAATCTGTCTTCAATTATGTTAATTCGCTTGTATCCCCCTTCAATCTTGTTGTTTGTTATTAATTATAAGCCAAGACATATATTCTGACTCTACTTCCATGCACAATTGAGTCCCAAGCCATTCCAATCACTAGCCTTCACGTTGTTGCAGCATTTCAAAAGGAACATGATACTGCACTTCCCGTACCCCCGCCCCGGCGAGGGTTTTGTATAGAGAAAACCTGCCCCTGCGGGCTACCATTCTATAATTTGTCCACTTAAGCTCCCGAACTTGCCAAATTTTGTCATAATTCCACCCTTTAAGTCCAATTGCCACTCCATAACACCTAAACACAAAACAACACTAAACAAGTAAAAACGAAACATAAAAACAAAGAATTAACACAATTTAAGCTCGAATTAGAAGCCGATTCGTAGGTATAAAACCCACTTATCAATAGCATTTATAGAAGTATGCTATAGAAAGATCTAATCGATGTAACAACTTTTGGCATATGAATATAAATGCTCTTATTCCAAAAATGTGTAATAAATTTTTTCTTTTGCATTAAAGAAATAGTAAAATAATATAATTAAATAATAAAATGAAATTTTATGATGCAGAAAATGCTGCCCAGACGTAGACTTCCAGCGCTGGAAGAATCAGTTAATAACGAGAGGGACCAAGTAGATCCTATACACACTACAAGAAAAAGGCCTAACAGCGACCAATAATATTAGCGATCGCATATCCGGTTGTTGATATTCATAATAGCGACCGATATCTGCGACCAATCTTTAATCTAGTCGCTATGTTATAGCAGCGACCGCATGCGGTCGCAGATCGGTCGCTAGAATAAATTTCCCTCCCAAAATTTGGCTGGAAATGTTGGCGCGTAGGTGTTTTATGACCACTTACAATCAGCGACCGCATGCAGTCGCTGATAAGTCCATGTTATTAAAATTTAGTGACCGCATGCAGTCACTAATAGCGGTCTCTAATCAACCTTAATGTTATCAGTAACCAGTATTCGCTCGACACATAACACAGAAGGAAAAAGAAATGAGGGAGGTCCGAAATAGAGAGAAGAGGGAGAAAGGGGGGAGAAGAGAAGAAGGAAAAGAAGTTCGGCCGCCGCCACCAACTACCACCTGCCACCGCCTCTACAAAGGTATCTGACTTGAAATCCACTAGAAACCTTGAATCTATTGTTAATTTGTTAATTGAATGTGGTTTAGACAAACCCTAGATCAAAAATGAATATGCCAATCAAAGAGCCAAGTGTTGCCACATTTGCACTGTTTAGAGATTATAATCCGTAGCACTGTTTCTCTCTGTTAATTAAGATTAAAAGGCAACTAATGACAATGAACTAATTAAAGTTTATTTTAAAATTTATAAAATAAACTGTTATTATGAAACATAGCCTAACTTTTTTTTCATTTTTGTTATTATTGGTGCTTGAACTTTTGGTTTGTTTGACTTAGATATGAACTGGGGTTGCTCTAATTAATCAGCTGGAATTTGAATAGGATGTTATGGAATTGGTTCTGTTGATTGTGTTATTTGCTCCTATATATAGAAATTAGCTTATATGAGTCTCATTGGTTAAAGTAATTTGTATATTGTTAATGTTTTGATTGATATGCATGCTAGATTGGAATAGTTTGATTTCAAGTTATTGTTCAAATAGATATTGGAAGGAAGCATAATCAATTGGTATAAATGTGAATGATGACTTATCAGTTGTCACAGCGTGATGTGACTGCTAGCATAAATGACTATATTAAGGAAAAGAAGCTTTTGAATTTACAAGCACATATAATACAATAATTGTTAGATTTAAGATTCCATATTAACCACAATCATACAAAAATTATATAAAGAATAGAAAGTAAATAACATATGATATATTTTGATTCATTAAATTATGACTAATTTTATATGCCTGCTTTATTTATTAATATGTCTGGCACACTCTAAAATAATTAACACATCAAACATCGATTATAAGTAACTAAAAACTCATAATTGCTATAACATGAGTTCAAATACATAAAACTTAAATTATTAAATAAGCTCAAGATTGTCTTGCTAATAAATCACCAAACTCAAATCCACATGATTTAGTGATATCCCGACTACCCTGTCGTAGCGACTATTATTCGGAACTATTGGAGTATGTACGTGTCAATCCTAACAATACTTCCTCAATAGGTACTTTAAGTTTGCCATTACAAATGAGGGAAATATATATTTTGTGATTTTGGCTTCATTCCTGATTTATATGACTGTGTCTAATTCAGAATCCATGAGTGTTCAGTAAGACATAAATAGAGTCCTTTCTAACATCCTTATCTCAACAAAGAATTTGATTTAATTTGCATTCAATCGTTATTGTTTTGGTCTTATTGTATTGAGAATTTGTATATTTCTCTTGGTTTGTGTCTTAGGTGCCTAGAAATAACCATATATGCATGTCGTCGTGCATGTGGCTAGTCCATATTGTAGGGGAGACTCTGGCAAAATTTTTTTGTTTGTCGGATAGTTGCGAACATTTATAATATTAACGAGCTCTTTATGTGCTTACTATTAATTAACGAGCTCTTTAAAGTACTTGTTACCCGAATTTAGATGTCCTCAATAGTTAGTCCCGCGCGTATGCTCAAGTCATATGATTACAAGTATGCTCTCAAGTCATATGCTTACAAGTATGCTTAAATGTTAATCATATGCTTACAAGTATGCTCAAGCCATATGGTTACAAGCATGCTCAACTCATATGTTTACAAGTATGCTTAAATGTTAATCATATGCATGCTTACAAGTATGCTCAAGTCATATGGTTACAAGTATGCTCAAGCCATATGTTAACATTTATAATGTTGTCTGTAGTAGGTACCGTGGAATCATGGACCTCTATTCAGACCGTAGTTGGATGGCACAACGAAAGTCAAGTGCCCAGATAGGTGCTACATCTAAATTTAGAGCTGGTTGCCAAGTGTTTTTGGAGTATGCATATAGTCATCCAGAATGTATAAATGGTCAGTCGCAGATACGAACAACGAACTCTGGAGTGTGTGTCCAAGGAGATTATTACAATGAGCTTGGTCATGCCTTTTATGGGGAGTTGGAGGAAATCGTAGAGTTCTCGTACAAGGACACGTACGGGGGGTCATATTCACTTGTTCAAGTGTTGTTGGTTTGATTCAGAAAAAGGGATACGTGTTGACAGACATGGAATTGTCGATATTGACCTCCATAGGTCTAAGTACTCCAACGAACCGTTTTTTTTACCAACTCAAACCGTACAAGTATACTATACTCTTAGTCCTGTTAGGAAAAGGGATAGACCGCCTACAGATTGGCAAGTTGTAATTCATACTCCCGCGTAGTCGTGTAGAAGTAGTTCATGGGGAGATTTACCAAGAGCAGATACTTCATAGTCAAACTATAATAAATGTGGAGGACGACAATGAAGTAATTCAGTTAGATGGTGGAGATGAACCACGTGAATTAGATCCTAAGTCAATACTTGTGTCAGATAACATTGATACTGAGGAGGAAGAGTTATTGACTGAATCTGACACTAAATCTGAAGCAGATGATGGTTATAAATCTGCAACACGTATACAAGATGATTCTGAATCAGACACTTGAATAAATGAAATGTATGTTTAGCATTACATGTTTTTTATATCATTATCATGTTTATGTACCTAACTATTTAAATGTAATTTTTGTTTATTGTCATTTTATATTCAAATATATGAAAGTAGTATGCACACAAGCCAATCATGTTTGATGATAAAGCATATACTTTGTAACAATCTTATTCATTTATTAATAAAAAGTATTAAAGGCTTTTAATTATCTACATGATGCTGCTTTATAATATGTCATAAACTCATAGTTTTAAGCAATACTTTTATAATAATGATGATGATCATTCTAATGAGATCTAAATTCTTAGAAAGCTTAAAACTAAAATAGTTTCCAATCGTTGGATTACTAAATTGTGGATTAGTGAATCCGGATAGATTGGTACATACGTTGCTTGCTCATTAGATGAGAATGATTGATCTCGTGCTTATTAGAGAATAATTTTACTAAACGTGGCTCGCTAAGGAATACCTAATAGAATTTTACTTGCCTGTCAATAGGAATTCCTATAGTGATAGTAGTACAAGTGATCCTTAGACTTGAGATCATCATAGTATCATGTGTATGATGAGTTATACTTTGACTTATTCCTTAAGACTCTTAGGGTATATCAAAGGGTATGCTTGGGTATAATAAGTTGTACATGGAGATAATATATGATCAATAAAGAATCTACCGCTTCTAGTAAAAGAAGTGAAATGTCCTATGTGATTCGATAAATGACAACCCAGTAGTCCTTGGCCAAGGCAGAATAAAATTAGAAAGGAGTTTCTAATTTGCATTATTTGGTATTGTACATTTAAGAATCGAAAAACATATAATTAAATAAAATAAGACTTGACAATAATTCCATGTCTTATATTTAATTAGGACATTGTATGGTGGAAGGATTGAATTGTACAGTAACTATTTACTCAAAGGTTCTTTTATGATTAATGTTAAAATCTATATTATCTGGAAAGTCGTTAATCGCTAGGGAGGCTTATCCCTATTGTACAATAAATATTATTTTTTTAAATAAATTAATAATTTAATTTATTTAATTAAATAAGATTAGAATTGTTCTAATTGATTTATTCACAACCGGCTTAATATGAAGAACCTAAAGGGTCACACCATAAAAGGAAGAATAATTATTTAAGAAGCAAATGGCATAATCGTAATAATAAGTTAAGTATATTTAATTTAATCTATGGTGATAGAATAAATTAAATAGCTTAATATTTATTATTTAATATTTTAGAAATATTAAATATAAATTAATAAGAGGAGTCTTATTATTATTATTATTTAATTTCTAAAAGAGTTTGGAAATTAATTAATAAAAGTACTCTCATATATCCTAATAAGATTAGGAGACTAATTAATTAAAAGAGTTTAATTAATTAATCCTAATAAGATTAGGAGCCTAATTAATTAAAGTAGTTTAATTAATTAAAATAAAATCCAATTCCTTAATTGTTAAGGAGGGTTGCCCATATCTATAAATAAGAGGAGTCTTATTATGGGTGAGAGAGTTGTTGTTGACTTTTTCACAACATACGTAATTCCAATAGTTGGAGAGTATACTCCTTTTCTATGAGAGATAGAAAAACTAGGGTTTTGCCAAACACCCATCTTCTTGAATCTTTATTCTTTCTTGGTGGATCACCTCTAGAGGCCAAACACTTGGGTGACTAATGTTGATCAAAGGAAGGAACCCAACCGGGTGGATTCAAGTTGAACACGAAAAGGATTTGAAGGTGAACTTGTACCTGAAGAAGCTCGAATCTTCAAGGGTATGATTCTCATTCTTTATCTTTTCGTTTAATTAATAATTGTGCATAAAGGATGATCCAGGTATATGGTTTGTAAAATTTAAAACTCTGATTTTACACGTTTCCGCTTACTTTATGCAATTTGATTGCGTTCATGAATATTACAAACCTAACAGTGGTATCAAAGCCAAATCTTTATGCGAATTATTAATTATTCAGATTTGATATGTATATTGATATGTGTTTAGAACAATTTAATTGGGCATAATTTTGTTGTATAAAAAAAATGCGAAAAATATTTTTTTCGCTGCTTGTTCGTGTGGGTTTATAACACTATCATAAGAATCTTTCATTTATATTTAAGGGATCTTAAAATGCATGTCACGAGAATTACCGTTTATATATATATATATATATATATATATATATATATATATATATATATATATATATATATATATATATGTAAGACCCCAACTTTTATAAATAAAGATGAATTTTTTATAAATATCATTTTTGAATATTATGGAGTTAATTTGATATAATGTTATAGTTGTGGGTAATATTTATAAATTTTGCAAAGTACGCAAGTTGTTATATAATATTCGATTGGTCGGGGAATATTCGTTTTAACAGGGAATATTCGTACAACGGCACAATTATTGGTGGACCCCACAACAGAATTATTGTCGAATTGAGAAAACGACAAAAATATTTTATTAAAAATAACGGCGAAATTTTACCATTGATACTGTTGAACTACTCGGTAGTAAAAGTACAGTAATACGTGTGGTTGCATAGTAGCACACGGTATTGATTATTAATGCTTATGTGAGAAGTCACTCAGTTTGATTCAATTATTGTCAGTTAATAATATGAATTATTTAGCGATAATGAAGTTTTGTTTTATTCGTATTATTAACGTAATAAAACAGAAACATCTTTTTATATAAAACAGAATACTTTATTAAAGTTATTCTATAAATAGAATATATTATATTTTATTTAAAAGATTTTTCTTTAAATATGAACCGTCAGATTAAAGTAATCAATCTGGACCGTTCATGGATTAGTTACTATGCATTCTATTTTTCTATAAATAGCAGCTCATTCCTTCATTATTTCTTACGAATTAACTGAACTCTAGAGAGAGAAACTATAGAGAGAGAGAAGAAAAGTATTCTGCTACTTAACTACTTCCTTATTTCAGTTCTTCTTTAAAACGGTAAGGGGTGTTATTCTTTCTTATTCATGAAGAGAACTGTTGTTATTCCATTTCTTATTATTCTGTTGGAATAACCTGTATATGCGGTCTATCCTATACTTGGTGACATTCTTCTATTGTTCTGTTGTAACATCCTGTCTGTGTGTTTTACACCGGACCTGGTTCCGTCTTTATTATTATTCTGTTGGAACATCCTATCCGTGTGTTTTACACCAGACCTGGTTCCGTCTTTATTATTATTCTGTTGGAGCATCCTGTCTGTGTGTTTTACACCGGACCTGGTTCCGTCTTTATTATTATTCTGTTGGAATATCCTGTCTGTGCGTTTTACGCCGGACTTGGTTCCCTTATTTATTATTCTGTTGGAATAACCTGTCTGTGCGGTCTATCGCATGCATGGTGATTTCTTTTGTTATTCCATTCTTTATTATACTCAGTTGGTTAAGTTTTGACTTCTATACTCCATGAAATTTGTGGAATATCCTTGATAATTGTGTTTCATCCAGTATCTTTTCATGAAAATATTCTTCTAAGCATTCTTGACTTTTACTCCACAAAGCAGTATCATGTTGACAATTTGGACGTTGTTAATTCTTGGATAAATTAATTCTTGAACTTGTTTTATTTAATTCTTATATCATTGTCATCATCCTCATGTTTATAAAATGTTGAAAGTCATCTGTGGCCTGTAGTGCATAGATGGACTTGGTATGATTATGACCAGGGATTATTCGGTATAATCATGACTGTAATGTTACAAATGATGTGGTAAAAATCCTCATTGGCCCGTAGTGCATTGATGGACAGTTGTTGGCATGATCATGACCATTAATGAATACACGAATATCCTTGGCCGTAATGCAGGGGTGATTCGATGATGTGGATTATTTTATTAAGCTGAGTCCCAACGATAACAGTATTGAAAAACCTTTTAAATCATAGAAGATAGTAGATTTTATTTTCTACTTGACTCTTTTAATGGATTGCTTGTTCCGCTGTAGTTAAACTTGATGGTCGTTATATTTTATCAGTTTAACACTGTTGAAGGCTAATGATAATTTATTTTGCATTATCTTAGTCATAATATTTCTTACTGGGCTAGTTGAGCTCACCCTTTTTTTCACTGTTCACTTCAGGAAATGAGAATATAGCTGGGACGAGTCGGGGAACGGAGTGATGGACCAGATGATAGTATTAGTAGTCCTCACTATTCTATTAAATAGTGTGACAATAATTGTAATGAGGACTCCTTTTGAGTTTGTATACTCTCTAGTAGACAATAATTGTATTCAAACTCACAGTTATATTTTGTCGTATTGTACACAACAGTTGTATTAGTAAGTTGTATTTGTTTTCTGTACCATGTATCTGACGACCCAAGATGGGTGATGTATACCTAATTTTGGGGGCGTCACAGTTGGTATCAGAGCTTAGGGATATGATCCCTGGCTAAGATGTGAGAATAGAACTAGGAGGGGAGAGACGGGAAATTCCTTCGCTAGTATGACCTACCTAAGTTTATTTGCATGTTATTTAATTAGTCGGTCAGAATATAAGGATAATATATGACATATCAATTAACTATTGTTTTGTGGCAGTATCTGAAAATGGCATCTGAGAATGTGGAGAATAGCAATGGAGCACAGGCGACTGTTGATTCACCACATATCAATAATCAGGATAATGTGCATCAGGAAGGTGACAATCCTCATGCAAACAACAACACTGACCAGATGATGAATGATGGAATGTTCAGAAGCTTTATGCAGTTCATGCAACAGCAGGCGAGAGCTGCTCCTGTCCAAAATATAGGTGAAAACACTGAAAACTCTCGGACGGTCACCGCTAAACAGTTCAAGGAGCTGGGACCACCGGAGTTTAAGGGAGAGCCAAAACCACTTATAGCGAAAACATGGATAAAGCAGATCACCAAGATATTTGATGTCTTGGGATGCTCCGAGGAGTAAAAGGTTCCCTTTGCCGCCTTTATGTTGCTAGGAGAGGCAGATTACTGGTGAGAATTGATTAAGCGTACTCAACCTGCCGCACTGAAGATGTCCTGGGAGAAGTTCCAAGAGCTGTTCAATGACAAATACTTTCCCAAAAGTGTTTGTCACATGAAGGAGGTGGAGTTCATCAAAATGGAGCAGAATAATATGACCGTGTCGCAGTATGAGGCTAAATTTGCTGAGTTGTCCCGGTTTGCGTCCCACTTGGTGGATAATGAAGAGCGAATGACGCGATTGTTTTTGCAAGGTTTGAAACCTGAGATACGTCAACATCTTATTTATCATAATTGTGTTTGTATTCAGATGTTGTGAATAGGGCTCAGTTAGTGGAGCGCGATAACGAGTCAACGCAACCAAAAGAGAGCAGTCGGTAAAATGATAATACCAGTGAGAGCAGTCATCGAAGCGGTGACAACAAGCGTCGAGGGAATCAACAGGCCAAAAATGGTAACCACTTCGGTGGTAATCAGGGCCAAAATAATAAGAATGGTCATTTCAAGAAGAGGAGATTCAACAATGATGGAAAGACGTCAGCACCAGCACCCGTTGTTAAGGAAGGAGAACGACCACCTATCATATGTTTCAAATGCGGAGGGGAGGGGCACATCAGTCCAAACTGCGTGATGCCGTCTAAAGCATGTTATAATTGTGGAAGAGAAGGTCATTTAGCTCGATTTTGTCGTTTACCAAAAATAAGTTCAGCTAGGATGGAGACACCAAAGGCCGTCCCAGAAAAGTCAAAACCGGTAGTGCAAGGGAGAGCGTTTGTTGTGACCTCCCAGAAAGCAAGGAACCCGAATGAGGTCATCACGGGTAAGCTTATCATAAACTCTAACGAAGTCTATACTTTATTTGATACCGGTTCTACCCATTCTTTTATTTCTCCTACTTGCGCTCATCGATTAAATTTGACTCCGGAGAAATTAGACTTTGACTTATCTGTTGAAACTCCATTGGGAGAAACCTTCATTACATCCATGGTTTATAAGTCTTGTTTGGTTCAAGTTGGTACCCACACATTACCTGTCGATCTGATTTCATTAAAAATACTTGCATTTGACGTGATTCTAGGGATTGATTGGTTAACTACTCATCATGTAAAAATTGATTGTTTTCGTAAGGTTGTTAGCTTTCATATTCATAATCGACCAATTATGCGAATTCAAGCAACCAAACCATTAAAATCAATCGATGTCATCTCAAGCCATAAAGCTATTCGTTTATTGAAAAATGGATGTTAAGCTTTCTTAGCTCATGTCACGGATCTAAACAAAAATACGTCAGTTTTGAATGATATTTCTATTGTTAATAAATTCCCTGACGTATTCCCTGAAGAACTTCCTGGCCTACCCCCAGAGCGAGAAATTGAATTTTGTATCGACCTTGAACCCGGTACAAAACCCATTTCTAAAGCTCCATATCGAATGGCTCCTATTGAACTTCAGGAGTTAAAGATCCAACTGTAGGAATTGTTAGACATTGGCTTTATTCGTCCTAGTACTTCTCCTTGGGGTGCTCCTATTCTATTCGTGAAGAAGAAAGATGGAAGTATGCGACTTTGTATTGATTATCGGGAGTTGAATCATGTCACCATCAAAAATAGGTACCCATTGCCACGTATTGATGACCTATTTGACCAGTTGTAAGGAGCACAATTCTTTTCAAAGATCGATCTTCGTTCTGGATATCATCAGCTGAAGGTTAGAAGTGAGGATATTCCAAAGACGGCTTTCAAAACTCGGTACGGGCATTATGAATTCCTAGTCATGTCCTTTGGATTGACTAATGCTCCTGCTGCCTTCATGGATATGATAAACCGGGTATTCAAGGAATATTTGGATCACTTTGTGGTCGTCTTTATTGATGACATCCTTATTTATTCTAAAAGTCATGAAGATCATGAGCAACACTTGAGGCTGGTACTCCAAAAGCTTCGTGGATACAAGCTTTATGCCAAGTTGAAGAAGTACGAGTTTTGGCTGGAGGAGGTAGCATTCTTTGGGCACGTAGTATCAAGTCGTGGAATATCTGTTGACCCGACAAAGATTGAAGCTATTCAAAGTTGGGAGCAACCTCAATCAGTAACCGAAGTACGTAGCTTTCTTGGTTTAGCTGGTTATTATCGAAGATTCGTGGAAGGATTTTCTCGAATCGCTACTCCATTAACTCAGCTGACTCGGAAAGATACAAAGTTCGGTTGGAGCGAAGAATGTGAGAAGAGTTTTCAAGAACTCAAGAGGAGACTCATTTCAGCACCTGTTCTAACAATACCATCTGGCTCGGAGGGATTTGTCATCTACAGTGATGCTTCGAGCAAAGGGTTGGGATGCGTTCTCATGCAACATGGAAAAGTCATAGCCTATGCATCAAGACAACTCAAGGAATATGAGAGGAATTATCCTACTCATGATCTAGAGTTGGCAGCTGTTGTCTTTGCACTTAAAATTTGGAGGCATTACTTGTATGGGGAGAAGGTGGAGATCTTTACGGATCATAAAAGCCTCAAATATTTCTTCACTCAAAAGGAACTCAACATGCGACAACGACGTTGGCTTGAACTGTTGAAAGATTATGATCATACCATTTAATACCATCCTGGAAAAGCGAACGTGGTAGCTGACGCATTGAGTAGAAGATCATATGCAAGTACGAGTACGATATTGTCAACACAAAGGCCCATTTTGTGTGACTTGCAAATGATAGAGATAGAGTTAAAGACTCCAGGGACCCATGTGATGATGGCGAATATACGAGTAGAACCAACTTTAATCGATAAAGTTAAAGCTGCTCAAGCTACAGACCTGGAGCTGATGCGTATGAGGAAGAAAGTGCAAGAAGGTGCTATGCCGGAAGCAAGAATCGATGAAGAAGGAATACTTCGAGTCAACTCCAGACTTTGTGTTCCTAACAACCCTAATTTAAAGTATGAAATCATGATGGAGTCGCACAACACACCGTTTGCAATTCATCCTGGAAGTACCAAAATGTATCATGATCTTCGTCATACATTTTGGTGGAGCAATATGAAGAGAGAGATAGCGCTGTTTATCTCAAGGTGTCTAACTTGTCAACGAGTCAAAGCGGAGCATCAAGTACCAAAAGGTCCATTGCAACCACTTGAAATTCCAGAATGGAAGTGGGAGCACATTACCATGGATTTCGTTACCGGTCTTCCTAAGGTTTCTCAAGGTATAGATGCGATTTGGGTCATTGTTGATAGATTGACCAAGTCTGCTCATTTCTTACCGATACGAGAAACTTATACACTTGAACGTCTTGTTCGTATGTACATAAACGAGATTGTAAGACTGCATGGTATGCCAGTATCCATAGTTTCTGATCGAGACCCAAGATTCACTTCACGATTTTGGGTTAGTTTACAAAAAGCTATGGGCACGGATTTACGATTTAGTTCGGCATATCATCCTCAGACTGACGGACAATCAGAGAGGACTATTCAAACTCTTGAAGATCTATTAAGACTCTGTGTCCTTGATTTCAAGGGAAGTTGGGACAAGTTCTTACCATTGGTGGAGTTTTCCTACAACAACAGCTATCAAGCAAGTATTGACATGGCTCCATTCGAAGCATTGTATGGAAGAAAATGTCGTTCTCCAGTATGCTGGGATGAGGTGGGTGAAGCAACGTTGTTGGGATCGGAGTTGGAACGTATGACTACAGAAAAGATTCAAACGATCCGACAACGTATAAAAACCTCACAAGATCGACAAAAGAGTTATGCTGATCTTCATCGAAAGGACGTGAAATTTGATATAGGAGATCATGTGTTCTTACGTGTTGCTCCATGGAAAGGAGTTACGAGATTTGGAAAGATAGAAAAGCTCAATCCTCGATTCATCGGTCCATTTTTAATCCTCGATCGAGTAGGAACTGTGGCTTATAGACTCGCTTTACCGCCAAGTATGTCTCATGTTCATAACGTTTTTCACATATCCATGTTACGTAAATATGTGGAAGACCCGAACCACATTATTGAGTTAGAACCGGACGAAATAGCGGAGGATTTGACGTATGAAGAAGTTCCTGTTCAAATCTTGAATAAGAAGGAACATATTCTACGCTCCAAGGTTATACCTAAAGTCAAAGTTTTGTGGAGAAATCACGATGTTGAGGAAATGACTTGGGAGTTAGAATCTGAAATGAAATCAAGGTATCCTTACCTCTTCGACATACCAGGTACGTACCTTAATTTCGAGGGTGAAATTTCATAAGAAGGGGGAGGTTGTAAGACCCCAACTTTTATAAATAAAGATGAATTTTCTATAAATATCATTTTTGAATATTATGGAGTTAATTTGATATAATGTTATAGTTGTGGGTAATATTTATAAATTTTACAAAGTACGCAAGTTGTTATATAATATTCGATTGGTCGGGGAATATTCGTTTTAACAGGGAATATTCGTACAACGGCACAATTATTGGTGGACCCCACAACGAAATTATTGTCGAATTGAGAAAACGACAAAAATATTTTATTAAAAATAACGGCAAAATTTTACCATTGATACTGTTGAACTACTCGGTAGTAAAAGTACAGTAATACGTGTGGTTGCATAGTAGCACACGGTATTGATTATTAATGCTTATGTGAGAAGTCACTCAGTTTGATTCAATTATTGTCAGTTAATAATATGAATTATTTAGCGATAATGAAGTTTTGATTTATTCGTATTATTAACGTAATAAAACAGAAACATCTTTTTATATAAAATAGAATACTTTATTAAAGTTATTCTATAAATAGAATATATTATATTTTATTTAAAAGATTTTTCTTTAAATATGGACCGTCGGATTAAAGTAATCAATCGGTACCGTTCATGGATTAGTTACTATACATTCTATTTTTCTATAAATAGCAGCTCATTCCTTCATTATTTCTTACGAATTCACTGAACTCTAGAGAGAGAAACTATAGAGAGAGAGAAGAAAAGTATTCTGCTACTTAACTACTTCCTTATTTCAGTTCTTCTTTAAAACGGTAAGGGGTGTTATTCTTTCTTATTCATGAAGAGAACTATTGTTATTCCATTTCTTATTATTTTGTTGGAATAACCTGTATACGCGGTCTACCCTATACTTGGTGACATTATTCTATTGTTCTGTTGGAACATCCTGTCTGTGTGTTTTACACCGGACCTGGTTCCGTCTTTATTATTATTCTGTTGGAACATCCTATCCGTGTGTTTTACACCAGACCTGGTTCCGTCTTTATTATTATTCTGTTGGAACATCCTGTCTGTGTGTTTTACACCGGACCTGGTTCCGTTTTTATTATTATTCTGTTGGAATATCCTGTCTGTGCGTTTTACGTCGGACCTGGTTCCCTTATTTATTATTCTGTTGGAATAACCTGTCTGTGCGGTCTATCGCATGCATGGTGATTTCTTTTGTTATTCCATTCTTTATTATACTCAGTTGGTTAAGTTTTGACTTCTATACTCCATGAAATTTGTGGAATATCCTTGATAATTGCGTTTCATCCAGTATCTTTTCATGAAAATATTCTTCTAAGCATTCTTGAATTTTACTCCACAAAGCAGTATCATGTTGACAATTTGGACGTTGTTAATTCTTGGATAAATTAATTCTTGAACTTGTTTTATTGAATTCTTATATCATTGTCATCATCCTCATGTTTATAAAATGTTGAAAGTCATCTGTGGCCTGTAGTGCATAGATGGACTTGGTATGATTATGACCAGGGATTATTCCGTATAATCATGACCGTAATGTTACAAATGATGTGGTAAAAGTCTTCATTGGCCCGTAGTGCATTGATGAACAGTTGTTGGCATGATCATGACCATTAATGAATACATGAATATCATTGGCCGTAGTGGAGGGGTGATTCGATGATGTGAATTATTTTATTAAGTCGAGTCCCAACGATAACAGTGTTGAAAAACCTTTTAAATCATAGAAGATATTAGATTTTATTTTCTACTTGACTCTTTTAATGGATTGCTTGTTTCCGTTGCAGTTAAACTTGATGTTCGTTATATTTTATCAGTTTAACACTGTTGAAGGCTAATGATAATTTATTTTGCATTATCTTAGTCATAATATTTCTTACTGGGCTAGTTGAGCTCATCCTTTCTTTCACTATTCTCTTCAGGAAATGAGAATATAGCTGGGACGAGTCGGGGAACGGAGTGATGGACCAGATGATAGTATTAGTAGTCCTCACTATTCTATTAAATAGTGTGACAATAATTGTAATGAGGACTCCTTTTGAGTTTGTATAGTCTCTAGTAGACAATAATTGTATTCAAACTCACAGTTATGTTTTGTCGTATTGTACATAACAGTTGTATTAGTAAGTTGTATTTATTTTCTGTACCATGTATCTGACGACCCAAGATGGGTGATGTATACCTAATTTTGGGGGCGTCAATTATATATATATATATATATATATATATATATATATATATATATATATATATATATATATTATAATTATAATACTTAATGTCACGTGAATCCCCATGATTTGCTGATTCTGATTCCTGTTACTTCTAATGGTAATAACCGTGGGTCACATAAACATTAATATAAGCATTTTGGAAAATACCCACCGTTAAGTGTTAACAATCATATATATATATATATATATATATATATATATATATATATATATAATATTTTAATAATTTTATAATTAAAATAAAAAGTTTATTTTAATTTTAAAATTGGATTTCATGCTAACTAATTAGAGTTGGAATTGGATTCCATGATAACTAATTGGAGTTAAAATTGGATTCCATGTTTTCTTAAATAAAGTAGTTTATTTAGATATGAAATAAGATTTCATGTTATTCAAAATAAAGGAGTTTATTTGTGAATAGGAAAGAGAATCCGTATTTCTTTAAATAAAGGAGTTTATTTAGATATGGAATAAGATTTCATATTATTCAAAATAAATGAGTTTATTTGTGAATAGGAAAAAGAATCCGTGTTTCCTTTAATAAAGGAGTTTTTTTTTACTTGGAATTGAATTCCACAATTAATTAAAATAAAGGAGTTTATTTTGATTAAAAATTTTGATTAAAATAAAATAGTTTATTTTATTCAAAATTAGATAAATTAAAATAAAATAGGTTTATTTTTATTTAAATTTGGATTAAAATAAAGGAGTTTATTTTAATTCAAAATTAGATTTTATACTAACTAAATTTGCCCATTAAATGATATCAATATATATATTAAATTTTTATTATTCATGAGATGAATGTTATTTATTGATACATATGGTGATGTGTATGATAATAAATGGGATTGATTATGGACTATTGACCAATGTGATTGGATTTTATTTTAATTGGATGCATGAATGTATGTGTTTTATTAAATGGGGTCTGCGTACCTCGTCTTCTCTAAATTTTTCTTAATATAAATTCTAACTCCCTCCTATGTATTTCCCCTTGACTGTTGATCAAGGTTTCTATTTATTTTAAATAATTTTGTAATAGGAATAGTTAGAATTAATTTTGAAGAATTGGAGATCAAGGAGCAAGGAGCGCGTGAAGACCCGTTTGTAATGGAGCCCGGGTTTAAATATAATAGTTATATTTAAATATTAATTCTTGCAACCCTAGAGTTTGAACTTCTGGTTCACTTGGCGGCTTTAGTGAACCAAACTAGAATAAAAGTCCATAATCAATCCAGGTAGAATATAGTATTCTATATATGCATGCTTATACTATATATATTATATATTATGCAAACATGTTTTGCATGTTCATTAATATGACGCTTATTATATATATATGTGTGTGTGTGTGTGTGCGCGCGCGCGCGCGTTAAATAAGATGAGACAAAATAATAACATGACAAATTTTTTATATTAACTCCTAAGCGTTCACAGATATTTGGAATATCGAATGTCGCCTTCTAACATGATAAAAAATAATAAAGTATCAATTAATTATTATAAGTTTGTTGTGTCACCACAAGGCTTATCTTAATTCTTTGAGATGTTAATTTTATCACATTTGATGCTTATAAAGAAAATTGAACAATGTTATTTTGTTGTGTCACCACAAGGACAATATTTTTCTTTTTTGAATATATGGAGTGCTAGGTTAGACTTAACTTGGATAATTTTGATTCGGATGTGCCACCACTTGAACAAAATAATCTAAGAGGCAAAATACAAGTAGTTGCATAGTTGATGTAATTGACAAGAGTTATCTACCTATTTATTTATATATAGTTTGTTGTGTCACCACAAGGCTATATACATTTGAAATGGGATCCTTATTCTCACTAGCAAATCTTTAATTAGATTTTGCCGAACTATATAAGTGAAAGTTATATAGTTTGATAAAAATAGTGGGAGATATCAATTTAAAATAAGACCTAATTTATTTTGGTAATTAATAAAAGAATATATGCTAAAATGTTGTTAATTACAAATTCATTTACAGAATTTTACAATGTCTAAATTACTATCACTGCGTAGCATATTAAATGCTAATTTAATCGGACCGTATTAAATGGATTGGTTAAGGAATTTGAGAATAGTTTTCATAGCTGAAAAGCTATCTTATGTCCTTAATACGCCTATCCCTACAATGGTTGCAGACAATGCCTCTGAGAAAGAGATTGCTACTTATAGATGATGCACAGTTAGCTCAATGCATCATGCTCGCATCTATGAGTAACGAGCTTCAGCGTCAGCATGAAACTATGGATGCTCCCACTATATTCCTGCACATCAAGTAGTTGATGGTGAGAAAAGTAGGACTAATAGATATCATATATCTAAGGAGCTTTTTCGATCTAGAATGACCAACGACACTACAATACAGATAAAAGTCCTTAACATTATCAATTTAATTGATCAATTAGGACAACAGATTTTGTCATGGATGGAGGGTTGAGCCAAGATTTGATCTTGCACTCACTCCCGGACTCCTTTCACAATTGTTGTGAATTTTTCATATGAGCAAGCTAGATATCAGTCTCGCTGATTTGCTTAACATGTTGAAAAATATTGAGAGTCACTTTCCAACCAAGAAAGACCATGTCTTACTGGTAGGGGCCAAAGGATCTTCTGAAAAGAAGAACGATTCAAAGAAGGTAAATAGAAAGAGAAAAACAAAGGATAATAAGAATAAAATTGATACGGATAGCAAAGGAGTTTGCTTCCACTGTAATAAGTCTGGACACTGGAAAGAAACTGTGAGAAGCATCTTGCAGAGGCTAACCAAAGAAGCTTAATGAAGTTTCGGTTACAAATATAAATTTGTTCATGATTTAAAATAAATTTTTCTTTAAGTCAAGATTCTACTTAGGTATTGAATACCGACTTTGGTTATCATAAATATAGATTTATGAAGGGACCAAGCAGAAGTAGAAAGCTAAACAAAGATAAGTAATTCTATGTGTGAGAAATGAAGCAAAGGTTGTTACATTAGCCATAGAAACTTATAGTTTAGCAATGCCTACGGGCAAGTCTATTAAGCTAATAAGTTGTTATTGTATTCTAGTTCTTGTTAGAAACATTATTTTTATTTTATTGTTGGACAATAAAATCTTTGGTATTATATTTAAGAACAATTGTTGTTCTATTTATAATAATAATGTTTTGTATAGAACTTGAATATTACTTAATAGATTTTGTATACTTGACTAATTATGTGAAAATATATTTTGCAATTGAACAAACTAGTATAAGAAAAAGAGATGATCATTCAAAGAGTTAAATGTGTGTATTTGTTGAAATACAAGTATGAATTATTTGAAAGATTCAAAGAATTCAGAAGTGAAATAAATTGGCAAAGTATTAGGATTCTTTGATCGGATCAAGGAAGGAATACTTGTGCAATGAGTTTCTAAATCATCTCAAATGGTTTACTCACAATGGACGCCTCCTAATACGCAATAATTGATTGATGTATCTGAAAGAAAAAATTATACCTTGTTAGACATGGTGCGGTCCATAATAATTTTGCAGACATTTCAGTATCCTTCTGGGATAATGTCCTAGAAATGGCTGCATATCTACGAAAAAGGTAACCTCAAAATCCAACCTCAAGACTCCATAAAAGTTATGGACATGGAGGATTCCTAATCTTAAGTATGTTAAGATAAGGGGTTGTCCAACTTATTTGAAAAGGTTTCAAAGGATAAGCTTGGACAAGATTTGACAAGTACGAATTTGTGGGACATCCTAAAGTAAGTTTAGGGTATATGTTCTATAATCCTAGTTAGCGAAAGGTGATTGTTACGAAACACGCTACCTTTTAAGATAAAGGTGTTTATCATTAAAGGACCTAGTGGGAGGATAATAGATCTTAAAGAGTTCAAGAACCATAAATCACTATAAGTCAAATAAGAGGAACCTATAGATACCTAGGAGGTATGGATTCATCATGGATGATGATGATGAGGTACGCATCATAGAAGATGATGATCCAGTTACATACGATGAGGGAAGAGTTGTAGACACTCAGAGAAATGGATTGAAGCAAGCTTCTCAAATATGGAACATTCGTTTTGATGAGACAATCAAAAGAGTTTGATTTTATCAAAAATAAGAATGAACCTAGTGTGTACAAAAGGGCCAGTGGGAGCGCTGTGACATTCCTAATATGATATGTTGATATACTATGGATAAGGAATGACATACCGATGCTATAATCAGTAAAGATAAAGTTGTCTAAAAATTCCTCTATGAATGATTTGGGAAGAGCATTTTAATTGGGGATACAAATCTATATAGATAAATTTAAGAGTATGCTCAACTTAACCCAAGGAACATATATTCATTTGATGCTAAAGTCGTTTAACATGGCAAACTCCAAGAGATGTCTCATGTTGATAAGTCATGGAGTGAATCTCTCTTAATAGTCCCCATATACTCCTAAAAAGAGAGATTGCATGAGTGACAATCATGTATACAATGAAATATACGAGACCTGATGTTGATCAGTCATATTCTGGAGAAGTTCACTATGAGTCAGTGAAAAATATCTTAAAGTACTTAACCGACACTAAGGATGTGATTAAAATTTATGGTGGGTCTAAATTAAAACTAGAGGGCTTAACAGACTCAAGTTTTTTAGACAGACCAAGACGACAGAAAATCCACTTTAAGATAAAGAGTTACCTTGAACAGTGGTGCAGTGAATTGAAAAGGTTTCAAACAGCAAAGAGTTGCTGGTTTAGTGATAAAGACAAAGTATATAGCTATAAATAAAGCTGCAAGTTGATTGTTTGGATTAAAAGTTTATTACAGAACTAGGAATAGTTCTTAAGTCTCATCTTGGATCTAAACATGTGTTGTGGTACTTTCATTTGATTATAAGAATCATTGAAAGATGGAAAATCACTATAGAGATAGTGGACTCTCAAAAACAACATTACATATCCATTAACTAAAGCTTATCCAACAGTAGGATAATCGTCACTTAGAGAAGAAGGGTATAAGATACCATGGCGATTGGCTTTAGTGCAAGTGGGAGATTGAAAGTAGTATGCACATAAGTCAATCATGTTTGATGATAAAGCATACACTTTGTAACAATCTTATTCATTTATTAATAAAAAGTATTAAAGACTTTTAATTATCTACATGATGCTGCTTTATAATATGTGATAAACCCATAGTTTTAAGCAATGCTTTTATAATAATGATGATGATCATTCTAATGAGATCTAAATTCTTAGAAAGCTTAAAACTAAAATAGTTTCTAATCGTTAGATTACTAAATTGGGGATTAGTGAATCCGGTAGATTGGTACATACGTTGCTTGCTCATTAGATGAGGATGATTGATCTCATTATCATTTGTGTGGAGACACTAAAGCAAGTATGTAGGTGCTTATTAGAGAATAAGTTCACTGAACGTGGCTCGCTAAGGAATACCTAATGTAGTTTTACTTGCCTGTCAATAGGAATTTCTATAGTGATAGTAGTATAAATGATCCTTAGACTTAAGATCATCATAGTATCTTGTGTATGATGAGTTATACTTTGACTTATTCTTTAAGACCCTTAGGGTATATCAAAGGGTATACTTGGGTATAATAAGTTATACATGGAGATAATGTATGATCAATAAAGAATCTACCACTTCTAGTAAAAGAAGTGAAATGTCTTATGTGATTCGATAAATGACAACACAGTAGTCATTGGCCAAGGCAGAATAAAATTAGAAAGGAGTTTCTAATTTGCATTATTTGGTGTTGTGCATTTAAGAATCGAAAAATATATAATTAAATAAAATAAGACTTGACAATAATTACATGTCTTATATTTAATTGGGACATTGTATGGTGGAAGGATTGAATTGTATAGTAACTATTTACGCAAAGGTTCTTTTATGATTAATGTTGAAATCTATATTATCTAAAAAATCGTTAATCGCTAAGGAGGCTTATCCCTATTATAGAATAAATATTATTTATTTAAATAAATTAATAATTTAATTTATTTATTTAAATAAGATTAGAATTGTTCTAATTGATTTATTCACAATCGGTTTAATATGGAGAACCTAAAGGGTCACACCATAAAAGGAAGAATAATTATTTAAGAAGCAAATGGCATAATCGTAATAATAAGTTAAGTATATTTAATTTAATCTATGGTGATAGAATAAATTAAATATCTTAATATTTATTATTTAATATTTTAGAAATATTAAATATAAATTAATAAGAGGAGTCTTATTATTATTATTACTATTACTGTTATTTAATTCCAAAAAGAGTTTGGGAATTAATTAATAAAAGTACTCTCATATATCCTAATAAGATTAGGAGGCTAATTAATTAAAAGAGTTTAATTAATTAATCCTAATAAGATTAGGAGCCTAATTAATTAAAGTAGTTTAATTAATTAAAATAAAACTCAATTCCTTAATTGTTAAGGAGGGTTGCCCACATCTATAAATAAGAGGAGTCTTATTATGGGTGAGAGAGTTGTTGTTGACTTTTTCACAACATACGTAATTCTAATAGTTGGAGAGTACGCTCCTTTTCTATGAGAGATAGAAAAACTAGGGTTTTGTCAAACACTCATCTTCTTGAATCTTTATTCTTTCTTGGTGGATCACCTCTAGAGGTCAAACACTTGGGTGGCTAATGTTGATCAAAGGAAGGAACTCAACCCGGTGGATTCAAGTTGAACACGAAAAGGATTTAGAGGTGAACTTGTACCTGAGGAAGCTCGAATCTTCAAGGGTATGATTCTCATTCTTTATCTTTTCGTTTAATTAATAATTGTGCATAAAGGATGATCCGGGTATATGGTTTGTAAAATTTAAAAGTCTAATTTTACACGTTTTCACTTACTTTGTGCAATTTGATTACGTTCATGAATATTACATACCTAACAATATATACATGTTTATATCACTGTCATGTTTATTGTCATTTTATATATTCATATATACATGTAATCAAATATAACTCATATGTACATCTTGAAATTTGTAATATACAGATGGCTTCTGAAGCAGCGCAAAAAAAGCGCGGGTTAGGTAGGGGACCTAATCATGTGCCCAAGGCCCCTACTAATCCGGATGATCGGATTCTTATTCAGATTCGCCCTCCTCCGAATAGCACGTACGTCCCACATCATTTATATATAAGCGTTTTAGATTCCATTTATATAAGATATATAGAACTTAGATGTAAATTGCTTTAATATATCTACTTATCGTTAATGTAAATTGTTGTATACTATAGTGATTTTTCAGATAATAAGATCGTCAAGTGCATATCACAGCCGTGTTTACAGAATTGGCCTACACCTGTGATTACGTGGGTGAGCACACCTATCACCCATAAGGATGCTGTTTGGGCTGAATTTCAGGTATGTTTTTTTTAATTATGACAGATAATATAATATTCTAATTAAGGATAATTGTTTAGTAATGTTATTATTGTTGTTTTATTTGCAGAAAATGTATAGATGGGAGGACGCGCAAGCTTCAGTGATTCGGACATTATTCTGGCAGAAGTGCGCCATCCGTACCAAGGATAATTTGAACAAAGAATGACAAAAAGCTCTTCACAAAGCCGAGATCGATTGATCTAGGCCAGGGAGAGGATTATATGCACGAGCATAGCCCCTGGTGGTGCACCCAATCCATATGGGCTGAGATGTGTGCCCAATGGAGAGCTGAGAGCTGGGTGAAAAGACGAAAGACTGCCGCCACCAACAGATCCTCGGGTGTACCCGATGGCGAAAAGGCTAAAGGAACATACAAGGGCGGCAGTATTTCACAGTTACAGCATATCACTGCCAGGGTACGTATTTACAAATTTTAATATGTTTACAATCATGAATTGTAGAAAATATATCACATTTTTACTTAGTAATATTGTGCTATTTTTTGTATAGGAGTCTCAGTCTCAAGGTCAGCCTATCCATTAGCTGGATGTGTGTGTGGCCACCCGTGATGGTCTGCCTGATGCTATCTAGATAGCGGTAATAAGTTTTAACAACTTGATCTTGTTTGTCAATGCTTACAGAATTTATTTTTAACTATTTAATTGTTAACATGATGACATGATACTTATAAGCGTTTATTAAATGAGCGCTATCCTGAAGGCACTCCACGTCCGCCTATTGATCAAGAGTTATAGGAAAGGGCGTCTGTTATGAAGAAGAACTACATTAAAGGTCAAGAACAACGACGACGCCCATCCTTCAGTGGCTCAGGCTGCTTTTCTACCCAGTCTTCACAAACATCGAGTAATCCAGCTGTTCATACTCCGGCTGACTGTGTGAGAGCTATATGTCGAGATCGAGATCTTCTGAAGATACTGGGCAGGCATCTGGGGGCTCTGAGTCCTGATGAGTTAGCTGAAGCAGTAGCGGCAGCAGCAGCAGGACAGCATGGGAATGGCAACGAGGTATAAAATTAATTTGTTGTATATATTGTCGTAATATATACCAGTATCAACATAGTTACTATATTGGTAATAAGTTTTATTATTTTGTTAATTACAGGGTGATCAAGGAGGCGATGATGCTTGACGTACCTGCTTTAGTGTTGTTTTGTAGTTATTTGATAAGCTTGTACTTGTATATTCATTCTTTGGATGTCTGTATGTTACTTAAACAATATTAGATTTGTTTATATTTATTCAATTCATATTGGTTTTTAAAGGTTTATATAGTTTATATACTAGTTTGGTGTATGTGTCGGTAGACGATGGATGTTTATATTGTTGTGCATGATGTTTATATTGTTGTGTATGTATGTTGGGATAAAGCAGGTACAAAACAGGTACAGGTTTTTGGGAATTCTGCAAAACAGCAAAAATCTGGTTTCCATTTTTTCCAGATCAGCAACCGCATAATTATTTGCGATGGCTAAACATTTGAGGGTATCAACGACCGCATGCGGTCGCTGATAGCAGTCCCTGCCACATGGACCACGTCAGCTTTGGCCCTGGACCATGCTGACTCAGCTTAGCGACCGAATTTGTCATTTCGGTCGCTCATATCGGTCGCAGATATATCGGTCGCTAGTAGTGGTCGCTGATATGCATCCCAACGACCAGATTTTGTGCGACGAATATCAGCTATCACACGCGGTCGTTGATAGACGGTCGCTGATAAACCTTTTTCTTGTAGTGTCAGCGATTAGCCAACTTATTAGGAGAAGTCCTTCAAGGGAGAAATAATGAACCAGTGCGTGCAAACCCCCAAGCGATCCCCATAACAAACTTCAAAGATTTTAATGTACCGTTCTATAATTATCAAAAATAAATACTAGACATTAAGTTCAAAGAGTACAAATTTGAGTCCTATGTATCAACTCTAAAATGAAACTATTATATGAATTTCATAAAAAAAACAATTATGTGAAATAATAACGAAACTCGAAATAAGGAACAAAACGAAGAAATCAAATTTAACAAGAGTATCACTGAAAGAGTACGGAATTCATACATATACCCAAATTATATTCCAATTATAACTCGTTAAACTTCTTTCTTTCAAGCTAATTACATAAAATAATAATAAATGTAAGTACATTTGTAAACATATTCCTTCCATCTTTAAACCGTTAATTAACTTATATTATTATTATAATTATTATTATTATTATTTACTCTTGGAAACCTTGCGCTTTAAATTTTCAAATAATCATGCTTAACACTTTGGTCAAATATTATAAAAGAAAACTAACTGCATTACTATAACAGTATATAAATGTAATAACTAAAGATATGATACTCTGTGCATAACCTTATTCGAATTGTAAATAGAATTATAAAGTGACGATTTTGGTGAGTTTCATGCCTTAGATATATTAATTCAATTTGAAAGCAATCATGCACCTGCTCTTCCAAACATTCCTAACATAAAGCTTACTTATTATATATTTCAAATAGATTATATATATATATATATATATATATATATATGTGTGTGTGTGTGTGTGTGTGTGTGTGTGTGTGTATATATCATAAAACCCAACATCCAACAATCAGGTTCATAACTTATATTATTAAATCAATTTGCATCACTCTTATACACAGCCCAAGATTAATGTCAAAGATAAAATAAAGTTTTTTTAAAAAAAATTTCTCAGCACATGTACGATTCTCTAATTCTTGATCAGAATAGTCACGACGAAATGAAAAGAAGATTTACCCGAATAAAATCGCAGTTATTGCTCACTGTTTCTCCGGTTCTCTCAGCCGCTTTCTTCTTTCTTTTTCCTAAGTTACGTATTAGGAATGCTAAGTAAATTGGTTCTAGCTATTGATTTATTTATTAATAAATCTTATTAATTCTCTTAATTATAATTGGATTTAATATTACCCACATATAAATTAAACTAAATTAGTTTTAAGGCCCAATTTTAAAATTTTAATTTATCCACATTTATTAATATTTAATAGCCCATATAAATTAAATGATTAATTTGACCCAAATAAAAAATAGAGTCCAATTAAAATATTTAAAAGGTAAATTAAATGGGTATTACATTGACAGTCCAATAAACTACAACAATAGATGGGGTAAAATGCAAAGCCCTGCCTACGTGGCAGATATGACGTGTGTAAGACCCCAACTTTTTAATAAAAATGATTTTTCTATAAATTTCATTTTTAAATATTATGAAGTAAATTTGATATAATGTTATAGTTATGGGTAATATTTATAAATTGTGTAAAGTACGCAAGTTGTTATATAATATTCGATTGGTCGGAAAATATTCGTTTTAATAGGGAATATTCGTGCAACGACACAATCATTGGTGGACCCCACAACGGAATTATTGTCAGATTGAGAAAACGATAAAAATATTTTATGAAAATAACGGCAGAAGTTTTACCGTTAATACTGTTGAACTACTCGGTAGTAAAAGTACAGTAATACGCGTGGGTGCATAGTAGCACACGGTATTGATTATTGATGCTTACGTGAGAAGTCACTTAATTTTGCTATTATATGGACCCCCCATTTACCCATTTTTTTTAAAATAGTCAGGAGAAGTTATCTCAGTTTTGTGTTATATATATATATATATATATATATATATATATATATATATATATATATATATATATATATATATAATGCATGATTAAGGGAAATAATGGAGTCATGGAGTGTAAACCGTGAATGTGGACAACATATGTTATATACCTTATTTTATTTTTATTGATGCTACTTTGAATTTCATGGCCAGACATGCAAGAGTTGCATTCGTGAGAAGGAAAGAAAAAATTGTCAGAAGAGTGAATTATTGGTTTCACGTGGGGGTACTGTGATTGTTATTATTATTATATATATTATATTTTATTTAAAAGATTTTACTTTAAATATGGACCGTCCGATTAAAGTAAATCAATCTGGACCGTTCATGAGTTAGTTACTATGCAATCCATTCTTCTATAAATAGAAATAAATAGAAGCTCATTTCTTCATTATTTCTTACGAATTCACTGAAACACCAGAGAGAAAAATTATAGAAAAACTATAGAAAAGTATTCTGCTACTTCCCTACTCTTATATTCACTTTCTTTTACGGTAAGAGGTGCTATTCTTTCTTATTCATGAAGAGAACTGTTGTTATTCCATTGCTTATTATTCTGTTGGAATAACCTGTATACACGGTCTACCCTATACTTGGTGATATTCTTCTATTATTCTGTTGGAACATTCTGTCTGTGTGTTTTACACCGGACCTGGTTCCATCTTTATTATTATTCTGTTGGAACATCCTGTCTGTGTGTTTTACACCGGACCTGGTTCCGTCTTTATTATTATTCTGTTGGAACATCCTGTCTGTGTGTTTTACATCGGACCTGGTTCCGTCTTTATTATTATTCTGTTGAAATATCCTGTCTGTGTGTTTTACACCGGACCTTGTTCCGTCATTATTATTTTGTTGGAACATCCTGTTGGTGCAAATTTTACCTGACCTGGTTCCGTTATTATTATTCTGTTGGAATAACCTGTCTATGCAAAGTACCGCATGCATGGTGATTTCTTTTGTTATTCCATTCTTTATTATACTCAGTTGGTTAAAGTTTTGACTTCTACACTCCATGAAATTAGTAGAATATCCTTGATATTTGCGCTTCATCCATTATCTTTTCATGAAAATATTCTTCTGATCATTCTTGAATTTTACTCTACACAGAAGTATCATGTTGACAATTTAGACGTTATTGGTTCTTGGACAAATTAATTCTTGAACTTGTTTTATTGAATTCTTATATCATTGTCATCATCCTCATGTTTATATTTTTTTTTAAAGTCATCTGTGGCCTGTAGAGCATAGATGGACTTGGTATGATTATGACTAGGAGTTATTCGGTATAATCATGACCGTAATGTTACAAATGATGTGGTAAAAGTCTTCATTGGCCCGTAGTGCATTGATGGACAGTTGTTGGCATGATCATGACCATTAATGAATACACAAATATTCTTGGCCCGTAGTGCATGGATAATTATGGTCGTGATACTAAAGAATATCCTTGGCCGTAGTGCAGGGGTGATTTGATGATGTGAAATATGTATTAAGCTGAGTCTCAGCGATAACAGTGATGAAAAACCTTTTAAATCATAAAAGATAGTAGATTTTTTTTTCTACTTGACTCTTTTAATGGATTGCTTGTTCCGCTGCAGTTAAACTTGATGCCTATTATATTTTATCAGTTTAACATTGTTGAAGACTAATGATAATTTATTCTGCATTATCTTAGTCATAATATTTCTTACTGGGCTAGTTGAGCTCACCCTTTCTTTCACTGTTCTCTTCAGGAAATGAGAATATAGCTGGAACGAGTCGAGAAACGGAGTGATGGTCCAGAGGATAGCATTAGTAGTCCTCACTATTCTGTGAAATAGTGTGATAATAATTGTAATGAGGACTCCTTTTGAGTTTGTATACTCTTTAGTAGATAATATTTGTATTCAAACTCACAGTTTATGTTTTGTCGTATTGTATACGACAATTGTATTAGTAAGTTGTATTTGAATTCTGTACCATGTATCTGGCGACCCAAGATGAGTGATGTATACCTATTTTTGGGGGCGTCACAGTTGGTATCAGAGCTTAGGGATATGATCCCTGGCTAAGATGTGAGACTAGAACTAGGAGGGGAGAGACGGGAAATTCCTTCGCTAGTATGACTTACCTAAGTTTATTTGGTATTTAAGTGGTCGGTCAAAATATAGGGATAATATGTTATATGTTAATTAATCTTTATTTTGTGGCAGTATCTGAAAAAAAACATCCGAGAATGTTGAGAATAGCAATAGAGCACAGGAGACCGTTGAGTCTCCACAGATCAATAATCAGGATAATGTGCATCAGGAAGGCGACATTCCTCAGGAAAACAACAACACTGACCAAATAATGAACGATGGAGTGTTCAGAGGCTTTATGCAATTCATGCAACAGCAGGCGAGAGCGGCTCCTGTCCAAAATGTAGGTGGAAACACTGGAAACTCTCGGACGGTCACCGCTAAACAGTTCAAGGAGCTGGGGCCACCGGAGTTTATTGGAGAGCCAATACCACTTAAGGCGGAAGCATGGATAAAGCAGATCACCAAGATATTTGATGTCTTGGGATGCTCCGAGGAGCAAAAGGTTCCCTTCGCCACCTTCATGTTGCGTGAAGAGGCAAATTACTGGTGAGAATCTGTAAAACGTACTCAGCCTGACGCACTCAAGATGTCTTGGGAGAAGTTCCAAGAGCTATTCAACGACAAGTACTTTCCCGAAAGTATTCGTCACATGAAAGAGGTGGAGTTTATCAAGCTGGAGCAGAATAATATGACCGTGTCGCAGTACGAAGCGAAGTTTGCCGAGTTATCTCGGTTTGCATCCCACTTGGTGGATAATGAAGAGAGAATTACGCGAATGTTTTTAAGAGGTTATAAGCCAGAGATACGTCAACATCTTATTTCTCATAAACTGTGTTTGTATTCAGATGTTGTAAATAGGGCTCAGTTAGTGGAGAGCGATAAAGAGTCAACGCAACCAAAAGAGAGCAGCCGGCAAAATGATAATACCAGCGAGAGCAGTCATCGAAGCGGTGACAACAAGCGTGGAGGAAATCAACAGGCCAGAAATGGTAACCACTTCGGTGGTAATCAGGGCCAAAACAATAAGAATGGACATTTCAAGAAGAAGAGATTCAACAATGATGGAAAGACGTCAGCACCAGCACCCGTTGTTAAGAAAGGAGAACGACCACCTATCATATGCTTCAAATGCGGAGGGGAGGAACACATCAGTCCAAACTGCGCGATGCCGTCCAAAGCATGCTGTAATTGTGGAAGAGAAGGTCACTTAGCCAGATTTTGTCGTTCACCGAAGACAAGTTCAGCCAGGATGGAGGCACCAAAGGTCGTTTCAGAAAAATCAAAGCCGGTAGTGCAAAGGAGAGCGTTTGTTGTGACCTCCCAGAAAGCAAGGAACCCGAATGAGGTCATCACGGGTAAGCTTATCATAAACTCTAGCGAAGTCTATACCTTATTTGATACCGGTTCTACCCATTCTTTTATTTCTCCTATTTGCGCTCAACGATTAAATTTGACTCCGGAGAAATTAGACTTTGACTTATCTGTAGAAACTCCGTTGAGAGAAACCTTCATTACATCTACTGTTTATAAGTCTTGTTTGGTTCAAATCGGTACCCTCACATTACCTGTCGATCTTATTTCATTAAAAATACTTGCATTTGACGTGATTCTAGGAATTGATTGGTTAACTACTCACCATGCTAAAATTGATTGTTTTCGTAAGGTTGTTAGCTTTCATATTCCTAAACAACCTATTATGCGAATTCAAGCGACCAAACCATTAAAATCAATCACGGTCATCTCAAGCCATAAAGCTATTCGTTTATTGAAAAACGGATGTCAAGCTTTCTTAGCCCACGTCACAGATCTAAACAAAAATACGTCAGTTTTGAATGATATTTCTATTGTTAATGAATTTCCTGACGTATTCCCTGAAGAACTTCCTGGCCTACCCTAAGAGCGTGAAATTGAATTTTGTATCGACCTTGAACTCGGTACAAAACCCATTTCCAAAGCCCCATATAGAATGGCTCCTATTAAACTTCAGGAGCTAAAGACTCAACTACAGGAATTGTTAGAAATTGGCTTTATTCGTCCTAGTACTTCTTCTTGGGGTGCTCCTGTTCTATTCGTGAAGAAGAAAGATGGGAGTATGCGACTTTGTATTTATTATCGGGAGTTGAATCATGTCACCATCAAAAATAGGTACCCATTGCCACGTATTGATGACGTGTTTGACCAGTTGCAAGAAGCTAAATTCTTTTCAAAGATTGATCGTCGTTCCGGATATCACCAATTGAAGATTAGAACCGATGACATTCCAAAGACGGCTTTCAGAACTCGGTACAGGCATTATGAATTCCTAGTCATGTCCTTTGGATTGACTAATGCTCTTGCTGCCTTCATAGATATGATAAACCGAGTATTCAAGGAATATTTGGATCACTTTGTGGTCGTTTTTATTGATGACATCCTTATTTATTCCAAAAGCCGTGAAGATCATGAGCAACACTTGAGGCTGATACTCCAAAAGCTTCGTGAATACAAACTTTATGCCAAGTTAAAGAAATATGAGTTCTGGCTTGAGGAAGTAGCATTCCTTGGGCACGTGGTATCAAGTCATGGAATATCTGTTGACCCAGCAAAGATTGAAGCTATTCAAAGCTTGGAGCAACATAAATCAGTGACCGGAGTACGTAGCTTTCTCGGCTTAGCTGGTTATTATCGGAGATTCGTAGAAGGGTTTTCTCGAATCGCTACTCCACTAACTCAGCTGACTCAGAAAGATACAAAGTTCGGTTGGAGCGAGGAACGTGAGAAGAGTTTTCAAGAACTCAAGAGGAGACTCATTTCAGCACCTGTTCTGACAATACCATCTGGTTCGGAGGGATTTGTCATCTACAGTGATGCTTCGAGCAAAGGGTTAGGATGTGTTCTCATGCAACATGGGAAAGTCATAGCCTATGCCTCACGACAACTCAAAGAATATGAGAAGAATTATCCTACTCATGATCTAGAGTTGGCAGCTGTTGTCTTCACACTAAAGATTTGGAGGCATTACTTGTATGGGAAAAAAGTGGAGATCTTTACGGATCATAAAAGCCTCAAATATTTCTTCACTCAAAAGGAACTCAACATGCGACAACGACGTTGGCTTGAACTGTTGAAAGATTATGATCATACAATCCAATACTATCCTGAAAAAGCAAACGTGGTAGCTGACGCATTGAGTAGAAGATCATATGTAAGTGCGAATACGATATTGTCAACACAAAGGCCCATTTTGTGTGACTTGCAAAGGATGGAGATAGAGTTAAAGACTCCAGGGACCCATGTGATGATGGCGAATATACGAGTAGAATCAACTTTAATCGATAAAGTTAAAGCTGCTCAAGCTACAGACCTGGAGCTGATGCGTATGAAGAAGAAAGTGCAAGAAGGTGCTATGCCGGAAGCAAGAATCGATGAAGAAGGAATACTTCGAGTCAACTCCAGACTTTGTGTTCCTAACGACCCTGATTTAAAGTATAAAATCATGATGGAGGCGCACAACACACCGTTTGCAATCCATCCTGGGAGTACCAAAATGCATCGTGATCATCGTCATACATTTTGGTGGAGCAATATGAAGAGAGAGATAGCGCTGTTTATCTCAAGGTGTCTAACTTGTCAACGAGTCAAAGCATCAAGTACCAAAAGGTCCATTGTAACCACTTAAAATTCCAGAATAGAAGTGGGATCACATTACCATGGATTTTGTTACTGGTCTTCCCAAGGTTTCTCAAGGCATTGATGCAATTTGGGTCATTGTTGATAGATTGACCAAGTCTGCTCATTTCTTACCAATACGAAAAACTTATACACTTGAACGTCTTGCTCGTATGTACATAAATGAGATTGTAAGACTGCATGGTATGCCAGTATCCATAGTTTCTGATCGAGACACAAGATTCACTTCACGATTTTGGGTTAGTTTGTAAAAAGCTATGGGCACGGATATACGATTTAGTTCGGCATATCATCCCCAAACGGACGGATAATCAGAGAGGACTATTCAAACTCTTGAAGATTTATTAAGACTCTGTGTCCTTGACTTTAAAGGAAGTTGGAATAAGTTCTTACCATTAGTGGAGTTTTCCTACAATAATAGTTATCAAGCAAGTATTGGCATGGCTCCATTCGAGGCGTTGTTTGGAAGAAAGTGTCGTTCTCCAGTATGCTGGGATGAAGTGGGTGAAGCAACATTGTTGCGACCGGAGTTGGTACGTATGACTACGGAAAAGATTCAAACGATCCGGCAAAGTATAAAAACCTCACAAGATCGACAAAAGAGTTATGCTGATCTTCATCGAAAGGACGTGAAATTTGATATAGGAGATCATGTGTTGTTACGAGTTGCTTCGTGGAAAGGAGTTACGAGATTTGGAAAGAGAGAAAAGCTCAATCCTCGATTCATTGGCCCATTTTTAATCCTCGATCGAGTAGGAACTGTGGCCTATAGACTCGCTTTACCGCCAAGTATGTCTCGTGCTCATAATATTTTTCACATATCCATGTTACGTAAATATGTGGAAGACCCGAACCACATTATTGAGTTAGAACCGAACGAAATAGCGGAAGATTTAACGTATGAAGAGGTTCCTGTTCAAATCTTGGATAAGAAAGAACATATTCTACGCTCCAAGGTTATACCTCAAGTCAAAGTTTTGTGGAGAAACCACGATATTGAGGAAATGACCTGGGAGTTAGAATCTGAAATGAAGTCAAGGTATCCTTACCTCTTCGACATACCAGGTACGTACCCTAATTCTGAGGGCGAAATTTCATAAGAAGGGGAGATTGTAAGACCCCAACTTTTTAATAAAAATGATTTTTCTATAAATTTCATTTTTAAATATTATGGAGTAAATTTGATATAATGTTATAGTTGTGGGTAATATTTATATATTTTATAAAGTACGCAAGTTGTTATATAATATTCGATTGGTCGGGGAATATTCGTTTTAACAGGAAATATTCGTGCAACGGCACAATCATTGGTGGGCCCCACAACGGAATTATTGTCGGATTGAGAAAACGACAAAAATATTTTATGAAAATAAAGGCAGAAGTTTTACCGTTAATACTGTTGAAGTACTCGGTAGTAAAAGTACAGTAATACGCGTAGGTGCATAGTAGCACACGGTATTGATTATTGATGCTTACGTGAGAAGTCACTAAATTTTGCTATTATATGGACCCCCCATTTACCCATTTTTTTAAAAATAGTCGGGAGAAGTTATCTCAGTTTTGTATTATATATATATATATATATATATATATATATATATATATATATATATATATATATATATATATATATATATATACACTTATTAAATAAAGATTTTAGTGGGATTGTCAGGGCATGATTAAGGGAAATAATGGAGTCATGGAGTGTAAACCGTGAATGTGGACAACATATGTTATATACCTTGTTTTGTTTTTATTGATGCTACTTTGAATTTCATGGCCAGACATGCAAGAGTTGCATCCGTGAGAAGGAAAGAAAAAATTGTCAGAAGAGTGAATTATTGGTTTCACGTGGGGGTACTGTGATTGTTATTATTATTATATATATTATATTTTATTTAAAAGATTTTACTTTAAATATGGACCGTCCGATTAAAGTAAATCAATCTGGACCGTTCATGAGTTAGTTACTATGCAATCCATTCTTCTATAAATAGAAATAAATAGAAGCTCATTTCTTCATTATTTCTTACGAATTCACTGAAACACCAGAGAGAAAAATTATAGAAAAACTATAGAAAAGTATTCTGCTACTTCCCTACTCTTATATTCACTTTCTTTTACGGTAAGAGGTGCTATTCTTTCTTATTCATGAAGAGAACTGTTATTATTCCATTGCTTATTATTCTGTTGGAATAACCTGTATACACGGTCTACCCTATACTTTGTGACATTCTTCTATTATTCTGTTGGAACATCATGTCTGTGTGTTTTACATCGGACCTGGTTTCGTCTTTATTATTATTCTGTTGGAACATCCTGTCTGTGTGTTTTACACCGGACCTGGTTCCGTCTTTATTATTATTCTGTTGGAACATCCTGTCTGTGTGTTTTACATCGGACCTGGTTCCGTCTTTATTATTATTCTGTTGAAATATCCTGTCTGTGTGTTTTACACCGGACCTGGTTCCGTCATTATTATTTTGTTGGAACATCCTGTTGGTGCAAATTTTACCTGACCTGGTTCCGTTATTATTATTATGTTGGAATAACCTGTCTATGCAAAGTACCGCATGCATGGTGATTTCTTTTGTTATTCCATTCTTTATTATACTCAGTTGGTTAAAGTTTTGACTTCTACACTCCATGAAATTAGTAGAATATCCTTGATATTTGCGCTTCATCCATTATCTTTTCATGGAAATATTCTTCTGATCATTCTTGAATTTTACTCTACACAGAAGTATCATGATGACAATTTGGACGTTATTGGTTCTTGGACAAATTAATTCTTGAACTTGTTTTATTGAATTCTTATATCATTGTCATCATCCTCGTGTTTATATTTTTTTAAAAGTCATTTGTGGCCTGTAGTGCATAGATGAGCTTGGTATGATTATGACCAGGGGTTATTCGGTATAATCATGACCGTAATATTAAAAATGATGTGATAAAAGTCCTCATTGGCCCGTAGTGCATTGATGGACAGTTGTTGGCATGATCATGACCATTAATGAATACACAAATATTTTTGGTCCGTAGTGCATGGATAATTGTGGTCGTGATACTAAAGAATATTATTGGCCGTAGTGCAGGGGTGATTTGATGATGTGAAATATTTATTAAGCTGAGTTTCAGCGATAACAGTGATGAAAAATCTTTTAAATCATAAAAGATAGTAGATTTTATTTTCTACTTGACTCTTTTAATGGATTGCTTGTTCCGCTGCAGTTAAACTTGATGTCTATTATATTTTATCAATTTAACATTGTTAGAGACTAATGATAATTTATTCTGCATTATCTTAGTCATAATATTTCTTACTGGGCTAGTTGAGCTCACCCTTTCTTTCACTGTTCTCTTCAGGAAATGAGAATATAGTTGGGACGAGTCGGGGAACAGAGTGATGGTCCAGAGGATAGCATTAGTAGTCCTCACTATTCTGTGAAATAGTGTGATAATAATTGTAATGAGTACTCCTTTTGAGTTTGTATACTCTCTAGTAGACAATATTTGTATTCAAACTCACAGTTTATGTTTTGTCGTATTGTACACGACAGTTGTATTAGTAAGTTGTATTTGAATTCTGTATCATGTATCTGGCGACCCAAGATGGGTGATGTATACCTATTTTTGGGGGCGTCACAACGTGGATATTTTTAAATTTATTTTACACATGGATAAGCTGACGTGGCCATTTTTGAATTTTTCCCTTTTTAATTTTACTAAACATGTAGCTACACAGATTTGACTTCAGAATCTCAAGTTTAGAAAATTGGCCCAATGACCAACTGAGCTACATGGCCTAATTGTTATGATTTTCCAAGGATTAATAGTAGTACTAATAATAATAATAATAACAATAATAATTATTATTATTATAATAATAATAATAGTAGCACTAATAATAATAATAATAGCAGCAGCAGTAGTAGTAGTAGTAGTAGTAGTAGTAGTAGTAGTAGTAACAACAACAACAACAACAGCAATACTAGTAGTAGTAGTAGTAGTAGTAATAATAATAATAATAATAATAACAATAATAATAATAATAATAATAGTAGTAGTAGTAGTAGTAGTAGTAGTAGTAAAAATAATAATATTAATATTAATAATAATAATAATAATAACAACAACAACAACAACAACAACAATAATAATAATAATAATAATAATAATAATAATAATAATACTAATATTAATAATAATATTATTTTTATTATTAATAGTATTATTGTTGTTGTTATTATTATTATTATTATTGTTGTTGTTGTTGTTGTTATTATTATTATTATTATAATTTCTGGTAAATATTTTTTTTCATTTACCAAAAATATATTTTAGTTACCGTAAATTATGTAATTTGGAGATCTGTTTTGTCTTTTAATTTGGGGATCTAATTGTTTAGTTATAAATAATAATCCTTGCAAAATTATAAAAATTAGGTTGTGTAGCTCAGTTGGTCATTGGGCTAATTTTCCAAACTTGAGGTTCTAAGTTCTAATCTGTTCAGCTTTTGTCCAAAAAAAAAGGGATTTAATTTGCGTTAACCAAAAGAAAATGGCTTAATATCCAAAACCCCTAAAGTTCAGTGGTTAAAAGTTCATCATTCATGCATGCATGCAGAATAGAAATAAATTCATAAGACTTGATAACTCAAACACTCACTTACACTCTAGCTAGCGAAGCTACCAGAAAACGTACAAAAGATATATATATATATATATATATATATATATATATATATATATATATATATATATATATAAACTTAAACCATTGAACTTTCAAATAATTATAAAAAATATGGTCAAATTTTGGTTGTTTTTGACAATTTTTTGAAAGTTGGTCGATTTTAGTGCAAAAATAAAATAAAATAGTTTCTATTATTTTTTTCGATTATTAAGTTTGTGATGTATAATCATATAGGTATGGCATCAATGAATAATGCGACCACATAGTCTTTCAAGTGTCGTTCTGGGTGGGTGTATCCATCTTCATGCTTGTAGGTGACAAACATCATTCTCATAAAATTCAGATATATCACAACGAGACGCATTGAAACAGGCGTTGGCCGGAGAAGTTCCTCATTTATGTCCTTCCAAGTCTTCTCAATCCTTGTTTGAAACTCAGCAACAGATTCTTCCTTTGATACTCCATGCTCCTTCATGTAGCAATCGATCCCTGTAATATCCTCTTGTTCGTCCTGCAAATGATTGATCGATATATATACTTTTAAAGTCCGAATGAGTTGTATTTGTATAGTAAATGAGTTACATTTTTTGCTAGCCTTCACAGATCTTTATTATACAATTGCAACATACCAATGCAACTGATTCCTATGAATTTTTAAAGAAGATGGTTGGAGGACAATTTTAATGAATGCAAATAAGTTAATTACTCCTTTCATTCCAAAATAGATGCCCAGTTTTGATTTCTTTTTTTTTTTGGTCAAATTGATAATCTCTAAAACTTATTTTTGTACTATTTTTTAACAAAATATAGGTTAAGAGATTATGTATAATATAAAGCGGGAGGAAAAACTGACGGTTTTCTAGTGTAAACAATTATGTGAATTTTTTTCTATTTTCCTTTTTATCCTTTCCATTTCTATTAATTCTCTCAAGTTTTTTCTAACTGAATGCTAGCTAGCTAGGGTACCTCATGATCTACTATGTCATCCATTAGGCGACCATATAAGCTTGTAGCAACAACAAATTGAGGGTTATGTAATGTGTAATCAAAGTCATGAACACTAGCTTCTTCTCCCATTGCCATAAAGGATGCTAACCCTAGCATGCAGAGACCTGTGCTTGTTAATGCATTCGCCAAATATTCGTCGAAACCAGGCACATATTTTTCACGGAACCACTTGGCCTCAACATGATAACCCCCCACTGTTTCTTTGAACTGTCATCAATGATAATTTCAAAAGAAAAAAAAAAGAAATAATTATTTATTTGGTTAAGCAAAAAAATTTCAAAAAAAAAAAGAAGGAAAGGCATAGAAATTATTCCATACTGCTTCTTTTAGAAAATGAATGCTATATGATCTTCCTTGTTTTGTCATTTCTTCATCAAATTCATCAACGAGATTTAGCAGACTCTTATAGCAGATCTTCATAAAATCTGGGAGCTCATGTATGATGCTCATATCCCATCTGAAAAATCAAAGGCCTAATTTTATTTATTTATTCATTCTTTTCAACATACTGAAATTTCTTTTCTTAACATGTAATTTTAATTGTACGTAGAAATAATAGATGGGAAAATGATATATATATATATATATATATATATATATATATATATATATATATATATATATATATATATATATATATAAGCACCGA